>NW_010729126.1:2916298-3088456 GCF_000365185.1 Nelumbo nucifera
CTGAAGCTGCTGGAACTATTGCATTTGGGCTTGCATGGCCTGCATGCATTGCACCAGGTCCTCGAGCTGGTTCTGGCTAGTCGCCGAAGGGACAATAGAGGGTTCGGTGAAAGTTGTCCCAACTGAGAAAGGAAGGGGAGCATTTACGGGTGCCACTGTCTGCGGCACATTCAGACTAGGGATTCCATCGGCAGAAAGGGGGACGATGAACTGTCCTATGCACACCGCAGGGACTGAGGGTTGTTCTTCGGTGGTGTTCATCTTCGTGCTACATCCAGCGTTGCTGGAAGAAGCCATGGATGCTAAAGTCTTTCTAAAGGTTGCTGAGATTGGAGGAAGGCTTTTTGAAGCGTTTCCCACAGATGGCGCCAAATGATGTAGCGCGATCCGAGCACACCTAGCTGGCGGAAACCTGGCTCCTAGCTGGCGACGGACGGTACCTGAGAAGAAGAGGAAGGTGAAGGATTCTCGGGGAGCTCGCCCGGCGAGAACACTCCGATGCTTAAGTTAGAACTCTGAGAGCTTTAGAGAATGTAAAGAAGGCTAAGAGTGCAGATAGTGCGGAATCAAAGATTACCTCCGCCCCTTGGGGATAGGGGCTCTTTTATATTGGAACTCTGTCAAATCAGGCGTAACCACCTCTGTCAAGTCAGGCGTAACCGCCTCTGTCTCCCTACCGCAGTCGTTACTGCCAGAGCTGAGGTGGCGTGCACAGGCCGCCGTTGCAGGGTACGGACCTGTCAGATGTGAGACATGTTTCAAAGATGGCAAGCACGACACCGCCTGACGAGAGACGTGGGCGTAGCCTCCAGATTCGGCAGGTACTATTGTCAAGCTAATATTTTCTGAGTCACCAAGCTATCTTGAGTCGAGCTATCTTCTACCGAGCTACCCTGTACCGAGGTACTGGTGGTGCACCGAGCTGCTTCTACTTGAGGCGAACCCTTAGAGACAAATTAGGAGAGCCAATGGTGCTGACCCGAAGTGTTTCCACTTCGGGATACTTAACTGCAGATCGGGGTGTTCCCTTCTCGGGAAGGAAGGGCTCAGAGCTCGTTGGAAAGAGCTCGGGTCTTAGGAGGAGCTCGGGGCCCCTCGCTTGGGGGGAGCTCGGGGCGCCCCACCCTTGAGAGGATTCAGGGTGAGCTGTGTGTTATTTCCCGGCGAGTTGCCTCGTTCACCAAGTTGCCAGGCTGGGCTCCGACGAATTCGTTACGCCGAGTTATGACCATGCTGCCATACTGTCACGCTGAGTCGTCACTTATTCCAGGTCATGTCCACGTGTCCCCGTGCTACAGGTCGGGCCAAATCACCCTCCATCACTAAATAAATAGTAATTACTAAGGTAGTGTCTATTTCTCAACTGGGTATTTGGTTGATTGGGTTCTCTGAGATGGTCAGGTTTGGTTTTTGAAAAACTTGTTAGAGAGAGAATTGCAAAGGGTACAAGGAAAAACCATTGATTTGATCTTGGGTACATCACCACTTGGATGAACCAGAGGAGAGCTTGTTATTTTTGAATGCAAATAGGGTAGACATCTAAGAATAGGTCAAAGGCTGGGTTTTGAAAGAAAATTTAATGAGATAAAAGGGTGAATTCTACGTCTCAACAAATGTTTATGCAGCTCAAATGAGCTGTTTCTGCCAATTCGGAGCCTCCCAAGGGATGCAACTTAGGGGATGGTTAAGTGTAGCTTACCCTTGTCTTTCCTTTAATTCATTTGTACCAACTTTCTTTAATTAATACCTTTTATACCTTTAAATAGAAGATAAATATAAGCTTGAAGCTTGTCCTGACTCCCTCCAGTATCAAACTCTAGTAGAACATCAATCAAGGCTAACAAATTGAATGACCAAATCAACAAGAATTCCCAATTTATAATTCAAACTCAGAGTTGACATTCTTCTTTTGAAAATTTCAGTAAAAGATTATTGGCAGAGTAGCTAGAGTTTGATAACAAATCTATCCTGAAAGTGTGGGTTAAATATTGCTAGTCTTGGGTTGGTTGTTGGAGACCTTAATTAAATCCTTAAAGCTGCATTTGTTTGTCTCTAAGGCATAAAATCATCTTAGCTAGAGTAAAATATTTCAACAAAAAGAATTCTTTTTTCCAACAAAAAGTTTTCATTGTAAAAGGAGAGAAGGCATAGCTCAAACATTTCAACTTGAAAAAATTTTCCTCAATAACACAACAAAATTAAACAAACGGTGCCCAACTGGTTAAGAAATATGGTGTTTCCCCTTTCTTGGTAATAATTTATAATTAATTTCTGTGAATATTTGGTGGGTCCAACCAGGGTAATTTGAAACCAAACTCAACCCCGAACCAAGTTCATACCACCATGAATATATATTTTGGTACAACTTCATATTATTTCGAGGAGATTTATTTTGGCAAAATTTCAGAATTTCAACCAATTTTC
Organism: Nelumbo nucifera; assembly: GCF_000365185.1. The sequence goes on from NW_010729126.1 coordinate 2,918,723, forward strand.
CAAATTATTATTAAAATAGTACAAATAAAAAAAAAAACTATAAAAAATTGGCAAAGTTATTAGGTCCACGGCCCCCCAGTATTCATTATTCAATAGTCATCCATCAGCTGCTAATGTTCACGAAGTCAAATTCTTTCTGGTTTCTAGTCTCTACCCTCTGGGTTGTAAAAATTAAAGAAATTGCTTCTTGGATAAAAAAAAAAAAAATTCCAGATTGATCAAAATCACTTTTGACCATCTGACCTTTGCATTAGTTGTCAATTTTTTTCTTCTTTCTTTCTTTCTTCTTCAGATTAACCCAGTATGAAACAAACATTTATGGCTGATATATTTTCTAAGTCTTTCTCCATAGCTAGAGGTTGAAGATGGACCCACCCAACGTGGGTCACGGCCTTCTATTGGTAGTTTAAGGACAATTATGTGGGCTCAGTGAATTTTCAGGCAGCTTGAGGAGACCCAGAATCAAGATTTCCTACGTAGCATCACTGAGGTAAACAATAGAAAATGAGTAATAAACAATAGAAAATGAGTAAGAATTAGAAAATTGGCTGATTGGCGAACTTGGAAGGAAAGGGCATGGTCATTGCTTTCTGGTCAATTAGTTGATCTCAGACGTGAATCCATCTCCTATAAATACCCCAATTCCCTCCCCTTAACGCATTCTCTCGTATACTCAGAATCATTTCTCCTCTTTCAGAATTCTCAATCCTCTGTCTTTCGTTTTCAAAAGTTATCCCCTCTCTCTCTCTCTCTCCAACAATATCGACAATACCGACAATATCGACACAAAATGAAAGTTGTTGGGGAGAAGAAATATGCTCTATTAATGGCATCCAAGGACTCTGATTACGTGAAGAAAGTGTATGGTGGGTATTTCAATGTGTTTGTTGCTGCATTCGGGGAGGAAGGAGAGCAATGGGACTTGTTCAGGGTTGTGGACGGAGAGTTTCCAGACGTAGATGAGCTCCACAAGTATCATGGTTTTGTGATCAGTGGCAGCCCTCATGATGCTCATGGAAATGACCCATGGGTCTTGAGACTCTGCGTTCTGATACAGACGTTGTTTGCCATGGAGAAGAAAGTGCTCGGAATATGTTTTGGGCACCAAGTACGTTACAATATACAGATGTGCAAGTATTCCATACAATTAACACAGTAAGTTTCTGTTAATGGTTTACTTATTTTTTCATTTTCTTTTAGGTCTTATGCCGAGCACTTGGTGGTAAGATTGGGAGAGCTAACAGTGGCTGGGATATTGGGTTGAGGAAAGTCAGGCTGGTGGAGGATTTGCACCCAAGTACCCTTGATGGTGGTCTCAAGGAACTCCCTTCTTTCCTTTCCATCATTGAGTGCCATCAAGATGAGGTCTCTCTCTCTCTCTGTCTCCGTCTCTCTCTCTGTCTCTGTCTCTCTCTCTCTCTCCATATACAAATTAATCAACAACTTATACAGCTGCATGTAAGCTTAATTCAGGTATGGGAGGTCCCAGTTGGAGCTCAGGTGATTGCCGTCTCAGACATGACAGGTGTAGAGATGTTCTCCCTTGGAAGCCATATATTGGGTATTCAAGGTCATCCTGAATACACCAAGGACATTCTGTATAACATAATAGACCGTCTGGCCAACAACAGCTGTATAGAGGTACGCAACTGTTTACTTGTTTAATTCATATCAAGCAATCTTTCATTCTAAGTCATCTCTAATCTTGGGTTGTTAATCAATCACCAGAAAGAGTTCGCCGAGCTCACAAAATCAAAACTCGAGTCTGCTGAACCAGACAGGAAGACATGGGAGAAGATTTGCAGGAGCTTCCTCAAGGGGAGATAGAATATATTTCGCCTGCACAACATTAATCCTCTTGAGTTCTAGGTTTCTGGGTATGTTTGTGTCCATAAAATCCCCACAACAGTTCATGCAAGAAGCTGTAAATGCGTTGTTTACGCTCTTTGCGTAGATGATCACCAATAAAGTTATTATGTTTAACATTAATAAGTCCATCATCATGGACTTATCCAGTAGATTGTAGCCTATCTTATTGGGGTGGTGACTAGTGAGTGACATCTGATGTAGTCTCTGATCTGTTTCAATAATCTAATGATGGGCCAGTGTTCTAATAAGGGCCCACAAATCGAATGCTTTGTATAAATGGGATATGAGAATGTGTAATCGTTGTATAGCAATATGGTGGTACCTGAATTGGGAGATTGAAAATAATTGACCAAGATGTATGTTGGAGAAAGAAAATACATAAAGTTTGCTAAGAATGAATATGTTTACGTGTATATGTAGAGAGATAATGTGATGATGATAAAGACTACTCCTAACTAACTAAGGAAAACAGATTTGGACCTTTGTTGGATCTTCATAGATAGTTACAGATCCGGTCCATGCCCATTTTGGTCAGGTTGTATCCTATTCAAAGAAACCGAAGCAAAGAGCCCAACATATTGTTGGTCACGTTCATCTAGCCATACATCGAGAGTATCAGTGATATAAAATATAAAAGATGTTCTCAATGTGTGGTTAGGTGAAGTGGCTAGCCATCTATTGTGCTTGTGCTTAGTAGATTCAAATTCTTCAACTGCCGCTCAACAATTAGGGGTGAATAAACTGTTTATTCTGTTAAAAATCGAATTGAATAAATCAAAATTTTAAATAAAAATTGAACAAAAATTGAAATATCATAAATTTAAAATAATTGAAATTTAAATTTTCAGTTTAGTTTTTGGTTAAAACTGAATTTCAACAGTATATATATAGAGAGAGAGAATAAGATTCCGTTAATTCAATTAACTGAATTTTTAAATCAGAAAATCAAAACCAAAATAACCAAAAACTAAAAAACCAAAAGCAACATTTTTTATTCGGTTTTTCGATTTTAACAATGCTCAACCCTATCAACAGCTGATTCGGCTGTCTGGATCTTTCACCAAAAATAGCTTATAAGCTGTCTCTGTTACAGCCCTCCCAAATGGTTACCAAGTGCCTTGCTGGTTGAGACTTGAGAGGGCTTTCTTTCTTTTGGCGAAAATAGAGTAAAAGTATTACATGTGCTTTATACTTTCAATACAGCACCATCAAATATTAGCAAAAAGGACCTTAATTTTCTATTACGTTGAAAAAGGGATACAAACTTATGAAAAGAAATAATTATTATATTAATAAATAATAAAATGTAATGTGTGATGTATCAATATTGTTGATTTGGATGGTCAAAATTATCCAAAAACCAGGATGAAACTAATTTCCTGATCCAACTTTTTTATATTTTGATAAATTGTATGCCACGTGGTGACATGGCAGAAGAAGAACTCACGTGTGCATCACAACTCAAATTTTACGAAAATCATTAAAATGGTTTAGGGGATGTTTTGAACCGTGGCCGTTTTTTGAAAAAATGGTGCCACGTCGAACCTACATAGGCATTTCAACAAACGTCCATATATCTCATTGTTTGGTTCGATCGATTATTAAAAAATCAGGCATGTCTTGAAAATTGGAACCCTATCGATGCATTAAGTTTTATGCATCAGTGAATCGTTTCCCCAACGGTTGACTGATTGTATCCTATGTGGTATTTACTTGTCAGCACATACACGAAAAAGGTGATAAAAATCATTTTACCAAACAGCATAGTGTTATTCACTGCCTACGTAACAAAAGCATTTTTTTTTTTGTAAAAAATGAGTCTTGAAAGCATAGGAATTTTTTCTTGAATATCAGTCCCAAAAAATGGCTATACTTCCAAACACCATGTTAATAAGTAGTTTAATCAACTAGAGTTTAATTGATTAAAATATACGACATTAATTTGCTGGCTCTATGTTTTAACACCCATAAGATGAAAGTCCGGAGACATGACATGACTCTTTCAAACAGGTAGAGTTGGTCAAGGGGATTTGTTAAGAGAAATTATGAGAACTCATGAACCGAAGGTGAGTCACCTTTGTTTCATCCAACATGAACAAATATTTGGCGTTGACATATGTAAACCTTTGCAAGAAGGATGTGAGTAGGAATCTCTCAATGGAAAAACTTTGGCTGTTGGCCCCTGTTGAGAACATTTTTGAGGATGTCATAGACATGGGCATGAATTGGTGAACATGTCCAGCCTAAAAACGCTCCCAACAGCATACATTGTTGGGGCCAACAGCCAAAGTTAATTCTACCAATCTGACGCTGCACATCTTATACACAGTGGCTCCAACTTTTATGACGGATTCCAGTCTTACGGCGAGGGTATTGGATCGATCATGTTGGTAGGGTGTTGAAACATGTTTTATTTGTAGGAAACCTCAACTCCCAAAATATGCCTAACCTAATAAATATTTCAGGAGAATCAGTCGCTCCCATTAGCAATGTGGGGCCCTAATTTTATAGGTGGCCTATGTATTTGGAAAATGAGCTTTTGTTTTGGGATTTTCTTTATTGATTCCTTCGATCACCTCATCAAATTTTATAAGATTATTATACAGTTGGGGGTTTGGGACAATACATTCAACAAAAAACAATAAAAATTTATGAGAGAGTAAAGCATAAATCCTCAAACCATATGCCTTCAATGATGTCAGAGGATGGATGATTCACCCAATGGTGACCCATTTCGACACTGCTAAGACAAGGGAATGAATGGAATTGCCTAATTGATCTTAAAATTAAAATCTACATGAGCTTATCCATGGTTTTTAAAATCGATTAAGAGATTGAACTGGTCAGGGGTCCCGTTACTGGGTTGAACGGTCTGACCATTTGACCCGAATGGTCGGCCCATTCTGACAAAAAAAATAAAAACCAGTTAAAACCGTTCAAATGGTTAAATGCCCGGATCTGCAGTTTATTGACTAAAATCAACGGTTTTTATGGAAAATTCGGTTTTGGGGATAACCGGAACCGGTCACCAGTTCGGTTCCCGGTTTTTCCGGTCCAGTTTTGCAAACTATGATTTTATCACTTATGATTTTGGTTGATTGATTATATATAAGTTTTTCTGGTATTGTCTTTTCAGTTTCATAATTATAATTGAAAATACAAAAATTAAAAAAAATATATATCCTTCAATATCCAACTGGGATTGATGAAAAAGGATTGAAACATTGGAAGTTCCAATTGAAGCTTTTATGATGTTACTGTAGTCAACAATATTAAAGAAAGACCTACCCTTACTATGTCTAATTCCTTCACTTTGCTCTTAATTAATCATAACAAAGAAAGAAAAAACAAGATATAGAGAAAAACGAGTTGGGACCCATATAAAAACAAAGACGACCCTCCATATCCATTAAACCAAACGTAGTGAACAATTAGAGGGTTAGTAGAGAGTGTAGTTGTCCAGGATAGACCTGTTCATGGGCCGGGCCGGGCCGGGTTTTTACTATATTAACAAATTTTTTTAAGGCCCGAGCCCGAGCCCGGCCCGACCATTGGGACTACAATTTGGGCCCGAGCCCGGCCCTCATAAAAAGCCCGAAGCCCGAAGCCCGAGCCTGGGCCCGGGCCCGAAATTTAGCCTATATTATTATTATTATTAATGTTGAAGCAGCTGAATAAAGAGAGAGATAGATTGAAATTATAAAGAAAAAAATAAAATATATATATATTAAATTATAAATATATATTTTAATAAATATTATATTATTTATATATTTTATATAATATATAAAATACATATTATCTATTTTATATAATATATAAAATACATATTATATATTTTATAAAATATATAATACTGAGTCGGGCCGGGCCGGGCTTTTTTGACAAATCCCGAACCCGGCCCGAAACACAGTCGGGCTTACTGTGTTAAGCCCGAGGTCAGGCCCGCGGGCCTAATTATATGACCAAACCCGGCTGGGGTGCGGGCCGGGCTGGGCTGGGCCGTCGGGCTACCCGGCCCATAAACAGGTCTAGTCCAGGACAGGTGGTATCTGCATTGGATACTCCCTCCGTTAAGTCTTTTTATTAATTTTCCTTGGATGAGAATGGATCATTACCCCCTGTCGAGTTGGGAGACCATCAAAATCCATTCAAACTAAATTTTTCCTTCTTTCTTTCTTTCTCTGCATTTGAATTTAGTAATGCTTCAATAATTAGATAGAGATAAGATGAAAGACGATTAGTTCAAGGTCTAGGCTATTGATTCGCATCCGTAAAAGTAGATCAAAACCCACTGTTTAGTTTATGTTGGGCCAAAATTCAACCTTATTATTAGTTAACTTCAATCAGGTAATTTCCCTTATTTTTATTGTTTGGAATAATGTTTTAAAAATTGATTCAGAACCGGAACTGCTTTGGCTACCGGTTTCTGGGTCAGCAGTTTGATCGTCTGTTCGATACATTTGATACATCTTATTTATTTTTTTTAGTTTTTGGTCATATCTTTTTCATAATGTATTGGTCAATATGCTTGATACACCCTTTAATACACCTTTGATATACCCCCGATATGGTCCGATACAGTGAAAAAAAAAACAATACCGCTGATTTTCCACCGTATCTTGTATCGAACCTCTAAAGATACATATCAAGAGTATCGTATCGAAATTTGAAACCTTGACACTACTAAACATAAAGCTTCGATGGGGTATGCATACATAAGAATCATATATCCTAGTGGGCTTTACGAAAAATACATCAAAATCAACGTACAAGAACACATTCAAATTTATCCAAGTATCTAATTATCATGTTCACACTTCACACTTCATAATTCACAATTCACATTCAAATTCATATTTCTTGCTTCTAAGATGTTACAATAAATGAATTTAATATTTTAGTTCCCTAAAATAAAAAGCATTACCTAGTATGATAGTGATAATTTTTTTTTTGGTATTTAAATTTTATTAAAATACCATATGCTTAACTATTTGTAAATTATAATTTGTATGTTCTAAGGGATATGTGGGGAAAGTCCACATATCCTATCCAACCATAAAACATACATCAGCATAACTTCTTAGTGAATATACAATTCATAATTATTTCTTATTTACATAATTATTAATTATTTTTTAATTTCAAAAATAACAAAAAGTCAAAAAAATATTGAGAAAGAAATTTCAATTTCTCTACGGATTCATTCATAGATATATAACATACTTAGTTTTTATGGAAAAATCATAAGAAAATATAAATGCTTATTATTTTTTAATTCCAAAACTTACAAAAAAAATTAAAAAAGGAAAAGAAAAGCAGTATTGAATATGAAATTTCAATTATTTTGTTGATATGAGATCATCCATAGATATACTCTTTTCTCTTCTCATAACACTAAAAAATCTATGATTTTAACACAAAAGCATACACCAACATAAATAATTTAATCATAAGAAATCACAATCTATAACTGATACTTGTTTTATTTTTGTGTGTTTGTCTAGATCTCACAATCTAGAAATGGGATTTGTTATTTTAAAGTCTTTTTGAGGTGAAAGGAAGCTTTCCCTTAAGGAATTTGTAACATATTGAGTGATACACTATTGATACACTACTGATACTTACCAATACACCACTACCGATATGGGGTGATATAATGGAAAAATTAAGACACCCTATTTCATACGCATTGAATATCATGTCGAAGTTTTAAACCTTGTATTATATATCTATCCAATTATTATTGCTAAATCGAAAATGAACTAATTAGGCATTATCTATCTTGGATTTGGTTTATCCTTATCAAAATCATGTTGAATATTTAAATTCAGATATACCCTTTGTTGGAATTCGACTGGTTCTAATTGTGGCCCTAATTTTGATTTAAACATTGTTGACTATGAAGGAAAGTGCTGAAATATGCTGTGGGTGACAAATATGTTTTATATAATTATTCATTTATTTATTCAAAGAAAATTGGTTTTTTGATTAATTTAGTTCATTTATCTATACACCCTTTAATTTGTAATATTATAATTTTCCTTATAAAAAACATAGCAATATCCTAATGAACGAGACCCACATCAATTAAATTAAAATTTAATCACCCTTTCTTGTCTGAATGGAAGGTTAACTAGATCTTTGAAGGAGATGGTCAGTGAGAACTACATCTGCGGAGTTCACCAACTGAACCGACTTTCACCTTCATAGACACCAATGGGTTACACCAATGTTATACGTTTCAGACCAATTGATCGAACCACCATTGACCCTTAAGCTGTGTTTGGTTTGAAATGAAAAGTAGGGAAATTAAGGAAAAGGTAGGAAAGCTGTATAAGGTTCCACATTTCCATCCCTTTACTTTTTGTTTCTATCTTTTCTTACAAACCAAACACAACCTTAAAGGTCATGTCAATGTCTACACTGATAATATAGTGTTGACACAGACTACCAAATTAATTGAAGGAAATACCTAGAGGTGTAAATCAAGTTGGTCTGCCCATGGCCCAGCACGATTTTGGACTGGCCCGGCACAGCATAGCACGATAGCCCAGGGCCGTACCAGGCCCAGCACGATGGTCCATGTCGTGTTGGTCCTGGGGTTTGAAGTCCACAGGTCGGTACGGCACGACACAATCAAGAAAGCCATGCCACCCGCGGCCTGCGGCCCAGCCCATATATATATACATAATATTTATATATATAATATATAATATATTATATAAATTATAATTATATAATAATATATAGTATATAATATATTAATAAAATAAACAATTTTTTTTTTCAATTTTATTATACTAATTTACTTAATTATTGTATATGTAAGCAATTGTATACATTAAAAGATATAAAATTAAAATTTTAAGTTTTTTTTCAAATTTTTTAAATAAATAGGCAAAAATAGTTTTGGCCTGATCCATGGCCCGACTTGGGCCAATGCTTGGCCCACGGGTGTGGGCCCGTTCCATGGGCAGTGTTGGGCTGACCCCCAAAATTTTCATCAGAGAGGACATACTGGCCCGCACTTTACGCAGGCTGTGCCATACCAGCCCAACACAGCCCACTTTACACCTCTAAAAATACCTCCAACATTCATTTATGGTCATGCACTTACCACATAGCCTTCACTACTAGAAGGCAAATATGTTCTCAAAACTGTTGTTGACTAGACTATGGAATAATTTGAGACATCGCCTGATCTCGTTTTTTGGGTCCAATTTTTCTAAGATTCAAAAGTTGACAAAAATTGTCTAACCTAAATGGTTGAGGCATTAACACATTCGACCTAGTAACTGAATCACGGGTTACACAATAAAATGTATTAAAATTTCTACATGCCAAAACTTAACACTAAGTTGTTCCATTGGGGTGCTTTTATTTTTTATTTGGGTATGTATTTGAGATCTATATGTTGCCAAGGTCCTAGGCTCCTTATCCTACTATTTTTGTCAAAAAAAATAAAAACTGAAATACATAATATAAACCGTATATATATAATTTTACATTATTTAATTAATATAATACAAGTTTATGAGTGCACACGTACACCTGTGTGTGTCACGATCTGACCATCTGACCCATCCAATACAGGCAGTCAAATTGCTGACTTATAAACTTGGAGACGAAAACGATTATGCCGCCGGATCGGCCTTTAAAGCTTTCATACTCCCATATTGACCTGAATTTTGCCTTGAGTTCATTTATTCTGAACCGTAACCACCAATCCTCCCATATTGACCTGTAGTGCCATCTTTATAACAATATCTGAACTTGTTTACTTAGGGTTTTCCGTCATCTAGAAGGTATTAATGGAAGAACAAGAAACATTTAAATGGGGCATTTATAACTGGCCTATTGAAATCTCCACGGTTTGAGCTAGCTTTCAAGCTTTTGCTTGCTTGAACTGAAAGCATTCAAAAGAAAAGAGGTTATCTCACGGTCACCCCATACTTAATTACCTTAGTCATAGGTCAATAAAACCATCCTGAAATTTTACTTCTTTTTGCTCCATATTGGGTCAATGTCGATCGGATTAAAAATCCACCTTAAAGCAATTTGAACCTCACATGCAAAACATTTAAATATACTTTCATATTTCTACATAAAATTTTCATATCATATCAATTGATCATCATCGCCATTAATACATGAATCCTATCACCATCCTAGTGTTATATTCATCGTTCTTAACTCATTTCTTATTATTCCATTCAAATCCTTTTCAATCTGTTCTTAGTTCTTACATCCATGTCTACATGAATGCACGATAGTAGTGCCTTGCGGGTATGGATGTGGAAACAGTTTGTGGGTAGTTCAAAATGGTTCTTTTGGTCCTTTCAACTTTTAACAGATCACTTCTTATACCAATGAGGACAACTTAATATTGCATTTTACTAAGGAGTCCTAAATTCAAAACTCATTGAAATTAGTTTTAAATCAAAAATTTATTTCAATTCATTTTATTTAGAGTAAAAGACTTGAACCTCCCCTCCCCTGAGGTTTCTCTTAAATACTGAAACATCCCCTCATTGTTCCTATTGGACTTAAACCTTCCCTGTCAAAATCATAAACGGTTTTTTGTAACATAAGAATTAAAATTACTAATACAACCCTACATTAAATTTGGGACCTAATGGTAATGGTCCTCTAGTTAATTTAGAGAAAAAAAACATTGCCTAGTGAAAACTTGACTGGCGGTGTTTATATTACTGTTGTGTTTCTCTTACCAAAGTTAGATGGGCTAATTATCAGTTCTTTTACACGGAAACCAGACGGCCGTTCTGATATCTTTTTAAGTTTTCCATTTTCTTTTTCTACCGAAAGATGAAGATAGATGGGTTCATTATCAATTCATTTATGAGAAAATCAGAATGTTCTGGGATGGGATTGATTACATTTGGATTGTTTTTGTAAATTTTGCCTAAAAGAAAATTGGGGAATTAGCCTGACAAATAGATGATGTCAATCGGCAAATCACTGACCCGTTTTCCTTCTTACATTTTCTATGGAAGAAGGTGCAGAAAAGGAGAGGTTTTTGTCCACATTAAAAGTCACATAGTGAACCAGAGTCAGTCAAGGTTAAGACGAAGTCTAAGGTCGACATGCATGTATTTGGCATCAACAATTAGGCCGTTAATAGTAATTTGTCTAATCCTTTCTGGGTCGGGTATTTAATATGGTCAATTATTATTTTATTATGGGTTGAAAGGAGGAGGGTAGTTGGGCCGAGTCCTGTTGGTTGTCTAGTTGGATGACCACTAAAAATTCCAAAATCAATTTGTTTTTCATCCCTTTAATTAATATTAAAATAAAACTTATCAAAAAATAATATAAAAGAGAGTAAGTAAGCAGTGTTTGTTCCATACATTCTGAAAGTGAAATTAGGTATTAATTTCCGCAATTTTGTTCAATAGACATGAGTATTTGGCACGTCACATCCCCCAAACACTCGCTGTGCAATGTGTTAATCACTGATGGGATGGAAGTATGGAACTTAGAAATCAGTCCGGACTCCAAAGTCTTTATTTTCACTGTTAATAATCAATAGAAAGTCTTTGAATATATATACTCACGTTCAGCCACAGTTCCTAATACGGCCAATGGCTTTTTATTTTAAATTTTCATTTTTTTTCTTCTCTCCACCTGGACGGTTAGATGTATATCGATAACTGGAGGAATTTTGACAATCTATTTTATTCTTTAATAAATTATTAATTATGTTGTCCTTTTAAGGAAATCCCAACAAGGCTGAAGAGTATATAGAATTATAGACAAGAAGAAGCTTGTATTGACCTTCTCTAACTACAAACTCTGAAGAGAGCATCAATTAGGACCACCTAGTTAAATGTCTTAAATATATAAATATAAGCTAGAAGCCTAGAACTATCCATGACACGGTTTCAAACATAGGTTGGAGTCGTTTGACATTCATAAAAGATTATGGTCAAATTTGTCCCTGTCAAATGTAGTAGATGTTTAATATAGCTAAAGCTAAAAAAACAAATTAAATTTAACTAATTTATCACTAGAGCAAGTGATCGATTTATTGAAGGGATTGGCTCAGGCATGGACAATCTGGGGTCCCCATAACTTAGCACGTGGCAAATATGAGAAGTTCAGGACCCATCATTGGATGGGATTGGATCCAGTAGGCACAACATAAGAAATACACAAGGGTCTCAATTAGACTGGATTTGGCCCAACCTGATCCAGTCCAATGTGAATCTTTTTTAAATGGATCAGGTCCAATCCAATCTCATGAATGATTTGGACTAATTTGGATCGATCCAATTCAATGTCTGGACCGCCCAATCTGTTCAAATTTATTTTGATTTAGATTGGTTTCAACCCAAACTCGGTTCATTGGCACATATATTCTTGTCTTATATTAATGGACCAGATATTAACTTAATCCAACCCAATCCAATATAAATTTGTTATGGACGGACCAGGTCTAATCCAATCTAATAAATATTTTGGACCAGATTGGTCCAATCCAATATGTCTTATTGGTCCATCCAATCCGTCCAAATTGATTTTGGACTAGACGGGATCCAATCCAAAGCCAGTTCATTGACACCCTTAGAAGCACATTCAATGAGCATTTTATAAATATTCTGACAACTGTTAAAAGTTGTCTTTAATTTTTTTTCAATGGAGGTATTTCAAGGGACAATGTACACATGGTAAACATCATGTTCATCGGAAAATCAAAAGGTGATTTCAACGCTTTCAGACCATGGTATGGACCACGGATTGCCCAAATTACTTTAGATTTTTTGGCCATCTGATTCAGTCTTCATGTTTTAGAACTTTCAAAGAGTTTTAACAGAATGTTATGCAACTTTCCAAGTAATTATATTAAGAGACTTTAGACCAACTAATCTTCACCATGGTTGTACCCGCTGAACGGTGGGTTATGATAATAATCCAAATATAGGGCTGGTAAAAGTCCTTTTGCTTTTAATAATTAATCTCTGTTAAGAGATATATACGTAATAAGATGGGTAGGATTTAGTCAAATGAATTATTTTATCACAATGATATATAGGAACAAGTTTTCGTTCTTTTTTTCATTTTTTATTACAGTGAAATGCACCATGAGCTCTATAGCATTGCACCTCATATACCTGCTAAACCAATGTTATAACTTTTGCACCTGAGGCTGTATTTGGTTGTTGCAGCGAAAACTTATTTGCATTAATATAAATGCATGGGAGTGCAATTGTAAAAAATGCAAATTCTTGTTTAATTTTGTTCTTGATTTTACTTTATTCTGCTTCATGTCTTAATTTACACTCAAATCATTTGCACTGCCATGATTTTGCATAATGCAAATTTATTTGCATTGCAACCAAACACAGTCTCAGGCTGGAAGCTGGATGCAAAATCAGCAAAATATTGGCCATGGTTCAACATTTGCAACTCAATATGTGTTTTTGCACCATAGAACTGCTCCATTTTTTCTTTTCAATTTAGGCTCAGTTTGGAAGGAGTATAGATACAATTATGTATGGTGCAAATACATACAAAATATAATGTTTTGCACTCTATATATTTGTATTTATACTCTTTTGGCCCAGTTTAGAAACAGTACAAATACAAATATATACAATACAAAATTATACAAAATTCAAGGTTTTGCACCCTACATATTTGTATCTGTACTCCTTTCAAACTGAGCCTACGGCATCAGATGGGCATTTGTGGCCAGTTACAGTCTGAAAAGCCAAAAAAAAAATTTCCCCTTTTTTCAGAATTTTTTAGTAGTAACTTCATCATTCTTCACATCCAGAAAAAATACAATAATTGGATCAAAGAAGAGGATCGATTTTCAAGCTTCACTGAACCCCATCCAATATCCTGCCAAAGTTGGAGTAGTTTGGCAATCTGAAAAAGGAATAAATTACTTGGAGAGTCCATAATATGTGAAACATATATAGATAGAGAGAGAGAGAGAGTTTCATATATTCAGTAAAGTCAAAACTTAATTTCATATACGGCAGGTTACAACCTGCTCATCAAAACGACATTTATTTAATCCATCCTTCCCAAGCAATCAAGTCTACAGTAAAAAGACTGCTCATGATCAAGCTAATTGTCCAGTCAATCTGTTAGGTTGGACCCATTCAATGGGAGCCACACGACCAACGAAAATTGGAGTTATAAACAGTTAATATATATGTTGGAAATTAACAAGACAGTTTCTACAAATCCTAGACGACCCAGAAACAAGATATTATATCTTATTTTACACAAGTTAAAATAAGCTTAATGAATTTGTTAATGAAACATATATTAAACAATTAAAAGTTGGTTATAACCAAGGGAAAAGCAAGTTCAATGTATATTTTCTGGTCAATTACTTCATTATTGCAGACCTGAAATCATCTCATATAAATATGCCATTATTCTTCTCCTTGTTCAAGGTTCTCAATCATCTTCAAAAGACTCTTACTTCTCTTTCTCTTTCAAAACTGAAAATGAAGGTTATTGGGGAAAAGAGATACGCTCTATTATTAGCAGCTAAGGATTCTGATTACGTGAAGAAGGTGTATGGTGGGTACTTCAATGTGTTTGTTGATGCATTTGGGGGAGAAGGAGAGCAGTGGGACTTATTCAGGGTTGTAGATGGAGAGTTCCCTGACTTTGATGAGCTTCCCAAGTACCATGGTTTTGTTATCAGTGGGAGCCCTTGTGATGCTCATGGAAATGACTCCTGGGTCTTGAGACTTTGTGTCTTGATACAAACACTGTACGCTATGCATAAGAATGTCCTTGGGATATGTTTTGGACACCAAGTATGTTAATTTCCAAATGTCTTATACTCTCTGTGAGTCTTATTGTTTATCCTCTTTTAAAATTTTGTTTCGTTACTTTTAGGTTTTGTGCCGAGCTTTGGGTGGTAAGGTAGGAAGAGCTTATACTGGTTGGGACATTGGGCTGAGGGAAGTCAAACTGGCGGAGGATTTGCAACTGGGTAGCCTTCTTGGTGGTCTGAAGGAAATCCCTCCTTCTCTTTCCATCATCGAGTGCCATCAAGATGAAGTATGTTTCATCTCTCTCTCTCTCTCTCTAGATCTCTCTCATCAACTTATAAACTGTAAATGAACATCAGGTATGGGAGGTCCCTGTTGGAGCAATGGTGATTGCCTCCTCAGACAAGACAGCTGTGGAGATGTTCACACTTGGAAACAACATACTAGGAATTCAAGGCCACCCAGAGTACACCAAAGACATTTTGTATAACCTCATTGATCGTCTTGCTAACAACAACTGTATAGAGGTAACTGCTTATTATATAGATCAATGTTTATATATAGCTTTTCATAATTAATTAGTTCCTTGAGAAACTTCCTTTCAATAATTAGTCATCTAATTAATTAAACCTCTGCTAACTAACTAATTGCCAGAAGGAGTTTTCTGAGCTTACGAAATCAAGGGTTGAGATGGCTGAACCTGACAGGAAGACTTTGGAGAAGATTTGCAGGAGTTTTCTCAAGGGAAGATAGATATATTTTGATTTCACAGACTTTGGCTCTGTTATAAATTGTATTGATAAGTGCATGCAAATGTCTTATTTGCACCATGTCTGGGTCAGATGAAGATTCCTACTGCAGTAGGGATTGATCGATCTTGATCTTCCAATAAAGACCAAATTAAATGGAATATTTTGTACTAATAATGTACCCACTGTATAACATTTTTGTTGTACCTGGGCCTTACTAATACGTAAATATATTTCTAAGAAAGCTTATTTTCGTAATTCTTACTTACGTGTTTATGCTCAGAGTTATGATCCAAACGAATAAACCCCACCAAATAGAAAAAGAATAAAATGAAATCTACCATATTTATTTATCAATGAATTTTCTGAGAATTATACGTCAAATTCCTTCGGATATGTTTCGTAGGCTCCGTTTCGTTCAAATTTTATTTGACTGCATCTGCAATATGCAAACAAACAAAACAAGGTAAAGTCTTAAAGAAATATAAATCCCAACTTACACTTAAATCAGTTCCATTCCTATAATTTTACACCTGTGCAAATGAAATCACACACAGCAAACATACCAGGCCTTAAAAGTCTTCGTATTAACTTTGTCGTAATAAGGCCTCCGGTGTTGTATTTGGTGATTAAGTTCAGTATTCATTATGTTACATTATTGGTGATTAACTTTCTAGAACGGAAAGCAGGTGACAGAGATGACAATATCTAATTAGTTCTAGTTTCTTGAACACTGCAATTGTTGTATAAAAACCGCACCAGTGGTGATGACTTTCATGGTGCATTTCAGGTGTGTCCAACCCCTGGTTCACCTGGTGCAAGACATGCTAGAACGAAGGGTGTCCAGATGGGACTGGATCAAAACCTTGGACAGACACATGCTGGACTGAAGAATACCCAGATGGGCCTGGTTGGATTTCTTGGTGGGATGGACAATTATTTAGGTTGGGATTTGAAGTGATGGCAACATGGTAGCGGGATGGTACATTTTGAACATTTAATGAAGAAAATAAAAAAAAAAAAGAAGAAGAAGAAAATGGCATATTTTGAAAATTTAATGAACAGTTAATGGTATTTTTGGCTTTAAAATCTTATCTGTCAGACTAAACCTTGATAAGGTACATTTAAGTTGATTTTAAAAGTTAAGGATATATAAGTAGTTTCTTAAATATATTCAAATATATAGGGTATGTATAAATAATTAACCCTACTTTATGTTATTTAGGGGTGCAATTTTGGAGACCCAACCTGCAATTTTACATAGACTGGGATTGGATTTCCAACCCAACCCACTACACTTGCATGTAAATTAATTTTTAGTGTGACTAATTGATCAACCTGAGCCTGATTTTAACCCAACTTGAGTGCATCAAATTTTAAGGCAGATTAGGTTCGGGTTGAATAATTCAGGATTGACCTCAGGCTTGGGACTTAGGAGGCCTAATTCTTATGTTGGGTTTCGGTTGATCTAAAACCTGGCCCAGCTTGTCTGAAAATGGCTGAAACTTAAAAAGATGAAGAATAATAAAAATATGTGGACCCATTCCCACAAGTCAGAAAAAATTGTCACGAGTAGGGATGGCAATTTTCCCCATCCTCGACGGGGACCCGATTTCCCTGACCTGATGGGGTTAAGGATGGGGATTGGGGGGTGGGGCCCCGCCCCGATCCCGATTATATATATATATTTAAAATATTGTTTATAATTTAAAATTTTTATTTATTTTCAAAAAAAACTATTATCTAAAAGAAATTTGAGGATTTGGATCCCCGCAAAAGACCCATTCCTGTTGAAGATCAGGGATGGAGGACAAATTTTATACCCCGCGAGAATCGGGAATGGGGATGGAGTTAATTTCAGAATCGGGAACAGAGATGGAAAATATGATCCCCGCCTCGAATCAACCCCATTGCCAATGGAAAGCCTGCCTTTTTTCTTGAACACAAGCTCTTCATGCTGTTTAGAAGGGTTGAGTTGAAGATTTAGTTAAAACTAGCTAGTTAAGTTGCTTTGAGCTCTCCTAATAAACCATTCGAAGAAGTTGTAGGGGACTGACGGCAGATTTGGGCTCTTGAGATTTTTCATTAAACATGGCTTATTAGCTGTTCATATGGGATCCACCTTGGAAAGCTAGAAGCTGCTAGGCTAGCTCCCTCCTAAATGGGTATTTCGGAGGACTAGCTTCTGCATAGATTGAGGTGCATTGACTGGGATGCTTCAAATAAGTTACCTAAAGAGTTTAAGTCAAATTTTTAGCTCACTTCCAAACTTTTACAAAATATGGCTTCATGACTTTTCGGGTTTTTCAATTATGTAACACCAAAAGCCACCGCATTAAAGACTTCCAAATGAGCATTTAATTTATTTCCTAGCAGCCCTTGTAAGGAACAAATCCATCACACTACTAAATTTCCAGTATTCCCTTCTCAAAGACGCCATTTGATTTCATAGAAAGAAACGAGCATGGATGTATAACAATCCCCAAATAGATATGGTCTATTGAGAATTTCTAGAAAACTATAAATTTGATCTCAATTTTGTCAAGAGTTCTTCATGTCAAATCAATTTGGACTCATTTGGATTCATTTTCTACCAGACTAAGTTCAATTCTACTTTTGTATGATGTCAATAATCGTCATCATCTAAGCCTTTTTCCAACCATTTGGGATCAGTGATATGAATTTTGTTAAGCCATCTTATTTTGTTGAGTGTCATATTTATTATTAAATTATAAGTATTTAAATCATTTCTTATTACTTTCATTTATGTTCTTTTCGGCCAATTCTCCATTTTCTCATTTTTAATAAGTTGGGAGGGTTGGCAGCTGATACTAAATCTTTTGCCAAATTCCCATGGTCATCATCCTGATTTATATGATGTCACTAACCAATAAAAAAAATACAAGAAAGAGGAAGATGATAATGTTGCTTATTAACCATCAAATACATTTGGATGCAGAAAAATACGTGATTAGAACTTCTTTAGCCACGTGGCATATATATATATATAATATATATTATATTTGGATGCAGAATAATAGCACAGAATTCTACCAACGTGAGAACTGAGAAATACTTGAGGGCATAAACAAAAACAACCTAATCCACACGGAATCGAAGGTCTTGTCTTCTCCCTCCAAAATTTCTTGTTCAGACAAACATGGTTCGGCTGCCCAGAAGACCAGACTTGCAAGGAATCGCCCATATATATTCAGCTTGATAGCTTTTCTTCCTGTTAACGTAATGAGAATGGCGTTGCATTTGTACTACGTACTGTCTTAATTAGAAAATAATTAAGTTTAGCTTTAGAGAAAAGATACATGAATTCCACCTAAAATGGATTTCTCCTCAAGGCCGGAAAAAATAAATAACTGAAGTGGGGAAGAGTGATTCCTACGTGTGTCTTCTGTGGAAGAGAAAACTGAGCAATTTTTTCATACAAATTGACTTGTAAAACCAAACAACATCTAATCTAACCTTAGTTGTGTTTCCGTTAACCATTTAAACTAAGATTTTTAAAATCAGACCGGACAGGAAACTATTTTGAGATCAGTTATCGAGTTGAACAGTCTGACTGTCTGATCCAAATGGACGATTCGTTCTGACAAAAAATAATAAAAAATAAAAAAACAACCAAAAATTATTGTCCGGGTCAATGGTTTGACTGTCTAGATCAATGGTTTATTGACCAAATCAACGATTTTGGGGTGAAATGGAACCGTTTAGGTGACCAGTTCCTGGTTTTTCCATTTAAACTCTATTCCTTGGCCACCTGTCAGCTTGGGTAATGCTGATCTTTATAGACGGAATATTGCCTTAAAAATTCTAAGAGGAAGTTTAGTCATCTTTTCCACACATCATTCAGTCTGTGGGAAGTTCAAAAGACCAAAGGGAAAACATGTTAAAAGGTCAAAAGAGCCAAAAACTGGAAAGCCTCAAATGAAGATTTTGGTCTTTCTGTACATAAAAATGCCCGAGAAATTAAATTACTTACAGAATAACCTGATCTTAAAAGATAAGACCAAAAAACTCGATCCGTCTTTCAAGACTACTGTACTATTATTAAAAGATATACTTAAAAAGATTTACCAAACAACACCTAAATCTTTGAATGAATGCATGTTTTATAATGTATTTTGGTGCAAAGCACCCATAGTTGCAAGGTTTAGAACCTGAGTTTAGAATAACTAACCCTAGCCCAAACAAACACATATACACAAAAAGCTTTTTAATAATGCTATAATTGATAGGTATATCTAATATTGGTAAGCTGTGTAGGCAGGTAATCACTTAAGTGGGACCCATTTTTTGGACGGTCTAGATCTTCTAAATATAAAATACCTGATTACACATGACAAATTTTGTGGAACCCAAAGTGCGACCACCGATCCCCTGAGCCTGAGGCCCAAATCAAGCCTTGATATTGGAATCAGATTGGGCTTAGGAACTTCAAGCCCGGGAAACAGGTGGATTGATCAGTCCCGCCAAAAAATAGTTCAAAGCCCTAAGAAAGTCTAGCGGAGAATATTTCAATGGTCCAAATGAGCCTTGTTGACCAACGGCTAGCAATGGTTGGGGACTCGGGGTCAGGTCATCTGTGGATTATTGGGTCGATCACTATTAGGCTTGGACCTTACCAAGCCCAAAAGGAAATTGAAGTCTTCTAACTAATTTCAGCGATTCAAACGTGGGCCAGCCCACTCTTTTAACTTTTAATTTTTCATGGGCTGAGTTCACATTTCTTTCAAGAAATCAAGAATGTGGATCAACCGACTCCTGAGAATGACAGGAAATCGTCATTTCATTCCCTGTCCCCATCTAATCCGGTTAGCTAACTCTCCACGTGCCAACATTTCCTTGGCTGTTTTCTTTAATAATCATCTTCTGATAGTTAAGGCCAAATAAAGCTATTTTAACAGTTTGCCAAAACCATTAAACCACTGGATTGCTTAAGCGCCTGCTTAATATGATATACAAAGCGGAGATGTACGGATTTGTTCAATGCAGATTTTTTATTTTTACTGCAGAGCTATAAACATTCAAAAGGTTAATAATTCACATTCTATGCATCAATGACCGCCCGTGAATTGACATTAATTTCGATCTGGCATCTATCTCAATAATATTTTGAGCCTACAAATTTTGACCCTGGACTGAATCATCGTTCTCCCAATTTTACTTCAGGTGGAGGAACAAGCACCTTAAAATTTTATTAAAAGCAAATCACTATCAAAAAGATACAAGGGGAGGGCATAGCCTGCCTTGCCCCAAGCCCAAAGTACAAGGAACACTCTCTAAACTCTAAAAAAAATCATCCCACAAAAAAAAAAAAAAAGAAAAAAACATTACATGTGCTTGAGAATTGGTAAACCAGAGTTATCTACGGGGATTAAAGATCTACCTTGTATGGATATTTGATTGATTGAATAAAAATAGGCAAACTGCGTTTGAGGAACTATCTATTCCAAAATTCGCAAGATAATCTACCACACAATTAGCCTCTGTGTAGATATGATTAAAGGAAATCCTAAGCCGAGCTGCCAACTGGGAAATTTTCTTGAACTTGATAATACACACTACAAGGAGTCATCAAACCTGAATTTAGGAGGTTCACTAAGACAATGTTATCACTCTCAGCCAAAATATTATTCAAATTGAGATTTGAGCATAGTTGAAGACCATCTAGAAGAGCTTTAACTTCTGCTCCAAGGAGGTACAATGCTTGTAGAAACAAGAGAAGCCAGCAATGAAATTTCCTTTGCAATCTCTAATCACGTTTTCCAGATTAAGGTTGTATTTGCTTTTCCTATAATGGATTTAAATTTGTTCGAAGAATACATCATTTATTATTTCTATCCCTTTTACAACAGAACCTTTGTTTTTCGGCCTTTCCACTTTGTCTCGATGTAAATAGCATCATCATCATCATCTATGCCTTATCCCAACTATCTACACGAATCCTATTTCATTAATTCATTCTATTTAAAGCCATATCCACTATTAAATTATTAGTGCACAAATCATTTATTACTACTTCTATTCATGTTGCTTAGTCTACCCCTAGTTCTTCTAGCCCCTTGCACTTTATAATAAATCACTTCTAATTGGAGTTGTTGGTGGTCTTCTATGCAGCTCTCTCTCTCTCTCTCTCTCTGATTTTATCACTTATTGGAACTATTCCTATATTTCGAATGTCTTCATCCCTGATCCTAGTCTTTTTAGTTTTTCCATTCATCCATCTAAACATTTGTATTTCTACCACAATCATTCTTTTGTATATATTGTTTCTTGACATCCCAACATAGCTGGCTTTGTAACCGTTTTTATAGGATTTTCCTTTTAATATAAATGATTTTCTCCCATCCACAAAAGTCCAAATGCACTCCTCCATTTGGCCCAACTTGCCATAATTCTTTGGGTGGTATTTTTCTCACTCTCCCTTTTTATGAATTATTAAATTAAGGTACTATGCCATATACTCTGTTGGATATAAATACTAGTGGAAACAAACTTTCACCGCAAAAAGTGGTGAAGATCCACAACCATTGGGAGTCTGGGACATATGGACCAGGGTCCTTCATGTCTCAATTGTTGCCTCATGTTTGGATGAAAAGGCCTATTGAATTGTGGAGTTAGGTACTTTGAAAAATAACGCAATCTAGAGATCTAAAGTGGGTCGGGCCGCTGCAGGCCCACATGGCCTGGTCCTATTGTAGCAAGCGGGCCATGCTAGACCCAGCCCAAACCCCATGTTATTGCCGGTCTTGGGTTTTGAAGCCCATGGACCATCATGGCATGGCAACAAAATTCATATAGAATAAATTTTAATATTTTCTTTTTTTCAATTTATTGTTTATCTTGTTAATTTGTTTTAACCTTTCATTTTTAAATTTTTTTTTTTTAGAAAAAACATGTTACCCACAGCCCAGTATGGAGACACCTGGGCTCATGCTGGACGTCCCTTTTGAGGGGTTCCGAGCAAGGCAGGCACGACCTGCTACAGTGCAGACAGTCCACAAAGGTGGACAGTGCCCGGTATGGCCCACAATACACCTTTAAGTTGTTTGTGGTGCAAATCTGAATCAGATAAAAATTTTAGAAAAGTACTGACAGGCCTAATGTAAAATTTTTATTTTCACTACAGAGCTATAAACATTCAAAATGTCAATAACCCACATTCTATGCACCAATGCTGTCTCATAAATTGGCATTAATTCCGAACTGGCACTACCCCAACAGTATTTTGGAATAACAAATTCTGACCCTGGGCTGGACCGTCATTCACCCTAAAAATTTTACACAAAGTTCAGCTTTGCATTTATTTATTTGTGACTATAATTATATTTTTACCTACTGCAAAATTTGTACTTTCTGCCTCATATGCACTCGTATACATCATCTCTGGTATAAAGTGGGATCACGTTATTTTACAAACAAACAAGATACAAGTCAAATCCAAAGCAAAAACAAACCAGAATTTTCACTTTGACCTACTTTCGCTCCTTTTTATTTGTGCTAATGCAAATGAAATTCAAAACCACAAACAAACGTTTTCTTGAAAGATTCATTCAAAGAATAAAAACAAAAACAAACAAACTGAACCCAAAGAAAGAAATGGGCCCCCAAAAGTACGTTTCATGAAACACGACCGGAAGTATATCTCAAAGGTCAGTCTATTTTACTCATAAGAAAATGAAATTGACTTCCAAGTGAAACACAACAGAGACTGGAGATTGGAAAATGAACAGCTTCATTGCCACATTCGAACAAATTGCTTTATTGGAGTCACTGAAGATGTGAATAATTTCTTGAGACTTGAGATTGTTCTTTAGAACTTGAAATTTCTTGCCTTTGCCTCCATCTAGAAAGAATGAAGTCCCAATATAATCAAGAAAAATGGCCTTATTTTGTCAAAAATTGAATTCTAATGGTCCTATTTTGGTCCACAATTTGCCACGAGGACCATTGCAATTTGTGAGGGGAAAATTCCAATTGAGGCATGACTTTTTAGTGCTGTAGATTTCATAGTAGTTAATTAAAGAGGAACATCAATAACTCATTTGTTTGTACTGAGTAAAGAGAACAAATGATATGAATATCAAAGTAATCAAAGGTGAAAGAGAAGAACAAATACAAATTAATGTGATCCGAGCCTACGCCCACACAAAGTAGGGGTGTAATGTGGGCGGGCCCAACTTTAGTCCAGACTCACCCAGCCCATAATTTTACACAGGCTGGGCCTGGGCCCAAAAGTTTGTGTTTTTTTTTTTTTTATTTTGCAGGCTGGGCTCAGGCCTGGCCCTTAGATAGCCCAAACCCATTTCAGGACCGGCCCGACTTTATCCCAACCCGAGTCTGGCCTGACTATAGATACATATATTGATATATAGACAGATTTTTGCATGTATATATGCATAGTTTTTATAAGTTATAAATAAATGCATACACAGAGTTTGGACCCAGGTTGGATAATTTGTGCTTGGTATCGAGGTCGGGCCTTAGGCCCAATTCTTACAGTTGGGCTTGGCCTGAATTTAAACCCAGCCCAGCCCGCCAGACTTGCACCCCTACCATTTCCACAGAGGATCCCTATGAAATTCCACTATTTCTCAATCAAATCAGTACAATCCTAACAAAAAGCTAGTATTTATATTGTTAAATTATTATTTACAATTGTCGATGCCCTAATTCATGTATAATTGATCAAAATATTATAAAAATAAATCACAATCACCTCACTTTGCTCACCTTCGCTCCAACAAAACCCCCCTTGTGCTGTTGTTTTATCTTCGTCTTTATTAATACAAGTCATTCTTGATTACTATTATTTGATGATAGTTGCTTTAAGTTCTATAGAGCACATAAGGAGTTTTGGTGACAATAAAAAAAAAAAAAAATCAAAAGAAGAAGAAGAAGAAGAAAACCATAGGATCTTTTATGATGTCACCTTAGGATTGGGAGGGTTGAAGTCTTAGTTCAATTGCTTTGGAGCGAGAAGCCTGAAGCTTCAATGGAAAGCCATGCTTTTGGCGTTCTAACAGTCATTTTTCTTTTTTACCTTTTAGGCTTTTTATCAAACATGGCTAATAGGCTGTCCAGGTGGGGTTCGCCTTGTGCCATGCCGTGTATTAGCAGATTGGGTCCCAATCTTCTATTAATAGTGTGGTATTGATTTCACATCAGCACCCCACAAGTAAGGGTGGCCATGAGCCAAGTTCTTCACGAGTTATTTGAACTCGGCTTGGTTTCAATCGAGGTTCAAGCCGAGCTTGAATAGCTACATATATACATACATACATACATATAATAATAGTAATAATAATAATAATAATAATGAAGTATAAAATTATAGAAAATAATATATAATAAAAATAGTATATGTATATATATATAATAATAATTAATTATTATAATTCATAATTTTTTAAATATCAAATAAAAATATTTTTTATTTTTATAAAACATTTTTTTCAAATTGAGTATGAGTTTTTTACTCGAGTCGAGATTGAGCTCAAAGTTCTAGATCGAACTGAACTCAAGCTCATACTCAAGCCTCATACTACCTTAGTGAGCTGAGCTCGAGCCTGATACTATTCAGCTCAGATTGGCTTGAATCCACCCCTAACCACAAATGCCCCACATGCACATCTTAACGTGCATTGACAACATCTCCCGATGACACTCATATTTTGAATTCAAGATGCTTTCCAAATCTTTAATGAGCCCATTTCTAGTAAATGATAACTGATTACTGGAAAAGTGTACTATCTCATGCATGAGATGTGAGTGCTTTACAAATGGATTACGGTTTATGATAATGTCTGGTTCCTTTTTATCTTTTTTTCTTCTCCTTTTCATAGATTTTCGTAATGAATTGGTGTCTAATGGCTGGTTCCTTTTTTTCCTCCTGCCTTCTTAAACTTGAAGTTAAAATCCATATGTATTTACTTGTGGATGGTAGCCATGATGAAACTATTGTCCTTATGGCTCAATTTGGAAGGAGTACAAATATAAATATATAGAGTGCAAAACCTTGTATTTTTAATGTATTTGCACTGTACAAATTTGTATTTATACTCCTTCCAAACTGAGACTATAGAAATCCATTCACGTTTGTCCTCTTTAGCAATTCTGCATTATGCATCATGTATTGACTTTAGTTTCCATTTTTTTCAGCAATTTAAACAGATTGGACAGTCCAAAAATTAAATTGGACCAGTCTAGAATGTTCTAAAGTATTCATCAGATTGCATTGGACCTGATCCTAATGGACTCATATTGGACTGGGTGGGGTTAAGACCAATATCGGGTCACCGGTCTATTGACATACCTAAGTGAGGTTTGTAATGTTAAAAGAATGATTTTCCATAAAATACTAGGTCTTCATCATATATATATAGACCTGTTCATGGGCCGGGTAGCCCAATGGCCTAGTCCGGCCCAGTTGACCCCTTGATGGGCTTGAACATGATTTTTAGGTCGCAGGCTTGACCTCGGGCCTAAAAGCCTAAATCGATTATTTTTAGGGATAGGCTCGGGATTTGTCAAAAAAGCCTGACCCGAATAGTTTCTAAATTCTAAATCCCTATTCCCTAACTCGACTAACCTTTCCCAATTTCCCTCTTTTCATAGTTTTGTCTTCTCATTCTCACTTTCATAGTCTTAGGCACTGGTGCCACCAACCTCTCTCTCTGGTAGTGACCACTGACTAGGTTCTCTCTCTCTCTCTCTCTCTCTCTCTCGTTATCTTCCTCTATCTATCTCTTTATCTTCAGTAGTTATATCAAGTTTGCAGTTTACTTCCAAAAACCATTAAATTGTATGTAGAGCTTTTTTGGCTTCTGCTAACTAGCCCACATCTCCATTATATCTACTGAACTTATTCTAGGCATTCTGCCTCTATTGTTATCACCATGAGCTGAAAAGTCGCCAGCAACATCTCCCTTCTCTCCTTCTGACGAAAAAAGAAAAGAAATTTCAAAAATAGTTAGACTGAACTTGATTTTGTTGGAGCTCCAAAAGGTTTATTAACTTTCAAGAGTCTTTAATAAAAGGGAAAAAATCAATCATTTTGTTAAGTCGGGTTTTGACCTTTTTATGAGGGTCGGGCATGATCCCAAGTTGTAGGCCCGTTGGTTAGGCCAGGCTCAGGTTTAGGTTTGAAAAAACTCTATTAATGAAGAGTAAAAGCTCAGCCCGACCCATGAGTAGATCTATGTATATAAGAGAGTGATCTATGTTCAGATAGGCATCTATTAAGAACCATATACCTACTTTTTTGAGTTTTGACTTTTCTTTTGATATCCATTCCTTCCATAAGTAAGAGACAAATACATATTAGCAATCTGACTCCTAGGGTACCCAAAAAAAATGGAAACAATCAAAGTTTGATTATCACAGCTTGTTGTGTTAAGCAATAGTGTTGTTAACAGTAGGATAGTAACATTTCATTATTTTGTTGGTGGACATTAATTTCATTATTTCTCAGTTTTCCATTTACTTATTTGATTAGTTAGAGTTTATCCTTGTCAAAACAAAAAGTTGGAATTTATCCTCTACTTCAGCCATCCAAACCATTTCAGAAACCTTGATTTGCAAACATTTCTTTCCACATTATTTTATTTATTTTCTCTCTTTGCATTTATAATTGTAAATAGAAAAGAATGAACTTCATGAAGAGAAAGTCCTATATATTAAGGAAAATAAAAGAAAAAGATGGAGCAATACGACAAAGCCATGAGCATGCTACCTACTGGTTGTATGCCACCGCTACATGCAACATATCATATTTGAGAAAATAAATTGATGGCCTCTCCACTCTGTGGTGGTTCCCATGTGAAAATGAATTCCTCCACTTCCTTTTACACAATCGGCCAATTGTTGCTAGTTCTCTTACTTTTAATTCAAAAATACAATATTGTTCACTTGTATGTATCTCTTTCATGTTAGTTCGCTTACTCTTAGATTGATAAGATGCAAATATTTAGATTTGAGTGGGTAAGTCAACCAAGCTTTTTTCATTTCTTTAGTAAAATTAGTCACTTGTATTACCATCTCAATGAATGTAAAAGAATAGTGTTAATTGATTTTTCAGAGAATTTAGGTTATAATATGGTTTGTGTTTCTTTAGTTTTAATGTACAAGTGTTTTTCTATATGTTGTACAATAAGGATGAATAGGAGTGTCAATCGATTAGTTTCGGGTTGGATCCAATTTGATCCAAACCTTATCAAATTGGATTTGGATGGTCCATTATAGTTATTGGATTGGGCCAATCCAAAATAAATTGATCCATATTTTTATTGGTCTGAATTGGACCTAAACCAAATCACTTTTATGAAAATACTTTAATGAAGCCAAAACAAAACTGAAACCAACACAAAATCACTTTTATGAAAGTACTTCTACGAAAACACTTTTACAAAAAGCACTTTTATAAAAGTAATTTTATGAAAAATACCTTTAGAAAAGCACTTTTACAAAAATACTTTTACGAAAGCACTTTTACACAAAAGCACTTTTGTGATCACTTTTACAAAAGAATTTTTACAGTACTTTTAAGAAAGCACTTTTACAAAAGCACTTTTACGAAAGTACTTTTATAAAAGCACTTCTACAAAAGTCATTTTATAGAAGTAATTTTATGAAAGCATTTTTATAAAAGCACTTTTATTAAAGTACTTTTATAAAAGCACTTGTAGGGAAGTACTTTTACAAAAGTACTTTTATGTAATCACTTTTACAAAAGTGTTTTTTCAATGCCAAAAGGGTATATTTTTTGTAATTTTCAGATTTTCTTCATTTTAATATATTTTTATAATTTTTTATATGTTCTGATTTTTATATAATTTTTTACATTTCATTTGGTTTGGACTGAATCCAATCCAATCCATTTACATTTTAATGGATTGGGTTGGATTTGGAATGGATTTAGTCCAATCATTTGTAAGTGGACTCACATTCACATTGGACTAGATTGGGTTGGACCAAATCCAATCCACTTGACACTTCTAGGGATGAACATATTTTGCATAGAACTATTTGTAATAGTTTGATGAAATTCTTGGCAAGGAAGAGAAAAGACTAAAAGCTAGAGCTGCAAGTCAGGTTGGGTTAGGCTGGGTTGAGGCCAACACTAGCCCAACCCTATGTTCTAAACCCCCAACCTGACCTACTCAACCCTAACCCTAACCCTAACTAATTCATTCAACCCTAACTCGGGTTGGGCTCGGGTTGGGCCCAACCCAACCATCCAATCCCTTAAAATCTAGTAGAAAAATAAGTATTTATTTATCATGAGTTATGACTTGTGATAGAATTTTTCTCAAAAATATAAATTCATGAAATCAACAATAATGAAACATAAAATTATGGAAATAAAATCACTAATAACAACTCATAGGATCAAGCAACTAATTTGAATCTATTTAATAGGTCACACATAAAAATTACAAAACAAAAGGAAAAGACAAGTAGTCAAGTACCTGTGAATAACTTAAAGAAAGGCATGATAGTATGTAGGGGCTATACAACTATCATGCATCTAAACAAATCAGTGTATGTGATATAAATATATAGTAGTAGTAGAGTTATAGACTAGTAGACTAGTAGTCTAGTACTATAAGGGGTTGGGTTCAGGTTGCTCGGGGGGTCAACCCTAACCCAACCCGAACTAAGGTCGGGTTCAAGAATTTCAACCCTAACCCTAACCTGATCATCAACCCGGCCCAACCCAACTCAACTTTTTCAGGTTGGGTTTGGGCCAACCTGGCCCAAGTTGCAGCCCTACTAAAAGCAAAACCTATACCAATGGAAAAAACCATTTGTATATCTCTTAATGGAAAAAACCGTTGATGTATATATATATATATATTGACCGATAGTTGTAGTGATAGGCAAATATTGTCAATATAACCTAATATTGACACCCACAAATCTGGTGCTCTAGTTGATTGCCAGAGCAGCCCTTTCGGGTTTATACTTTATATTGGCGAAATTTTGTTATATACTAGCAATGGGAAAATCTATGATGTGGAAAATATATGGTATGGACCAATCAAAACCCTAACAAGAAAAAGTCTTTTTATTGTAATACTCTTGGCCCACATGAGCATAAACTGTAAACAACTTAAAAAGAAATGTTCGGCATAAAGGTTTATTTTTCAAAGACAAAAAAGGAAATCCAATTTTATTGCTCAAGTATATCATTTACAATGCGGAAAGGAATTATTTATTCTATTTCTTGGGGTCTCTGTAAACCCAATTTGCTTTGGAAAGGGCCTTGAATGCATCTAAAACTTCAGCTCTCATCACACCTTTGCTTGCTTTAGCTCATCATATTGAGCTTTTGTAGTTGCAAGTGCCACATCAAATTCTTTCTGGACTTGGGTAAGAGTACTTTCTTGAGACATCAAGGAATAATGTCTCTCTATAAGCTTCTGTTTTTTCTCCTCCAACATTTGTCTCTCATCTTCAAGTGCTTTTATCCTTGGTGCTTCCTATTTTCAATAGCAGCAATGTCTGTTTTGACTTGATTTCTCTGATTATTAATTAAAAATGTATTCAACTCATGTGCAACCATCTTTATGGATAGAATTTATAATTTCTTCTCCTTTTGCCTTTCGAGCACTACTAATTCTCTCTCTCTAAGCAAGCTACCTCTCTACACGTGATAATACTGAATCAACCTCTTGGATCAAGGGAGAAGCATCAAGGTGAAACACTTCTTCAAGGGCCTCTATCGCAATAGGAAACTTAGACATCCGCCAACTGTTCATGTAGTTGAAACCTTTCTGGGCTACAGACTCCAACTCATCTTTTAACAAGCTTCTTATCCCTTCTATATTAATGAAGCGCGCACATGCCATATAATCTCCAACAGGATTGATAGACCCCTAGGAATGTGTTAAAGAGTCTGGCATTGCCTGATCTATGAAATCCCCTTTTGAACAAAGTGGAGAAGAATTATGATAGTTGGAAGAGGTGGCACTGGAGAATGATGAATTGGAATAGACTGTACATCTTTAGTTTGATCTCCACCTTGCATGTTAGAAGATGCATGATCAAGTGCCTCTTCATCAGGAAGAGAAAAATCTTCAATTTTATCCCCTAGTGCATCAACCATGTTCTCAACAACACTTGTACCTATAGTATTGTTATGAGGAATTTCGGAGAGTGGCTCCAAGTGATGATTCTCTGGCGTAGGCAAAAAGAGTGCAAGAAAGAGAGGATACTGGTTATTCAGCACATAAATCTTCCTATTTCCGACCAACCATGCATCAAAAATTTACAAATACATTATTCAAAGAGCCAAGGAGCAACTGATCAGGAAATTGAAGTACTTGAGCTGTTAATATCCACAATGGCCTGACAACTTGCAACTTCTTGTATAAATGGTGACCCGTCAGTTCGTGACTGCACTAAGGTCCAGAACAGGACTGGTTAGCCATTTGTGATGCACCACAACTGCTGCAATCCAACCCTATTCCATCGGCCCTCTGCTTAAGTCTAATCAAAACAAGACACAAATTTAATTGATTAAAAAGATGAATATATGCCAAGACACGGAGATGAATGAGATGAAATCATCGACGGCCTCTACCAGGATTCATAAAGAGCACTAGAATCGTTGATAACTTAGGAGGGCCAATCTCATGAGATCACTTTCATCACTTAAAAAATAAAAACAAAGGAAGAATCCTTGTTATACATCATCATCACCATCTAATTTATTACGAAGGTGTTAATTGTTATGATAAATATACATAATTGTCATCATGAATCCTTCAAGAAGCTTTCACATCAATTTGTTTTGGATTTTACTTTATCCTGCTTCATGTCTTAGTTTACTTCATTTGTGTTACAATCAAACAAAATAAGCTTAAATTTGTTTGAAACAAAAATAGGTCAGAATTTACACTCAAATCATTTGCGCCGTTATGATTTTGCATCAGTATAAATTTGTTTGCATTGCAACCAAACACAACCTTATAAGCTTAGATTGGAAATAGCACAAATACAAATATGTACCGTGCAAAACCTTGTATTTGGTCTGTACATATTTATATTTGTATTATTTCCAAACTGAGCCTTACGTAAAGTATAAAATCTTGTATTTTGTATTTATATTGTAATCTTGAGTCCGTTTGCGGAATTCAAAAAAGGAGTCCAAATCTGTTCGTGAATCGTGACTATCGGGGTTCTCAAACAATCTCTCTATAGAAAGTTCGAAAGAGATCTATAATGCCCTATCAATATACTGTCGGTTTTGGTGTCCTTATACAACAAGGACTCACAGCACATCGAAAAATATTGATCCGTCCAAGCACAATTACTTATTGCATGCATTAGCTTGCTGGTGATTATGGAAATAAAAGAACTATAGAATAATGGACTCATTCTCTTGGGACATTATCAATGTTTTCAAAATCGGACCAGACCGGACCGGGTGGTCGGATCAGAAAATTTAAGAATCAGTTCCATTTTAAATCAAAATCGTTTTTTGGTAAAAAACTGTTGATTTGGTCGGCAAACTGCTGACCTGAACAGTCCATCAACCCGGATAACAATTTGTGACCTTTTTAACTTTTTATTATATTTTTGTCAGAACTAACTGTCCGTTCAATTCAAATGGTCAGACTATTCAACCTAGGAATTAGACCCCAAAACCATTTCCTGTCCAATTCAATTTTAAAAACCTTTGGGACATATCATCATAAGAAATTTCAAATTCGGAGCAGCTCATTTATTTTACAAATCTTGAGAGAGTGTAACTGTTACAAATCATAAGAAATTTCAGTGTAGTACGAATGCTTTGTTCTAAGTTTACACTAATCAACGATAATTCATTAAATTCATGGAATTCAAGAACAACCCACTCTCACTTTATTTATTTATTTCAAATTTGTCACTCGAAGCCACCTTTGGATTTTAATGAATTCCCAAGAATAACCCACTCTCAATATTTTGCGCTCCTCTTTCCAAATTGAGCCTTACCTGCATCCTTCTCTGTTCCCACTCCTTATCATTGCACCAATCATGGATCCTCTCGGCTTTTATGGGCCCTAAATTCAAAAGTTAAGTTGAACAATCTGATCTGAGACATCATGTGGCTACTAAGTTAAGTCTCACCTTTGATTCATCAGAAGCTTCATGACTAAAATCCTGCTTGAGTAACTTATTCTAGGGACATTCAAGTCCGGATCTCCTACACATCTTCCTGTACATCAAATCAGAGGGTGCTATGTCAGCACCTACTCATGCGTGAATCTACCCTGTGCAAGTGATATTAACATAGACGTTTCAAACCTCCTCCAGTCACATTTTCTATATATTAAAAATGACAGTAAATTTTATCAAATAAAAAACAGCTTCTCCTCTTTCTCCAACTAACTGAATAGCTCTACCAGAAAGAAAAATAGGGGATAACACTTCAGGCTTCAGAGAACCGAATGCCTGAGACGATTATCACATCGTTTGCTCAATTTTGTTAAAGTAAGAATGACGAACATCATAACCACAACCCATTACACATTCTTTTATTGAAACCGCTTAAACCTAACCATTCTTGCACGTACAGGTTCTTGGCCTAATCATGTATTTTTTCGCAGTTACCACCTGCCCCAGAAATGAAAACCAGATTAAAAGCTTTCGGGCCAAGAATTGCCCAGAAAACCCACTGGAGAATAGCTTATGAGTCTTGTACTCGGCAAGCCTTAGAAGTTGACGTTGGAGAAGGACTAAAAGTAAGTAAATATCAAAGAGCAAAGGCAATGGCTTGGCTCATATCTTGCCATTTGCGGGCTGGGTCAGTCGGGCTAGCTCTCGGGTTGAGAGACCCACAAAAACTTGAATCGAAGTCAAGTCTTCGTTTAACTACCCTCATCCCCTGTACAGTGGGGCTAAAGAATTGATCACTCATTCTCCATTTATTTTATTGTCAATGTTTTCATATCGGTTCTTGCTATTGTGGAGATATGTTCATATTAATTTGGAAGGCATGAAAACCAGATTCATTTTGTACCTTTAGGCTGTTTTTGATTTGACAGAAAATAAAAGAGAATATTCAGAGAAAGTTGAGAGAAAATTCTTAAAGTAGTTTCACAAACATCCTTTTAAGAACCTTCCCTCGACTTTCTGTTACTCCTTTATTTTCTATCTGATCAAACACGCTGTTACAGAAGAAAAAGTAGAGAGAAAAAAAGATCAAAAGGAATGGTCTATATAAGCTTTAAAAATTTTACACTCGAGAAGCATCAATCAAGACCTTTGATTGAAGAACAACAAGTGAGCATAGAGCAATCTATTCATTAATCCAATTTGGTTTCGTAGAAAGTAATTAAGAGAGCAATAATAGAAAATTGAAAGGAGTATAAATACAAATATATACAATATAAATACATAAAAAATAATACAAAATATAAGGTTTTGCATTTTACATAACTCCTTCCAAACTAAGCCTAAAGAATTTTGTAAAATTCAACAACTTTTTGTTTCTCTCTCATTATCTATCAAACCAAACATGCATAGCCTTAGATTAAGATTTGGTTGCAAAAATAGCTAGAAAGCCTAGAATATTTTAGTGAATAACTCATGAGCACTGTATCCCTAAATATAATGATTGATTGTATGACTATCCTATATAAAGACAAAGCTACAAGTCATTCTGTTCATCCAGTTCACCCATTACTGAATGGATATTTCTTTTTTATTTCAATATTGTTGTGGCAATTTAGTTAAATATCTAATTGAATATGTGAGATTGGATTCAAAACTAAAACTAACTCCCAACGTCAGATTTAGATGAACCAATATGAATGATTTTGGTGAGGTTGTTCAACCATGATGTGTAAGTATGTATACATGTACTTTCATTATTAACATATTTAATCTTATAGTCATTATTGTGTAAAAACATTATGATAAAAGGTATTTTGATGCGCGGGTGTTAGATCATGTTCATAGAGTGTTGAAATCATGGTTTTAAAAAAATGATCAGAAATGGAACTGTTTTGATCATTGGTTTTTAAGTTGACAATTTGATCGTTAGATTCGAACGGACGATCCATTCTGACAAAAATTAAAAAAATAATTAAAAATAAAAAATGGCCAAAAACTGTTGAACTCGATCACCTGAGTTAACAGGTCATTAACTAATTCAACGGTTTTTGGTCAGGGACCAGTTTTGGGATAAAACGGAATCGGTTGTCTGAATGGTTCTCAGGCCGAACGGTCCAACCATCCAGATCAATGCCCGTTTGAAAACCATGGTTGAAATGTGTTTCAACGGCAAGAGATCCCAATAGGGGTGCAAGTGAGGTGCTTGATTTTGAGATTTTGTACTTTATCAAACTAGGTTTTTGGTCAAGCATCATTCAAATTTTGACAAAACTCCAACCCAAACCCGCCCAAATTGCACCTTAATAGGAACACACAATCAAGAACCTAAGATACCCTCTGTTTTAGTTTTATATAAGATAGTAATGCATATTGTGACAAACCTGTATTGTCAAACTTGGACCAGATCAGAGGGTTGGACCATTTAACTAGGACCGGCAACCAAAATGGTTTGACTATCGGTTCTTAGAAAAGCTGACTTAGTCAAATATATCTTTGCAATCTAACATGGTGTTTGGAAACGTGGGCGCTTTTTGGGACCGATTTTCAAAAAAAAAGGCCCATGCTTCGAAGACCTGTTTTTCACAAAGAAACGCTTCTGCCACATAGGTAGAGAGCAACACTATGCTGTTTGGTAAGGTGATTCTCATCACCGTTTTTCATGTATGTGCTGACAGGTAAGCATCATTCAAACGTCTACAAGAAAGTCAAAAATCCCTTAGAACTCTCCAATGATGAGGTGTAGAGAAAAAAAGAGAGCTATGATGTGCATACCTTTCTTGGGGCGCCATGCTCACCGAGGAGTCCTAATCTTGTTAGGAGAGACTTCGGGCCTAATCCAGTCTTCTTGGTGATCATCCATATCAAGACCTTGGCACATAGAGATGTCTAATAAAAACCGGTTAATCAGGTAGATGGCTGGACCAATTTGAGTCATCAACAAGTTCCTTGAATGCTTTGTTCAGGGCTACATGGCGGTTTGGAATTGGGCCACATAAATAGACTTCATCAAAATAGAACTTTATTGCAAGTATACATATTATATAGGAAAATTGTCTAAAATTCACCATGACTTTTCAGCATTTCTTAAACTCATAATAACATTTCAAAACGTCCGGGAAACCCCATGTGAGTAAGTTTTTATTTTCCAAAACTCACCATCCATTA
This sequence comes from Nelumbo nucifera, assembly GCF_000365185.1. The sequence goes on from NW_010729126.1 coordinate 2,954,388, forward strand.
GAACACTATTTGTTTACACTAACAGAAGTTATCCACATCAGCATAAATGTGATTTTCATGACCAAACTTTCCTTGAATGGAAAATCAGCCTTATTAAACATACTTTATGACTAAAATGCCCTTAAGCATCCAACTACCTTATATATAAGATAGAGAGACATTTTGCTGCCATTGTGCTGCTCAAAAGTATTCAAACGAAGCTAAAAAATGGGTCTTGGGTCAAATAATAACAGGGATATTTCTGAAATATTCAAAAGTGGGTCAAATATAATAAAAGGTAAAATGGTACATGGTTTTTAAAAATGACCCAAAGACCGAACCGGTCAGGGGTCCGATTACCGGGTCAAACGATCGGCCTGTTCTAACAAAAAAATTAAAAAACAAAAAATAGTCAAAACCGTTCGAACAGTTTGAACAGTTAACTGCCCAAGTCAGCAGTTTGATGACCAAAATCAACAGTTTTGGGCAAATTTCCAGTTTTGGGGATAATCGAAACCAATCACCTGACACAGTTCCTGGTTTTTCTGGTCCAACCATCTGGTCCGATCCAGTTTTGAAAACCATTTATTACTCTACTAACGGTGTTAGCAGTATGGAATCCAAAGATTATCAAAAACAATTAACCCGTAGCCCATCTCTTATTCTCCTCCCTCCCAAGTCCCATCACCTCTTCATAGCACCAAGAAACAGCCCAAATTGCACTGCCAATCTGCCATTGGAAACGACTCTATAACCATCACCGCTGCAACCCTCACATCCCCTCTCTCTTCTCTTCTTCTCTCTCAACCGTTGGAGACGGCAAAGCTCCATTATCCGTGCATGCTTGATGAACTAATAACCTACCACAACAGCTCATGAATTTACTAAAAGCAAGATCCAACATCCAGCTTGGGTGGTGGACAGAAATATTATTAGCAGTTTATACACATTTGCAAAGTTGTATTATAGTACTCAAAAAGAAACTTTCAGAGATGAAATATTCCATTTTGGTTAGAAGGGCCATGGCTTATAATATGTTTTTCTGGTTTCTATTTGAAATTTTGAATTGATATAGAAAAGGGCGAACGTTGGCAATTAGAAGAAGCCAAGAGATTGACAGTGGAGGTGTTAACAATGGGAGATTAAATTTGACTTGGGAAATGAGGTGGAGGGATGATATATGACAACTTGTCAACACGAAGCCACGTGAAGGATAATAGTTCGACACACATCAAAATATTTGATTGCCATCTGTTGCACTCTGGATCTGCTGGGTTACTCATCTGTTAAAGAGAAAAATCCAAACATTTGTGTTGTGCAATGGTAATGTTTCAGACGACTATGATTAATAATCCTAAACTCGAGTCCGGAATTCATGAATTGCTATAATTCTGTTGCATTTTATTCACACTTTCATTCACTTTGTGACAAGTATTCCAAAAAGGGTTGCAGTGGCGAGCCTTGCCGTCTTCAACTATTGAGGGAGGAGAAGAGAAGAGAGAGGGGTGCGAGGGTTGCAGCGGTGAGCCTTGTCTTATCTGACGGTTGAGGGAGGAGAAGAGAAGAGAGAGGGGATGTGAGGACTTGTTAACGACGGTGAGATTGGCACAGTGTGTTGGTGAGGGTAAAGGGGTGGTGGTGATTGGGAGGGAAGAGAATAGAAGGTTAATTGTATTTGATTAAATTTTGGAGTCCAAACTGTCGTAAGGTCCGAACTCCGTCAGTTTCAAATGAGTTTGGGAGAGGATGGTGTGTTCGATTCTCATTGGATGGGATAGAAAATTTTCTGTGATGGTGAGTTTTATGGATGATTTTCCCTATTATATTATATAAAATATAAACATACAATCCATCACAATGAATTCGGCACAATGAATTTTGTGTGATGGTGAGTTTTATGGACTGTTTGGGATAAATACGGATACATACGATGTAAAATTCTGAATTCCAGCCCCCCTCCTGCTATTAGCCCTTTCCCCTATAAACCACATCCTGCTGGTGGATTTAACATCAGTTCACGGTCAAGATACATTTCCTCTGTACTTTGGGGCTATAAAATTTTAATTTGGGCTGATTGGTCATTCTCCCTTTTAATTTCTAAGGCTCGTTTGCATAGACTGTATGGAAATAAATGTCGGGACTGAAATGGAGTGATTTTCCTTAAAACCCAACTAATTAAATATTTATTTTCATTTTCTTTTCCTGGACAAACAGGTCACAATGGGACTCTAGCATGGAAAGATGGAAACACACCGAATAGATAAGAAGAACTGGCTCCAGTTCAATAGTACCCGAATGAACCTGACTAGAATTGAAGTAAGATTCAATTTGATTAAACCATGCAGAAGACTAAAATCGGTCGGTGGTAGGTTCAAAGATTTGTTTACGCCAATAATCCCAGCGAACGAGCCAATGTGCCTATGTGGGGTCAGTATTAGGTAAAAACGCGTAGCAGCCATTACCCTCGTAATCAAGAAATTTCATTGCCTAAATCAAAGGAAAATTTGAAGAAATTTCACAAGAATAAGACATTCACCACAAACAAAAAGACAGCACTCTCAGGCTTTCATTCAACTGAAAAACCAGTCCATTTCCTCTTTAGATCATAACACAAGTGGGTTTTAGATCTTTGCTTCCTGAAACTTGGTTCCTTTTCTTTTATCTCTTCTCTTAGCTTGCTTGCAACTCTCTCTCTCTCTCTCTCTCAAAGATGAAGGTTGCAAGGGAAAGGAGATATGCTCTCCTGCTAGCAGCTAGGGACTCTGATTTTGTGAAGAAAATGTATGGTGGATACTTCAATGTCTTCATGAATGCGTTTGCAGAGGAAGGAGAGCAGTGGGATTTGTTCAGGGTTGTCGATGGAGAGTTTCCTGACATGGATGAGCTTGACGAGTACCACGGCTTTGTGATCAGTGGTAGCCCTTTTGATGCTTTTGGAAACGATTTGTGGATCCTCAAACTTTGCCTCTTGTTACAAACAGTAGATGCCATGGGAAAGAAAGTTGTTGGTATATGCTTCGGTCATCAGGTACGTATATAGTAGTAATACACATGAAAGAAAAGTAATTAGGTTATGCTTTTATTCATTCTTTGCTAATTTGCTTTTCTGCTTTTGTTAGGTTCTGTGCCGAGCATTGGGTGGCAAGGTAGGGAGAGCTTTTAGTGGTTGGGATATTGGTCTGAGGAAAGTCAAGATGGTGGAGGATTTGCCTCATTATGGCTTTTTTGATGGATTAAAGGAAATCCCACCTTCTCTTTCCATTATTGAGTGCCATCAAGATGAGGTAGGTGGCTAGATTCACATTCCTCTCTCCCTCTCTCTCTCTCTCTCTAACAAGTTAACTATGGAACAATAGGTATTGGAGGTCCCATTTGGAGCTGAGGTAATTGCCTCCTCAGACAAGACAAGAGTAGAGATGTTCACCCTTGGAGACCACATATTAGGCATTCAAGGCCATCCAGAATACACCACAGATATTCTATATAATATCATTGATCGTCTTGTTAACAACAACTCCATAGAGGTAAACAAAAGAAAATGCATTTAAATCTTGTAATTTCATTAACTTTATTCATTTAGATTGCCATCTAATCTGAGCTAGTTAACTAATTACCAGAGGTCATTCGCTGAATGTGCTAAGTCAAGATTGGAGGTGGCTGAACGGGACAGAAAGACATGGGAGAAGATTTGCAGGAACTTTCTTAAGGGGAGATAGATAGATTCACCTTTAACTTCTAATTTGTATTGCTTTTGCGTCTTCTAACCATGTTCAGTACGTACAACTCCAACAATGTGGACTCAAACTGAACTTCAAATTTGTACTCGCAATCTTTTCATTTCTGTAGTTACATATCAAGTCCAACAACAGAGACTGAGACTGATAAAATTGACAACGTAAGCTCTTTCACCCGAACTCAATGAATTCTTTCTGAACTTATTTTCAATTGTCTCCTACAGTAATTTGAGGGGAGTTCTTTTTCTGGATTCTGAGAGGAGGGAAAGTTCTATGTTCTTTTTTCAGATTTATGTGGGGATTAGGGAAAGTTTATTTTCTTGAGTATCACTTACCCAATTAAGTGATACGGTATCACTTATCCAGGGAAAGTTATTTACCCACCTAGGACATTGTCAACTTTCCCCCATCTCCTAGGTGGGTAAATAACTTTTCCACTTTGGGGAAAAGTTGCCAATACTTGAATAAAACAAAAATGCCCCTTGTAATAATGGAATTTTATGGTTAAAATGGACATTGTCTTGTTTGCATGAGAAATAAAAGAACATGGGTGCACTTACCCGAGTAAGTAACTTACCAAAAAGCGAATGAGCCCAAGTCGATGGAGATAGGACTTGGTATTTACAGAAAGTTAAATGATAACGTGCATTATAATTGTGCATAATTAAGGGTAAAATTCTTAAACTACCCTTATGGTTTAGCTAATTGACTAACTCTACCCTTACTGTTTGAAAATTGACTATGTGTACCCTTATTGTTTCTGACAATTGACTAAGTGTACCCTTAACCGTTAAATATGGACGAAAAAGGTAAAATGCCTGTTATACCCCTATGTGAAATTACATTTTTATCCCTATTTTTAACTTAACTCAATCCCTCTCAGACAGGCTATCGTCGCCATCGTCACCGATGGCAGCCACTAATGCGGAAGTCCGACGAAAGTCGACTCTAGCCAATGACGAACGGCGCTGGAACCATCACAGACTTCCGCCGGAGGTCGATGAGTTTTCTTCGTTCAAAGTCGTTTCTTCCTCTTATCTCATCTCTCTCTCTGAAATGTCCTAGATCTATAGATGGCTATGACGGAGGAAGAAGAAATAAGAGAAATCTTCTCCTTTTTTAAAGTCGCAAGTCAGATCTAGGAGGGGGACGAAGGAAGAAGAAAATAGGGAGATCAACTCTAGCCAATGACAAACGGCGCTAGAACCATGGACTTCCGTCGAAGGTCAGTGATTGGATGCAATCTGATTTTCTAGGAGCTCCGCAGCCACGAGGGGCACCCGGCTAGAAATTGAACATCTCAGACAACATCCCGCCTGTCTCATAGCCTGGCAGCCTCCCGGACTCTTCCGCTTTTATGCCCACTAAAGGGGGCAGTGGTTCAAACCCTTGCACCCTTAATTTATCCCTCCGACTTTGTTGGGCGATGTGTTGCGCTTGTTGTGCCGTCGTCGATCTGTCAAAACCATTTGAGAAACCAAAGATCCCCTGATGGAAGCTTTGGGACATAGAATTTGCACAACTAGGTTTGTCTTGGGAGGTCGATGCAGTCTTGGAAACTAGAATTGGGAGGTGATTCTTCAAGTGAAACAAGAGAGGCGCTGGTAGTGGTGTTGCTACTCCCATATCAATGTGTTCTTCATCATCTCTTTCTTCTTCACCCCACCAGTACCGCTTTCTCCATTCTCTCTGGGAGGGGGATGGAGGAAGAAGAAAATAGGGAGATCGACTCTAGCCGACGACGAACGGTGCTAGAACCACCACGGCAGTAGCCGTGGCTACCACCTTGGGCTCTTCTTTACTATATTCCTCATATTTCTTCTTCTTGTTTCCGTTGTTGGTGTTATTATTGTTGATTCCTTCAACCAATGAAGTCTCTTGCATTTTCGATTTCGCTATTCAAACTCGTCGGAATCTCACTGGAACCTACAACTTCACTAGCATTTTCTGGCAAGATCCCAAAGAAGCTCTCCAGATTGTAGGGGTTGTTGGTCCAGAAGAAAGGGATGAGGGTCATATTGGGTTTTAAAATTTTTAAAAGTCACATAGTGTCAAGTGTAAACGGATTTTAACAGAAAATTAACGGATGCTAGCGGCAGGGATAGAACTAGTCAATTGTCAGAAATAGTAAGAGTACACTTAGTCAATTTTCAAACAGTAAAATTAGAGTTAGTCAATTAACTAAACCATAAGGGTAATTTAATAAATTTACCCCATAATTAATTATTCATGCCAAACAAGTCGATGGACCTAAGTTAAATTGAGGAGAAATATCTTGTGGCCTGTTCACATGCAGCAGCAGTAACAAATGCGAAGGTTCAAATTCACTTTTGCTTCGAGTTTTACTTCACTTCAGGTTTTGTCTTAATTCATTGCATTGCAAACAAACAAAACAAAATTAAACCAAAATTTGTATTGAACTAATTTGCATTCCCAAACTGTTGCACCAGGATGAAATTGAGCTGCAAAATAATTAGGTCTAATTAACATGGATAAACTGTTTCGTGAATAACACCTGAAATGGAATAATTGGATCCTGAATTCTACGGTTCGTGGAGATGGACCGAGTGTTAAACTCCGAGTATAATCGTAGACAATTCAGACTGATTAGAACTTCAATTTCGAAAAGGGAAAAAATAGGGGGATTGGTACAGTTAGACCTGGCAAAAAGTTGACCCAGCCTACCAATCCCACCGAATTCAAACCGAAGAAAATAGGGTTAGCGTCTCATATTTAGCTACTTGAATTTGAGAATGACCCGATTCAACCCAGAAAAAAATCGGCTTGGGTTGGGTTGGGTCATGGGTCAATCCTTTGACCTGATTGTCAGGTCTAATCTAATTGGGAGTTGGGACTATTTATGCATTGTTAGAAGTTTCCACTTTTTAATTTTTACTATTTAATCTTTACTCTTTATTGTTTATTCTTTGAATTGTTAAATGTTAGTTTTTTTATTTTATATTTGAAATTTTAAGATTAATTCCTTTAAATATTTTGACATTTTTCATGTATTTTTTTTTTAATTTCAGTTATTTTTTGGGATGACCCAAATTGACCCATAGGTCAACCCTAACCAAAACATTTGACAACCCAATAAGAAATTCAACCCGAAGTGTCTTGACCCAATCCGAACCTAACCCACCCAACCAAATTGTCAGATCTAGATACAGCCGATGTTGTCTGAAGGAGGGAAATTAATCTTGTAGAGATAGCCAATGGCAACAATGCTGGACCTCTGCAACCCATCAAGGTTCAGCGACTTCAACCTCTACTGAAGTACATGATTTAAGGATTCAGCTCGGTGTCTCTGAAACAAGTTCAATCAGAGCGCACAGGAAGAACAACTATGCATGGAACCAAAAGGAAACTCAAAACTTATTTAGTTTCAACTTGATCAAAAAGCTTACATAATGCCAAGAAGAGAAAAGAAGACAATACAATTTTGGTGCTCAATTATTAATATCCCAAAATAACTAAGCAAAAGAGGAGGTTTGCGCAAAGAGAGCTAAGAGCTCAAAATGGAAATTGCAGCTAACTGTCAAAAGTGATTCTTTCACCGTGCCACTAAGCACCTACCGTCGTGCCACCAGAGTGCTTACAGCATGCCTTCATGGTGTTATTATGTGTGTCATGGGTGGGCTATGTATGTATCTTGTAAGGGGGGACCACCAATGGAATTATTGTAATTACTTAGTATGATTTTCCACTCTTTTGATGTTTTCTTATGTCATTATTCCAAAAGTTTAGCATACTCTTTGAGGGGAGGTATGTAGTCAAGTGAATCAATAGCGTGTCAAGGTTAAGCACGAGACACTAAACTGTGTGATTGTGCTTGTCATCTATTAATGCAATACAAATAGCTTTTTGCTAATTCGTGTGTCATTTTGTTGTTTTTTTTGTATGTATTTGCTTTGTTGCTTAGACTTATTCACCCCATTCTAATGCCGCACAGGACCTCAACAATTAACTCCGTGACAGCTAATGGCATATAGAGGGAGGAATCTAAAACGATATCCATTTGAGGGGAGACCAAATCTGCTCGTAAACTCTTGGAGCCTCACACCGACCTCACATGCACATCTCACGGTGGGATGTGCCTGTGAGGTCATTGTGAGGCGCCCTATGGGAGGAGCAGATCCCACCTCTTCGGTGGATAATATGCAATGGAATTTGCTACAGAATGCTGACATTTGGTAGGTGGCATATAGACTCAAGCAAGAATATACGTTGGTTCACATCTGGCGCTTTGTGGACTACTCGTGGCTAGGGGTGGCAATTTACAACTCAATCCGCTCAACCCACCCATTTATCAGCGGGTTGGATCGTATTTGTTAACCGTGGGATGGGACCATTAAAATATTTTTAATGGATTGAATGGGTTGGGACCATTGGGTTATGGGCATCCAAAAGGCATTCAATAAGTTTTACTTTTCTTTTTGATTTGAAAAGAGCTTTATTCTCTCTCTCTCTCGACCTACATTTCTTACTAATTACTACAATCCTCAGAGAACATTACTTGCAGCGGAGAATTCAACATTAGAGTATGTTCTTATGGTGATGTGAACTTTATCAGTGTCATTGCCTCAAGCCGCGAAAGACAGAGGTTCTACTGATCAGACGATGAAGTTCGGATCAAGTACAAGGAGTTCGAGACTAATGTAATAGTGATGTTTCTCGCATTCTCAGTTCATGCTAGAAATCTGATACTGGTGTAGAAACTACTGGTAAGCCATTCGCAACTCTCAAGATCGTTGCAACTGTTCATTTGTCACTTGTATGTAAATAGAGGACTTTGGCTTGAATGGAGCATTTCATTCCTTTTCTACCTGTTTTTTTTTTTTCTCTGCATTTTATTTTGACATTTTTTTTTGGACAGAAAGTCATTCTTCACTTCTACATGTTTTTCCGGAATTAGGATTTTTTCTAGGCTTCCTTTTGTGCTTCCCTTGGTTTTTACATTTGGCCTTTTTAGCTGAGGTTTTCTTACTGAATTTTGAAATTTCTTTTAAGCCCAAAAGGAATTATTCCCAACTCTAAAATCTACAGACAAGCTGGTGGGATTTGGACGTTGAAGTGGAAGTGAAATTTCCTCTTCTTGATGTCTGGTCTCCTTCCCAGCATGCTTGACGAAGAGGAAATTTCCTCTTCTATTAATTACATGCTTTGTTACAGTGTTTCTCGAAATATTAAAAGTAATTGATTAAAATGCTAATCTTTTTTTTTTCTGAGGAAATTTTTTCTTCTTGATGTCTGGCTTTTTTTTGTAAAATATGTTATTTTTTGGGTTATTTTTGTAATTTATGTTTCTTCATTTTCTAAGTTATTTTTGTAATTTATGTTATTTTTCTTTACTTTATAGATTATTTTTGTAATTTAAGTTATTTTTCTGTGAACTTACACCTGATTTAGGTTAAATAATCAAAACTCTAACTTGACCCTACACCCTAATAAACCTGACTCTAACCTAATCAAGTAGGGGTGAGAGAAGTAGAATTCACCATTTAAGTTAAGCAATTGGCATCTCTATTCGAGATTATCCACCCTTACTTGGGTTTTAACTTGGATTATAGTGAAAGCAACTAAACAGAAGTCAAAAATATAATACTTGATTTGGCTTGAATTGGTCATTTCTTTCTACTTCAATTCTGTGTAACAAAGCCTGTGCACTGAGAATAAAATCCTATTATGGGACCTCAGCAAGCCATAATCTTTAAAACGAGGAATGCCTGATTGCATTCTTTACTCTTGCAAAACTTGAATATTAAAAATTCTCATTAACAGTTTCATGAAGATATATTGATAGATAAACAAAAAGACTTTTAGATTTCGAAAGATATTTTTACTGTGCTTCTTTAAATGCCATAACTCAATGGTTAGATTTAAAAATTAAAATATTTAGACAACCACCATTTTAAAGCATAGAATTAAAATAATTTGATTTTACTATGATAGCCAGGTCATCAACTAAGGCAAGGGTAGCATTTTTATAAAGATAATGGACATGGGTGGTTAGTAGGGGTGTTGACTGGATTTGGTACAATCCGGTCCAATCTAATCTGAGTCCATTATAAATGGACCAGGTCCAATCCAGTCCAATGAATATTTTTGGATCATTTTGGACCGGTCTAATTCAATGTCTGGGCCATCTAATCTGTTCAAATTCGTTTTCCTTTGGATTGGTTTCAACCCAAACCTGGTCCATTGACACCTATATTCTTATCTTATAACAATGGATTAGATATTGGCTTAATCCAACCCAATCCAATATAAATTTATTATGGACAAACCAAGTCCAATCCAATCTAATAAATATTTTGGACCGGATTGATCAAATCCAATATGTCTTTTTGGTCCGTCCAATCTATCCAAATTGATTTTGGACTAGATGGGGACCAAACCAACCCCGGTGAAAATTTTGGGGGTCGGTCTAGAACGGCCCAGGCCCGTGCCGTGCCATGTTGCGCTGTGAGCCAGGCTGGCCCGTGGGCCGAGCCTTGGGCCGTGCATCTGGCCAAAGCTACTTATTTAAAAAAAATTGACAAAAAACTTAAAATTTTAATTTTATATGAATTTTGTGTATAAAATTGCTTATATATGCAATAATAAATAAATTAGTATAATAAAATTAAAAAATATATTTATTTTATTAATATATTATATACTATATATTATTATATAATTATAATTTATATAATATTATATAAATATATATGGGCCATACCGGGTCGTGGGCAACATGGCTCGCTTGATTGTGCCGTATCGTACCAACCCATGGACCTAAAACCCCAGGCCTAGCATGGCCCGCATGGTTGTGCCGGGCCTAGAACGGCCCACGGACCGTTGTGCTAAGCTGTGCCGGGCCATGTTGTACCACGAGTAGCACAGCCTGATTTACACCTCTTCACAAGACACTACAACTATAAATTGAAAAGATCTCTCCATGAATGATAACATATAAATACAGAAGATATTTCCAATGTACAGCTGTAGTTTCTTGTGGGATAGTGCAGGTAAGATCCTTGTGGATAGGAGATCCGAGCTCGTAAAAAACATAGGGTGGGCCATGCATGGTAGGGGAGTAAATAAAAGGTAAAAGACTTGATCCTTGTCTCAGATTTCTTATAAATACTATAATCTCCCCTCTCTTTTTTAAAACGACTTAAAACCTCCCTTGTTAGAACAAAACAATGTTATATCTACCGGAGTCAATAAAAAGACTCCTTTACCCTTAAACGTCCTTTAAATTTTCAATCATTCGCTGCTCATTTTTGAAATGTTATCTGAATTCAACTAGGACCCGAATTTCCTTATCTCATGATCAGCGGAAGTAGAAGGCCGAATCTCCATAGAAACGTGCTCTAAGTTTGCTTGTGTTGTGTCAATCGACAACCTCCTCATCACCATTGTAAAAATCCATGCTCGTCATTCGTCAACCATTTGGGTGGTGACATTCTCTTTTGTATTTCTTTTCTGTTTAAGCTTAGTTTGGAAACAGTACAAATATAAATTTGTAGAGTGAAAACCTTATATTTTACATATATTTGCACTGTATATATTTGTATTTATACTCCTTGTAAACTGAACTTTAATTCTGATTTATCTCCCGATGAGACTACTATAAACCAAAATTTTATAGGTGAATGAAAGTTGGATTAAAGCCTTTCCAACTCAAAATAAACAAAAAAAAAAAAAAAACTAAAATCTGTTGCTGAAACCTGTTAAAGATAATGCCATTCTGACCGTAAATAACAACCCGAAAAGGAACAATAGTGGTTGCTTCATATGAGTACCAACAAGGGCAATATTTAAAAAGTTTAACTGCATATGAGTCACATGCAACCGAATCCTCACAAATTCCAAACACAGTGGAGGTTTTTGTCCGATAAGGAGGTAATATTAGTATTGTAAGAAGAGAGGGAAGGTATTAGTATTAGCATAAAAATCAGAGGAAGTTTAAGTCCATGTTTGGAAGTGCTTATTTGGGTGGGGACTATATTATTAAGCACTTATTGGTGTTTGAGAAATAAGTCTGAAATAAGTGCTTATTTTAAAAATGGGGATTTATTTTTAAGCCCATATTTCCAGCTTTTTTATTAAGTGCTTATACAATATGTACTTATTCAATTATTTTCAACCCACGTAATTGTCCCCAGTGGATTTTTAGAATACCAATTATACCCTTTTACAAAGGCACTTTTATAAAAGTAATTTTATGAAAAGTACTTTTACAAAAGTAAAGTATTTTTACGAAAACACTTTCATGAAAGTACTTTTACAAAAGTAATTTTATAAAAAGTACTTTTACAAGAAAGTACTTTTATAAGTACTTTTACATGAAAACACTTTTATAAAAGTAATTTTACAAAAGCACTTTTATGAAAGTACTTTTACATCAAAGCACTTTTATGGAAGTACTTTTACGAAAGTACTTTTACATCAAAGCACTTTTATAAAAGTACTTTTGTAATTTTATAAAAGTACTTTCACAAAAGTACTTTTATAAAAATACTTTTACAAAAGCACTTTTATAAAAGCACTTCTATCAAATTACTTTTATTCATTCACTTTGGAATGGATATTTTGAAATTTTGAAAGAAAATGAAGGACAAAAGAGTCACAATTGCTTATTTAAGTGCTTAGTGAAGAAAAAGACCACCAAACGCCCAATATAAAATAAGTGCATATTTTTTAAAATAAGCACTTGAAAAAGTTGGGTGCCAAATGCAAATAAGTGCTTATTTGAATAAGCACTTGTTTTTAAGCACTTATTTTTAACATAATCACTCCCAAACATGGACTAAGTCTTTTACCCTTAGGCTCCATTCGTTTTTCAGAAAGTTATTTACCCGAGTAGGTGCAATTACCTGGGTAAGTTTTTCCTGGGAAATATTTACCCAGGTAAGTGCATTTACCCATGTTCTTTTATTTCCTAATAAACAAGGCAATGACCATTTTAGCCATAAAATTCTATTATTAAAAGGGGCATCTTTGTCCCATTCAAGTGTTGGCAACCTTCACCCTAGGTGGGAAAGTTATTTACCCACCTAAGAGATAGGTATCACTTACCCAAGAAAGTGATACCCAAGAGAATAAACTTTCCGTGGCCCCCACATAAATATGAAAAAAGAACATAGGATTCTTAGTCAATGGGAACCAAAATCCCATTGACCAACTTTTCCCCTCTCAAAATCCCAAAAAAGAATGCCCCCTTAGTAAAACTCCTTCATTTGCTCTGATTGATAACCCCCTCCTGGCTCCAACGATGGAGGAGGTAAGAAATGTTCCTTTGGCACTTGCGGGACAGTTTTATCAAATTCGAATTCAAATATTATAGCCCCTATTAAGCACCCTTAATCACAGGCAATGAAGAAAACTCAAAACTTGGAGTGGGGTATGGTTGGGGCTTCGAATATGGGTCAAGTTTCTTGCAAAGATTTGGTTTTGGGTGGGCCGAAGGAGGTTGGTGGGTGTAGGGCCCAAGTAGGTTTTGGAAATCCTAGTGTTTTCTATCTGGGATCAATTAAAAAGGGACTTGGGCCCAAATCTTAAGATCCATCAAGCTTTATAGCCTAAGCTCAAAGTCTTGACTTGTTCCAAAGGATGTACTAAGAATGTCGGTTAAAAATTTTTTTTCGATGGAAAGCGAACAATTCATTGAAACAACTTAAAGGGGGAACATGTTCCGATAATCCTGATTCATAAGAGAAAAGAGCCAGGGTGGGCAAGAAGAGCCCTCCTGGATTACAAAATTTTCATGCCATGCCTTGGCTTCCAGATCATGGCCAATTCTGTTAGCTTTAGAGATGTGGTGTACTTTGCTCCCTGTAAAACAGCTCCTTAGCTGGGCAATATCATTGTAAATTAGCCCATCAGGAGAGAAACGAGCTAAATGATCCTTGTCAACTATCGTAGCAACTTGCTTGGCATTTACTTCAAAAATAACCCTTGTATTATGTAGAGAAATGGCTAGTTTGCAACTAAGCCTTAAAGCTTGGGCTTTTGCTGAATCCATAGAATTGCAATAGATTTTTCCCATTTGGGCTTTAAGAAGATCACCGTCAGGGGAGCGGAAAATGCATGAGATGGTGACCTCCTTTAAGTTCGATTTGAAGGAGGCGTCGCAATTGCATTTGACCTACCCCAAAGGGGGTGGCTCCCAACGGGCTACTTGAACCTAAGGAATACTAGGCTGAGTAGCATGGCTACCTATATTGTTGATGTACTCCTGAGTTTGACTGATACTTAGGTTGGCTATTCTAGATGGATCATCAGTAACTTGATTGAGTGTCTAGTTGTTCCTCTCCTTCCAAATGTTCCAGCTTGTAAATAAGTGAAGTGCTATCCAGTCGGCTCTGTTCTTTGAGTTCCACCAACTAAAGTTTTTCCAAGTTCCCACCCAGTCCAAGAAGCTACGAAATAACCAGTCCCCTGTTCTGTAATTCAAGGGGGTTGACAGCCAAACTGCTCTAGAAAAATCACAGGACCATATCATATGTATGACAGATTCTGGCTCTTCCATGCATCTGGTACATAGATTTTGGCTAGTAATATGTCTTCTTGCCAAGTTATCATTAACAACTATAGCATTATCGGTGCATCAACAAAAGAACCTCCTTACTTTTGGAGAGACTTTGGCTTTCCAAATTTCTTTCCAAACTTCAATTTGGGAGATAGTTGTTGTGAGTCCATTCTACTCTTGCCAGCCTAAGTGATACCTAGACTTTGCTGTGTACTGGCCATTTTTGGTCCCCTTCCAAATCCAAGTGTCCTCACTGCCATGCCAAGAAAGGGGAATTGTGAGAATGACTTTAGCTTCCAGTTGATTGAAGGTTTGCCTTATCAGCACATTGTTCCATCTTCGGGGATTCAAAAGGATTAAATCTGCGATCTTATCAAGGTTGGAGTCGGAAGGTCTATGCGTTTGCACCTGCCCATTTGGAAGATGTAGAACTCATTGGTCATCCCAGATTTTTGTATTTTGACCATTTCCAATTCTTTTAATCAGCCCTTTAATGATGAAGTTTTTCCCATCCATCAGGCTTCACCATCCCCAAGATGGGTTGGACCCTACTTTAGTCGAAAGTAGATTTGTTCCCAGGTAATACTTGGCTTTCATGAGAGTCATCCACAAGGAGTTCTCATTTTGGAGCAATTTCCAAGCTAGATTTGCAAGTAGAGTTAGGTTAAGTAGTGAAAGATCTCTAAACCCCAAGCCTCCATCATGTTTCCCTCCACAGAGCTTCCTCCAACCTACCCAATGGATTTTCTTCTCATTTTCTTTTTGTCCCCAGAAAAAAGCTGCACACTTGCTGTGAGTTTTCCTAATCAAGTGTAGAGGAATCTTGAAGTGACTCATGATATAGGAGGGAGTTGCAGTAACCACTGCTTTAATTAATATTTCCCTGTCGACTTGATTTAGCAACACTGGTTTCCATCCTTTCATTTTTTTATAGAGTCTTCTCAAGCATGTCCATCAGTTGGATTTTTTCCTCCTTCCCATCATTATGTTGAGCCTAAGTACTTGGCTAGGATTCTTCTTTCCTTAATTCTTATCATGGATGAGAGGATTCTTCTAAAAGCCTGAGGGTATTGCTACTGAAATAGATTTCAGACTTGGTATAGTTAATGAGTTGTCCTGAGGCAAAGCAAAAGTCTTCAAGGATGCTTTTTAGAGCTAAGACATTTTGTATATCAACTTTAATGAACAAAATACAATCACCAACGAAAAACAAATTCATTATTGGAGTGGCTTGCCTTGAAATTTTGATGCCTCGCAAGGTGCCATCTACTGATGCTTTGGTGAGAGTTGTAGATAGGACCTGAGCTGCCAAAACAAAAAGGTAGGGGGACAAAGGGTCTCCCTGCCTTATGCCTCTTTAAGATTGGAAACTGCCGGTTTGATTTCCATTGATGATGACTGAGAAATCCACTGTAGATAGACATTGCTCGATAATGTTCCTCTAGTGCTGGTTAAGACCCAGCCTGTCCAAAACTAAGAGAATGAAATTCCATTCCAGCCTATCAAAAGGTTTGTTCATATCAATTTTGATTGCCATAAAGTATGTTTTCCCCCTCTTTATGGACTTCATAAAACGGAACATCTTGTGACCTATTAAAATTTTGTCTGAAATACTTCTCTAATCAACAAAAGCTCCTTGAGTGTTATCAATTAATTCCGGCATTATGCCTTTGATTCTGTTCACCAGACATTTTGCAAAGAGTCTATATCTCACATTGGTTAAGCTAATTGGTCTATAATCAGCAATGGTTGTTGCCCTTTGCAATTTGGGGATCAGAATGATATTTGTTTTATTCATTTCCGAGCTAACCTTGGCATCACTAAAGGCTTGTTGTACAGCTTTGATGACATCGGGTCCCACCTCACTCCAAAAAGATTGATAAAACAAAGCTGAAAAGTCGTCTAGGCCTAGAGATTTGTTAGGGTTCATAAAAAACAAAGTCCGTTATATTTCCTCTGAAGTTAGAGGTAAGGAGAGCAGAGAGTTTGTTTCTGGAGTTATCTTTTGAGTCACTAGTTCTAGAATTCGAGGATTACTAGAGGATCCTATAGATGTGAAAAGATTACAGAAGTAGGAGGTTATCTCATGGGCTGTTTCTTCTGAATTTTGAGTCCAAGAACTGCCATGGCTTTTCAGGGTGTAAATTTGTTGGACTAGCATCAGATCAATGTAGTTTGATGGAAGAAACGAGTGTTTAGATCGCCTTCTTTTAACCATTGAATTCTAGATTTCTACCTCCATAGTGCTTCTTCATTCTTAAGAGTCAACCTAAGTTGGTTGTGGAGGTTCTCTTCTTCATGTCTGTTACTCTCTGAGGGGGGCTGACATTGTAAAGAAAGAAGCTCTTCTTTGAGTTGGCTTATAGTTTGGTGTACCTTCCCAAAGGACCTAATGTTCGAGTCTTTAAGGTATCTCTGACAAGTTCTCACCTTCCTATCTAGAATTTGGCCCTCATCAAAATTCCCAGGGTTCAGGCAAGTCCAGGCTCTATGAACATTTTCCTTGCATTCGCGGTGAGTAAGCCAAATTGATTCGAAACAAAAGGGTCTTTTACCTTTCCTAACTTGATGACTACAGTTGAGAATAACCGGACTGAGATTAGATCCCACCATTAAGTCATTTAGGACATGAGCCTCCAGGCAACAAGCTTTCCAGTCGGTAGAAAAGAAAAATCTGTCCAACCTTTCCTTTATAAGATTTCCTCTTCTTAGGTGAGTATTACTAGTCACACTAACATGAAACCTGTAGTCTTGTTATTGTAGTTAGTCTGCAATGATACTTTAGTATTATATAAGTCTATCCCCTTACACTTGGTCAACAAACCACTGACCCAAACAGTTGAACCACTAAATTGTTCGACCCAATGAAGGGTTTTCAGCTCATTTTTGTTGTAATTATTTTTTATTTTTTATTTTTCAAAATATCATGGGATGACCCATTTAGATCAAACGGTCAAACCGTTGACCTAGAAACCGGTGGCCAAAGTAGTTCAATTTTCAGGTCAATTTTTTAAACCTCTCTTAATTGACTTAATTTACTTATTTGGATCAATTAGCTTTATTTATTTATTTACTTAATTAACTTAATTTACTTATTCAATTGCTTAGTTTACATAATTGACTTAATTTACTTAATTATCATACTAAGTGTAATATATTTAATTTATACTTAATAAACTTTATACCATCGTAGACCTTGAAGTAATTTACTTTATTAACTTTATTAAAGTATAGGTTTTTCAAAGTTTGGGACTAAAACGGCCTTTTCAAATTTGAGTAATGCCACGTCAGCATGCTTTATTATTTTGTTTGTTTTCTAACGAATCTATCAACAACATCTCTAAAGTCTATCTATTTTAGCTTTAAAATGGCCTTTCCATCATAGTTTAAGGGCAAAAATGGCCTTTTAGCCAAAAGTTCCCAAAATGGCTTTTCCATCTTCAACCTATTAACGCAATATATATATATATATATATCATATTTTAGTATGGCACTATTGCAAGAGAATATCTACCATCCCACAAAATTGAGTGGCCAAACACCAGATAAGGTTGGTGTTTGAGAATATCTCTCTCTCATGGCCACTTCTGAGATCACTAAGAAGAGAGAGAACTGCGAGATCTGAGTTCAGATCTGTTGTTGCCACACCTGCCACCGCTATTGTCATCACCAGAAAATCATCATTTCCTCCTTCATCCTTCTTCCTTACTTCTTTCTTTCCTTCTTTTCTTTCTTTTTCTTTTTTCCCTTTCTTTTCCCAACCGACAGCCACCTCCTCCTCTCTTTTCTCATAAATATATGTGATGCATCCTTTTTACCCTGAGAGGTCAAATATTTGGCCCATATGATGGAACCACTGACCCAAAAATTATTGGTCAAAGCGGTTCTCTTTCTGTCTCAGTTTTTAAAACTGGGATTATAAGTATAACGGTACCGATGCACTGTGAGTCCGGATTCGGTGGATCCTTGGGTTCACGGGGCGTGTGAACCCTCCAATAGGAGGGTAGCACGTCGCCTCTTCGGCTCTCCTGTATTCCGTTACTCTAAGTAACGCTGAATTCGCCGTTTTCCTTCTTAGCGTGGTCCAACTAGGCGGTAAATCAAGAAAGCCAAACTTTCCCTCTTCGTTTGAACTCCCTGTTTCCCATTTTTCATTCGAGCCCTAGCTCAAGAATATAAGACCACTGGCGGCGTCCGCATTATTTCACGGAGCTCCGACGGATTTCTCTCAGCCGGCGATCTTCGTTTGTATGCTTTCTAACTCAGCTATTTGGCATGGTATCGTAATCCCATCTGGGTGGTGGAACCCATGCTCCCCGGCCTCCCTCAACAAGTCTGTGAATAAAGGGTGATTGAAGTAGATAACCGGCACCAAGAACCGATGAAGACCGTCGTCTTTCTGACCCACGTATACCACCATGTGTCCTTTCGGCACTTGCACCGGTTTATCTTCCAATGCCTCCCGATCACAGCGACTGTAGCCGGAGGCTGATGACTTGTTGGAAGAGCAGAGTCCCTTCGCCCCTCGCTTCAGGCAATTACCCCCAGTTGCAAATTTTGGATATTGCCTTGCTTTTGCAACTCGGAGGATCCAACTCCAACCGGCGGTAGCCAGCTGGCTTTCGATTCGGCCTGACTACCCATCTAAACACCTTAACCAGCTTGCGGCCCAACTTGAAACCTCTCGTCTTCCTCATAGTGTGTGCAGTGAGTGAAGAGAAAGATGAGACAGACAGCGAGAAAGAATGGGAGGTAAACTATGTACGGATATTGTTGTAATTGGCTTTGTTTAGGAGAAAGGTCATAGGTCTGCGATCGACATGCAGAGACGGAAGAGAGTGAGACAGACTTCAGAGAGAGAAGTGGGGATATTTGATATGGTAAGAAGAATGGAGTGTGCTAGAGAAGGAGAGTTTCATTCAAATATTCAACAATCAATTACTTATAAGGAATCGACCATGGCTTTTGCGGCCTTCTCCTCCTCTTCTTCTCTCTGGGAATTCCTTCGTTTACGTTCACCTGTTTTTAATTAACCTCCAATTTTGTGGGGCTTGTGGAGGTGGAGGAGACGGCGATTGCGGTGGTATGGCGAGATTCTTTGATTGGAACAGAAGAATAAGGTTCCTCCGCAAGAGGATTACAGAGCTTTTTTATAGATGCCAAAGCAGTCAAAACCACGAGCGACTAATTAGAATTAGAAAAACGAGGAGAGAGAGATTGATGAAGCTTTATTAGTTGGTCGGCGGAAGACGGGAGAGATCGATAGTCTGGATATGGGAGAATGGGAGGGAGAGATTAATGAAGCTTTTTTGTCTTTTAGCGTCCGGTTCAACCGGACGGAAGAAATTTACGTTAAACGCCGTTATGCTAAGGTTGGCTCACAGGAGTCAACGTGTACGCCTCCTATTGGAGGGTTCACGCGCCCTGTGAACCTAAGGGTCCACTGAATCCGAACTCATGCATTGTAGTGTGAACTAACCTACAACACAGAAAAGCCCTGCTGATAGCCCAGGCTGTGGAACATGGACAACCAAAGTTGTCTCCAATCCTGTAATGTGACTAGGGATGCAATTTAGGTTGATTCAAGTTGGATGGCAGATAAGGGCAACTTTTATCCCCTAATATTAATAAAAGTAATATTTTAAAAAAATTTTCAAAAATAAGTTAACTTTTTTAAAATAATATCAATTTAAGACAAAAACATTGTTTATCTTCTTCCTATCTCAATCCATTCATCAACACCGCCCGCCACCGCCTCCGGCAATGCCTGTGCCTATCTCCGCCCACCTCCACCTCCACCTCTAGCAACGTTGCCAAAGGTGGGCGGAAGCAGAGGCGGCAGCGGCAGTGCTAACGGTCATTCCTATGCCCAACGCAGTGGGTGGCGATAGGTGGAGGCGGCAGTGGGTGGCGGCGGATGGCGGCGCTACTGAATGGATTGCAAGAAGAAGAAGATGAACAATATTTTTACAATCAGCCTGGGCCCAAAGCAGCGAGCCAACCTGTTCGGATCTCCTACACACAAGGACCCTATCCATGCACACATCACTATACAGTTCGGTATTTGCACGTTACCATTCATGTACAGCTATAGTATCATTGGCTAGGTGTGGATAACATTCTTGTGGGTGATCTGAATTGCAAATTGCAACCCTAAGCAGGCCTGGAGCCTAGCCTTGTCAACCACTGTGAAAAAGCAGAAGTAAATGCTTCCAGGGTGGAGGGAAATCCAGTTCTTTCACATGGGGAAATCCAGTACGCTTGGTCACTATCACTCATTGGTTTGAAAACTCAGACGGCAAAAAGAGATGGGTGATCGGATAAGTTGTAGACACAAAGAGCTGTAATTTCCCAATGTGAGTGAACTGATATGAGAAAGATCCTGCAATTCACCAATCAAAATCAGAAAATTAGAATATAGAAACCAAATAATGAGGCGTGTGGGGTCAAAAATTGCCACCCCTTTAGCCTGTAGCATACTAAACGATTAAATATAATGATATCCACGTGATGAAAAATGAAGTGCGCTGTAGGGAACAATAGACAAAAATGATTTAATCAGGTCGACCTTGACATACAGGCTTATAAATGCCACCTCCTCCCCAAGAAGACACAACCAAGCTTTCTTTTTTACCCTATTTCCCCTAATCTCTCTCTCTCTGAGATGAAGATTGAAAAGGGGAAGAGATATGCTGTGCTGTTAGCACTGAGAGACTCCGATTATGTGAAGAAAGTATATGGAGGGTACTTCAATGTTTTTGTTAATGCGTTTGGGGAAGAAGGAGATGAGTGGGACTCGTTTAGAGTTGTGGATGGAGAGTTTCCTGACATGGAGGAGCTTCACCAGTACCATGGATTTGTGATTACTGGGAGCCCTTTTGATGCTCATGGAAATGACCCTTGGGTCTTGAGGCTCTGTTTCCTGATTCAGACTCTGGAAGCCATGCAGAAGAAGTTGCTTGGAATCTGTTTTGGGCACCAAGTATGTGATATAATTTGTTTTGTTTTGGGAGATTAAGATATATTTAATTATTTTATCCATTTATTCTTCAGGTATTGTGCCGAGCTTTGGGTGGAATGGTAGGGAGAGCTCATACTGGTTGGGACATTGGGGTGAGGAAAGTGAAGATTAATGTTGGGGATCTGCCCTCTTCTGTTCTTTTTGCTGATCTGAAGGACATCCCACCTTGTCTTTCTGTCATTGAGTGTCATCAAGATGAGGTATATATATGGCTCCTCTCTCTCTCTCTCTCTCTCTCTCTCTCTCTCTCTCTCTCTCTCTCTTGTTGTTTTGCTAAGAAATATAAGAAACAATGGAGCAGGTTTGGGAGGTCCCTGCCGGAGCGGAGGTAATTGCCTCCTCGGAGAAGACAGGAGTAGAAGCTTTCAGCCTTGGAAACCACATTTTAGGCATTCAAGGCCACCCAGAATACACCAATGACATTCTGTACAATCTCATTGATCGTCTCATCAACAATAATTCTATAGAGGTATAACTGCTTACATGTTTATTTATAGTTTTGTTAATTAACTCGTCAAGAAAGCTTTCTTCCAAGTCATCTACTAATTTAGGGCCAACTTACTACCAGAAAGAGTTTGCCGAACAAACGAAATTAAGACTGGAAACAGCCGATGAACCAGATAGGAGAACATGGGAGAAGATTTGTAGGGGCTTCCTCAAGAGCAAATAACTTCAATCAACTTCCGATTTATTTTTAGTTGTATTTCTGTACGTAGAAGTCCAAGATCATGGACTTCTATAAATCGATACGAATACTGTAAGTGTAACCTGTTCGAAAATGATAAGGGAAATTTGTCTTATTGGTTTGAAGTCCAATGCCAGAAAGAGCATTTATTAATTGAACAACTCTACATGTTCAGATTCCCAGCAGGTGAAAAGATTTATCCGTGTCCGTGTTCTTTCTCTTTCTCTTTTTCTTTCTCTTTCTCTTCTCTAAAACCACTGTAGCATTGTTGATTCCTAATTACACGGACTTCACGGTGGACTTTGGTGATTCGAGAACTATTAAGGTCAGTATAGGGTCCATTTTCATCATTTCCTAATTTCTATCAAAACTGTTATTCTAAAGGGTTTTTAGCATAAAGGGTAACTTTTTGCCCTTAATATCAATAAAAAATAATATAATATTTAAAATAGGTAGTTTTTTTGGAAAAATATCAAGAAAGGGCATTACTGCTCGTCTTCCTCTTCTGCCTGTATTTGTATTCGTGGTAGGTTAAGGTCGCCGCAACAACTATGACCGGAGTCCTCAAGAGAAATCATGTTAGGTAAAATCATAGGTGGTATAGTGGAATGTCTTCTTGCTTCTTTAGTCAAGGTGACATCAATAACCTCGGGATCCTAGCCAACCTCAAACCAGAACTCTCTCTCTGTGAAACTTATTTCTGTAACTATAATGGCTCCAGCTGCTCCTTCAACAAAGCAAAAGGAATTCATTTATAGGTCAAGTGATCATGCTTCTACTTTCCAACTTGCCCGAGTTTGTCTTCGCCTTCCTTGGCACGTCTTATCGCGGTGCCACCAACACAATAGTGAATCCCTTATACACCTTGCTGGAGATCGCCAAATAAGCCAAAGACTCAAATGCAGCCGCCAGTTTGTTTCTAGGACATAAAGAGCATTTATGGTTATAACTTGGTCGGAATCTTATGATCCATTCACATGAATTAGGGCTGTTCATAAGAATGCCCAACCCGACCAAACCGACCAACCCGACTCGAACTAGTAGGTAGTTCCTAGTTTGAGTAGTTTCCTATTTAACTATAACTAGTCTTCTACTAGAACTAGAAGGCCCATTAGGCAATTACAATTAGAATAGGCAATCTATCCTAGTTTCTAACTTTCTATAATCTTTTACACCAAATAGGCAACCCATTAGACAATTACAATTAGAATTCAATTAGGTGTCCTTTTGTATAGGAGCAAAACCGAAACCGACCCAAACCGACTCAACCCAACTCAAACCGACCAGGTCGGTTTGGCCTATCAGTGTCAGTTTCGGTTTCCACCTCAAGTAACCCGACCAGATCGGGTCGGTTGGGAAAACCCCAATAAACCGACCCAACCCGACCCGTGAACACCCCTAGCATGAATACAGAGGTAGAAGGGGAAGACGAGCAACAATGCCCTTTCTTGATATTTTCTAAAAAAATACCCTATTTTAGTTATTATATAAAAATATTATTTTTAATGATATTAAGGACAAAAAATTGTCCTTATCTGCTTGAAACCCTTTTCTAAACGGAGTGGAGATCATGGACATTACAAATAATAGGGATACATCTTGCTTGCAGGGGTTTGGGAAGAACAACCATGTCGTCGTTGTGGTGGGTCTAGTTGCTGGATGCATTGTTGCTATTGGCATTCTGGTAGTTGTCATCTTCATTTTCATCTTCATCTTCAAATGCAAGAGGGAAAAGACATTCAGTGATTCCACAACATGGCCACCCTTGTATCTTTATGAAGGGAGTTCATACATGGATATGAACGGAGGGAGTAGTAGTAAAAATGCCTCCCCTTTTCCAAACTTAGATATCGGTTTAAAATTCCCTTTTATTGACATACTATTTGTGACAAACAATTTCAATAAGGATTTGCTTATTGGTTCTGGTGCATTTGATGAAGTCTAGAGAGCATGGATGAGACGAGGTTTATTTATAATCAAATGGATGAACTGTTGGCGATGGAACAATGGTCTCATTATAATTTTAAATTTTACTAGATTAAATTCATTGATTTATATGGGATTTGGTTTGCTAACTAGAGAGTTCATGGTTTCAGAGTTTATATAAGCACAAGGGGTCCCAGCTCTTACATATCATTAGAAGCACAAAGGACTGAAGAGATCCAGTGAGACTGCCTTTTCAGAGTTCATTCAACCCCATTCATAGTTCAGTTTGAATTCAACAATGGAAGGTAACTAACCCAACCACATTCTTTCAGTTCCCAGTTGATTTCAGCAAGTTAGAAACGGGATTAAGTCAATTATTCTGCATTCAGTTGTGCTATTTAAGAGTTTTTTTTTTCGGAACTCAATACATGCTTGAACTTAGATTTAAGTATGTGTAAGCTTTTCGATCATTTTGGGGCAATTTTTATGCAAAGAAACCAATTTATAAAGTCGGTGAGAGATGTTTTTCAAAACAAAAACAGACTTTCACCGCAGGTCGACGAGGCCATAACTGGTGGTGATATGTTACAGACAGAACTTCCGACCATCGGCGATCAATTCTGGGCGGTTGTCGGTGGCCGGAGTTGCAATAATAGGGATACTAGCCTCCCCTTCCTCAGAACCAGGTCAGATGTCGCCTGAGAAGATGACGCTCCAGGCCTGTCTGCGTCAGACCCGGTTCGCCCGAACCGAGTTGAGCGGGTCAACCCGACGAGTTACCCGGCGAGTTACTCCCAGTCAACTTGGCAAGTCGGATTTAACCGACACTGTTCAAACCGGTCCAAATCGAGATAGACCAGACCAAAAGTATTGAACAGGTCGGTTCAAGGCCCTAGAGAGCTTAGCTTATAATGAAATTTCGTATAGCGGGGTTTTAAACCACTCTGAATCTATTCATGTGGGTCCCACACCCTGGTTCACATCAGAACCTTGTGGTTCGGCCCTAGTTCAACAAATCAGAAACTTTAACAGGTCGGTTCAGTGGTTTTTGGAACTCAATCTGACTCCAGTTTTTTTTTTTTTTTTTTCCCATGGTTCAGTAATGGTATGGGTCACATCCTGACAAAATTTGATAAATTTCTGATCTGTTTTGGGCACAGGTTCATCTATTAGACCATAAGTTAGCAATATTTTCCCATTGATTTGACATAAATTTGCATGATAATGTTTTATATTTAACTAATAGATGCTTATGCCATATTATTTTATGATTTGATGTGTTGTTGCATGACATATTATCATTTGCCTCATTGTTGTTATTACTAGAGAGGATCATGCATATATGCTTTTGATTCATGCGAGGAATTGAATCAACTTAAACAGTCCCATGTAGTGAAGCCATTTGAGCTGGATTCTTTGTCTAGTCACACTCATGAAGGCTTTTATGGTTTTGAGTACAAAAGGCATTCATTACAAATAAGGGACTGTAGTTTGGCATTTGATTGAGCCCAAAGGTGGGTCATTGGGATCATCCAATCAACTTAATGGATTGAGATGGTTAATGTAAGCAATCTAATTGAGAGGTATCTTCTGCCCAAAGGTGAAAATATTTTGAAATTAGGTGGTTTACAGTTAACTAGTGGGAGACTGGCATGTGATGGTCTCGGCCCAAAGGAAAGGTTGTCAAATGGCCAATTGATTCCATTCAGAATTGATGGTCTCGAGGCACATTCATTAATTCTAGAAAACTTAGCTTAATTGACATCCCCATCAATTGAACTATTATTCTAGCTTATTCTATAGCATGTATGTGAATGATTATTTTGCTTAATGGAAACTTTGGGTGCATTATCTGGAAGTGTGAAAACCCTAACTGGGTCTAATTTCTCGGATTGAAAAGATGACACCCTATTTAATCTAGGAATTGGTAATTTAGATTTGACCTTTAGGATTGATGCCCCTCCAAGAGGAAAAGAAAGCATATGAAGGATGGGAAAAGTCTAATAGGCTTAGCCAAGGATTAGAGGTGATATCCCAAATAAACCATTAGCCAAGGATTATCTTCAAGCAATTGGAGAGCATTTAACAACATCCACCTAATCATTGGCCATCACACTCATAACCCAACTAGAGACCATGAAGTATGATGGACATAGTGGTATAAGAGAACACATCCTGAAAATTTCAGACATAGAAAGCCAACTAAAGGGTTTGGACAATTTGATGTCTTTAAGACAACTTATAACGCTCAGAAAGAGAAATGGAAGATGACAGAATTGATCAATAAGTGTGCACAAGAAGAAAGAATCTGACAAAATAGACCCGAGGGTGCACACCTGGGAATTCAAGGATTAACAAAAGGAAATAACAAGTTCAAGAGATTTGGGGAAAAGATGAAAAGGACTATAGAATCTAGCAATGGTCAAGCATGTAAGCCAAACGGGAAAAAGAGAGTGGCATGTTTCTAGTGTCACAAAAGAGGCCACGTAAAGGAAGACTGTTTTGGTTACAAAGAATGGCTGACAAAGAAAGGTAGCACCCTATCTCAAGTGTGTTTTAAGTCTCATTTAGCCGTTGCCCCATCAAATACTTGGTGGGTTGGCACAGGAGCCACAATTCACATTTGTAATTCCATGCAGGAATTTCTAAACCAATGGAAGGCCAATAACCAACAAAGAATCATCTCCATGCGAAATGGGATAGAATCTAAAGTTGAAGCCATTGGTCTTGATCGTTTGACTCTCAAAAGTGGTTTTATTCTTAGTTTAGAATATATCTTTTTGTTTTCTCGATGACAAGGAATCCTATATATATCTGTTGCAGAAAAACCCCAAGAAAACAGATTCGAAATGGCATTCAAGCGAAAACAAAACAGAGATAAAGAGAAAACAAGCATAGAGAACACAGATTTACGTGGTTTGGCTTATAGCCTACGTTCACAGGCGAAGGAGGAATAGAAATCTACTATGTAGTAGGTAATGGAGAACAAATACAGAGTTGTACTCTCATGGTAAAAACCCTAAGACCCAAATACACCCAATGTCTCACTCCTCTCTCACAAGACTCAAACCTTTGTATATAAGAGGGAAAACCCCCAAAATACATGACTCTTCATATTCGGTCCAGACCGATAAGATGAATATGGGTCGGGTTATGCATCCACCACAAACCACTATGAAATTTTGCCATCGGGTTTTCTCAAATTAATTCGGAACGAATTCATGAAGTGGGTCGCCACAAATAATTCAAGGCACAAACATAACAATATTTGTCTCAAAACTAGACCAATTAGGTTTTGAATTCCACTTTTGTAATCAAACTATGACTAATATTTCGTATTCTTAGCTTGGTGGAACTGGCTCTTTAGTTGGTCTTTATTTACTTGATCTTGACTCTTCTTTTGCTTAGTCTCTTCTTTCCTTGAATATTGGGACCAAACATAGTTTTGAGAATAATAAATCTTCTATATTATGGTGTAGATGACTAGGCCATATCTCTAGAGAAAGACTAGAGAGATTGGTCAAAGAAGGGGTCCTAAATACATTAGATTTTTCTATTTTGGTGTTTGCATTGATTGCACGAAAGGAAAGTTAACCAAATCTAGGAAAAGGGGTGCTACTAGAAGTAATGATCTCTTAGAAATAATCCATATGGATATTTGTGGCTTGTTCCCTACTCCTTGGGGTGGGCAAAGGTATTTTATTACCTTCATAGATGATTTTTCCCATTATGGTTATGTGTACTTAATAAAAGAAAAATCAGAAGCGCTAGAAGCATTTAAATTATACAAGACAAAATTTGAACATCAACTTAATAACAAAATTAAAAATAGTCTGGTCTAACTGTGGTGGTGAATACTATAGTAGATATGATGAAATTGGATGTAATCCAAGGCCATTTGCTAGATTTCTACAAGATTGCAAAATAATTGCACAATACACAATGCCAGCAACCCCTAAACAAAATGGTGTAGATGAACGGAGAAAGCACACCTTAAAAGATATGGTAAGGAGCATGATAAGTAATTCCACCTTACTGGAATTAATCCTGTGGGAAGAAGCATTAAAACTGCGGCATATATCCTAAATAAAGTTTCTACTAAGGCAGTGTCCAAGACCCCTTTTGAGCTATGGATGGGCAGAAAGCCCAGTTTGGGTCACATCCGTGTTGGGGGATGTGCTACAGAACCTAGAATATATAACCCACAAGAAAGAAAGCTTGATCCTAAAACAGTGAGTTATTATTTCATTGGCTATCTGGAACGGTCAAAAGTTATAGGTTTTACTACCCAACTAACAATACCAAAATTGTAGAAATTCTAAATGCTAAATTCATTGAGGACAGTGACACTAGTGGGAGTGTTGGATCACGGCACATGGCATTTGAGGATAATCGAATTACAAAACCTCTATCAGTTCCTCCAAATGATTTGATCATTCCAACAATAGCCATGCAAGATGATGATGAAAATCATCAAATGCTGGAAACACAAACACCTCACATAGAAAAAGTCCCTATTAAACCAATGGTTGTTCCATTACGTAGGTCACAAAGAGAGAGAAGACTTGCTATCCCGAATGACTATGTAGTATATCTACAAGAGAGCAACTATGATTTTGGTACAAAAGATGATCCCTTAACATTTTCTCAAGCCAAGGATAGCAAGTCATGCTCTTTTATGGTTAGACGCCATGAAGGATGAGTTGAGCTCAATTCATAGGAACCAACTCTAGATTCTAGTTGACTTACCGCAAGGGGCCAAACCCATTGGCTTCAAATGGGTGTTTAAAACTAAAACGTGACTCCAAAGGTAAAGTTGAGAGATACAAAGCTAGACCTTTTGTTAAGGGCCTTACTCAGAAAGAAGGCATTGATTATAGAGAGACATTCTCTCATGTTTCAAATAAAGGTTCATTAAGAATAATAATGGCCTTACTAGCTCATTTTGATTTAGGGTTACATCAAATGGATGTGAAGACTGTTTCTTAAATGGTGACTTGTCTAAGGACGTTCATATGGTTCAACTAGAAGGTTTTTAGATTGAGGGAAATGAACATTTGGTTTGCAAGCTTTACAAATCCATTTATGGGTTAAAACAAGCATCCAAACAATGGTACTTGAAATTTGATGCAGTAATTACCTCATATGGGTTTAAAGAAATTACAGTTGATGATGTATATACTTAAAAGTCAGTGGGAGTAAGTTCATCCCTTTAGTTTTGTATGTCGATGATATTTTGCTTGCTAATAGTAGCATTGGCTTGTTACATGAGACCAAGCAGTTTCTATCTCAAAATTTTGAGATGAAGGATCTTGGTGAAGAATCATTTGTTATCGGCATTGAGATTCTTTGAGATCAGTCTCATGGGTATCTTAGCTTGTTCTAAAGAGCCTACATTGATAGAGTTCTAAAAAGGTTCGGCATGCAAAACTATAAAGGTGGAAAGGTGCTTATTGTTAAGGGTGATAAATTTAGTAAACTATGGTGCCCGAGAAATGACCTAGAGCGGAATCAAATGAAAAATGTTCCCTATGCATCAGCAATAAGGAGTTTAATGTATGCTCAGGTTTGTACACAACTAGATACTACATTTGTTGTTGGCATTCTAGGCAGATACCAGAGCAATTTAGGGATGGATCATTGACAGGTAGCAAAGAAAGTTATGAGATATTTGCAAGTGACTAAAGATTACATGCTCACATACAGAAGGTCAGATAGACTTGAAGTGGTGAGATATTCAAATTATGACTTTGCCAATTGTCAAGATAGTAAAAAATCCACTTTAAGTTATATCCAAGGATTAAAGTATCGTTATCGGGTCGTATCGGACAATTTGGATACGGATACGAACACAAATATGCTTGGGAAATGCATGGATACAGACGAAAAATATGAAAATGCTTGGGTATTCTAAGGAAATGCAAATAAATTCAATAATTATATTAATAACTTCAAGTTTAATGTCAAAATAACTGTAAATTAAATAATGTATAAATACATAGGAATTTATTTTAATGGTATATCTAAAGAAATATATTACCATTGATATAACGGGATGCATTGATATTATACAATTTTATTGATAATGCATCAATTTTAATTTTTATTAAAATCCAAGGAATAAATAATATGCAACCATTATGTTTGAATATTTTATAAAATAATGATTATAATTTATCAAGTCTATATTAACAATTCTAAGTATTAAAATAATTATTCTATTAATAATATTTTTATTTGTATAAATTTATTGAAACTAAAAATCATTTATATATATATATATATATGTGTGTGTGTGTGTGTGTGTGTGGATTTGATAAATTATTTATTTTTTTGGTTTATAAAATAATAATTTTGAATATTATTCTTGTTAATTTGTACTTGGAGTTATTGAATATACTATTTATTTAGATTAAATGTAAGAATTAATTTTAATAAAAGATAATTTATTTCATTTATTATAACAAAATGGACGGTGACTTGATGGTTAAGATCCTTGCACTCTTGGATGTTACGCAACTTGAGATTTAGGGATTGAATCACATTAAAACCCTTTTTCTAGTAAAGCACTTTTCTGTGTGATATGCAAGTTTGATGCGCCTCTATATCAATGCATACTAGTCGTTACTTTGCGATATGTGCCGATACAAGTCCGTATCGGACCGATACGCTTAACTGATACGATATAGTGCCAGTTGTGGCGCATCTCGTATCTTCCTCTATCGATTCCGATACGATCTACCCTGTATCGGGTGTATCGTTTCAATATTTTAAGCCTTAGTTATATCTTTATGAAGGTCGGTGGAGCCATATCATGAAGAAGTGTTAAGCAAACACTTATAGCTTCATCAACAATGAAAGCAGAATTTATAGTGTGTTTTGAAGCTACAAATCCTGCGTTGTGGTTGCAAAATTTCATCTCAAGATTGAAAGTGGTTAATTCTATTTCTAGGCCATTGGTCATTTTCTATTCCAAGCCATGTTGCACGCATGGGACATTTTTAGAGTTTTAATCAAAGATTTAAATATCGACACAAACTCACATCACATAAAGTGCATAAATCCGTTGCCGTGATTTTAAACCACCAAACCACACTTTATCTTGTGGTAATTAACAATATAAAACACATTTTATAATGTTTGTATCTACATGCAATTTAAAAGAACACATGTTTATATTTAACTCTAAGTATTCAAAGCAATAATATTCAAAATTAGTAATTAATATTTAATTTACATTAACAAGTAATAACAACACATTTATTATTTACAATAAATAAAAATATTGCTTACAAAATATTGAAAAATATAATATTAAATAGAATCTATCAAATCAAAAAATCTACATTTATTTAAAAAAAATGTTTTTTTATTTCATATAACTTTATACAAATAAAAATATTAATAATAGAAGAATTATTTTAGTAATTAAAAATTATGAATTTGTATATGATATATCAAAAATTTTAACAAATTTGATATACTTTAAGTTAAGATTATATTTTTATAAATTATTAATTGATATTTTGATTTCCATTTGAGAATTTAACATTTATTTGATTTTTTATTAATGTTAAAAAATTAAAATAGTAAAATAAAAAATAATAATAATTAAAATATAATAGGCACATATGTTTAGTGTCTTGAACTCTTGATTGATGCATTATAAATAAAATTATATGATATCTATGCATCTTGGTATATTAATTGTAATATATCTTTACCATTAAAATATACATTTTTATGTATTTAAATACTATTTATGACTATTTTAGTCTTAAATTTAGTGTTATTAATATGTTTGTGGAACTTGTATGTATTTCCCTAGCATATCCATGTGTTTCCAAAGCATATTTGTATTTGTATTTGTATCCGTATCTGAGTTATCCGATATGATACCTGATACCAATACTTTAATCATTGATTTTGATTATCATGATTATGGGAGGTTGTATTTGGCTTAATACTAACACTTGTAATTGTGATCACATGTTTTTTATCCTCATTTATATACATTTATTTTCCATATTGGTGCACGTGTGTATGGAAATTATAATCGGTTGTGTCCTAGTCTGAGACACATTTTTTTACCTATGCATGGCATGGTTATTCATTAAATTGTGGCTATGCAGTGAAACCTGGACTCTGGAGTTGGGTGTATTGCCATTATATCTATGAATAGTCTTGTATCAATGAAATGGTGTAATGGCTCATGATTCTATGTTGGTGCATTCTAGAACTCCATCGACAGTGATAAACATATATCATAAAGTAGTGGTTTGTTTTTCAAAATAGAGTGCACACTCAATAGTCATTTAAAAGTTGTTAATTCAATAGTCTTTCTAAAGTGATTTTCAAAATAAAAATATAGTAAACCAAGTGAGAGAATTTTGGTGGTGGAACAATGGTCTCACTATAATTTTAATTTTTATTTCGAAAAATTACACACTAGATTAACATGGTGTTTGGAAGCGTGGGCTCTTTTTGGAACCGATTTTCAAGAAAAATGCTTCCAAGACCCGTTTTTCACAAAAAAAAATGCTTCTACCACGTAGGCAGTGAGCAACACTATGCTGTTTGGTAAGGTGATTTTCATCATCGTTTTTCATGTATGTGCTGACAGGTAAGCACCACATAGGATACACATCAGTCAACCATTGGGGGAAACGGTTCACCGATGCATGAAATGCCAATTTCATGCATTGGTGGGGTCCTAATTTTCGAGGCATGCCCGATTTTTTTAATAATCGGCTGAACCAAACAATGAGATACATGGGCAAATGTTGAAATGCCTATGTGGATCCGACGTGGCACCTTTTTTTTTTTTGAAAAACATATGCGATTCCAAACATCCCCTAAATCCATTGGTTTATATGGGACTTGGTTTTTTGACTGGAGAGCCCATAGTTTCAGAGATCCAAAGTTGGTGATGGAGTGACTCTGAACCACTATATAAGCACAAGGGGTCCCCAGCTCTTACATATCATTAGAAGCATGAAGGAGAGGATCCATCCCTCTTTGCATTTAGTAGTGGAGAGAGTTGAAGAGCTCCGATGAGATTCTGCCTTCTCAGAGTTCATCAATCCCATTAATAGTTCAGCTTGAGTTCAACAATGGAAGGTAAGCAACCCAACCATTCTTTCAGTTTCCAATTGATTTCAGCATGTTAGAAACGGGATTAAGTATTATTTTGCATCTAACATGAACTTTAAATTGTCCTTTTACTATATTTGATTGGATTTTCCATTGAAGAAAAGGTGAAGGAAAGTTGGTGTTAAATCAATGGTTTTATTTATTTTCCAACGTGGAGGGGATGTAAATGCAACCAATCACATTGGATAGATGACACTGCATTAGAGTGTTGTAAGAGATGCAATTCCATGTTGATGAACTCTTACTCCAAGTTGGAACTTAAGTCAATGTTGTTGATTTGTATGATTATCAAGTTTGTAAAATTGGTAAGCAAACTAAGAGTCTTTTGAAAGTACATCTACAGGGACTTGGGAATGTAGAGATTGGAGCCAGTGATGCTATTGCAACAATTTTTCAGACATTTTTTCCGATGATATTTTCTTTTCCAATGTCATCTTCCACATATTAGAGCCAATGCGAAGAACTATTTAATAAAGAGCACTTGAAGGGCATTTGTATCCTTTTATATGCCACTTGACAACTGGTTAATGATAGGTACGATATTCGCATGTTTTGAAAGTTTGAGTATTGGATTGGCACATTTTAAAGTTCGGGAACCAAAATGACAGTAGGCCCAAAGCACAGGGTACTAATCTAAAATTTTCCCACAAGGAAAAGTCGAAGAAATCCAAGGTATGTCTACAGGGGAGAACTCAGTAAGTGAATCTAGGTTGGTGATAAAAGAAAGGGACAAGGTAGAAGCAAAACAAGGGCTATAATATGAATACCTTATCCAAGAAGGGTCTTTTATAATGAAAGGATTGTGCTCGTCAAAGAGTCATGATCCTATTAGTAGACTACTAGGCCCAGTTTGCACTTCCTAAAGGTCATCCTTATCAAGACCTTTGGCTCGTTGGAGGCATTCGACTAAGACTGCTTGGTCAGGTCAGTGGCTAGACTAGTTCAAGTCATTAACGAGTTTCCTTAGACATTACGTCTGAGGCCACATGGTAGCACAGAGTTGGGTCGTACAAATGGGCCAAGAGGTGTAAATCCCATGGGCCAAGTTTTCCTATGCCCTGTCATTTGAGATTCATATAAATTGTACACTTCAAATAATAAAGTATTAATTTCTTCCTTTTTATTTTCAATTTCAATATTCATATTTTCATAATATGATTCAAATAAAACATTTAAATCATATTTCCTAATCCTAGGATCTAATATTGTAGCTAAGCAATAAAGAGAAGAAATTTTCTCCCAAGATTATTTAAATTTATTTTTCATTATTTCAACAATACTTTTAAATTTTGAATTATTATTATATTTCTCAAAACATTCACTAATCATAAATAAATGATTAACTAAAATACAACTAGTTCAGTAATAAACACACAAAAATTCATTCGTTGTATCATAAATTTTTTGTAAAAATCATTTATACAAATTGCCACTTTCCAGTCATCTTCAAGTATAATATCATGTGGCAATTTTGCATTATTAAAATAAGTAAGAACTTGTTTGTAAGAAATGTAATTAACTTTCTAACATAGAATAAGTAGAATTCCACCTATGTTGAACATCTAATAGAAAATTTTTATATTTTAAACCATAATTTTGACATAAATATTTAAATCATTGTTTTCTTGTTCCTAAACTTCTAAATCTATATAATACAATTTCAAATTTTAGAAATATAATGAGAAATAATATTTAAAGCATCCTGAACACATAAATTTAAGATGTGCATGCACATCTAATATGAAATAATTTACCATTTAAACATTGTTTAATTGAGATTTTAAAATATTTATTGTTGAATCATTATTACTAGCATTATCAAAACTAATAGAAAAAAGTTTATATTCAATTTTATAATTATGTAAAGTATTTAAAATACTTGCAACAATTGCTAATTAAAGTGGTTGTTTATCATGTACAATATATTTTACTAATTCTTGCCTTATTTTTTCTTAAGAATATTTAAAAGTACCAAAAAAACCCATGCCCAATTTGTGTTTGTGATGATTGTTTCCCTATTCCTTCATTTTTTTGATTGTTGAGAATATGTTTGCCTAAGTTGCTAGTACCAAAAAACCCGGATTGTCGGTTCACAATCTCAACTTGATTTCAATAGTTGAAGCCTCCTAAATTGCTAAATTAAGATACTTGAGCAAGTCTTCTTGTTTAAACTTGAATTAATTTGAGAATTGGAGAATAAAGAGAGTATGAGAGCGTATACAAGAGAGTATGAAAAAGTATAGGAATTGATGTGATGAGAATGGTGGAGGATAAGTGTATATATAGGAATTGGAAATAATTTAATAACCCAAATTACCCTGAAACATATGAGATGTTATCTATTGCATCCAAGTTTAAAGAGATGTTTCAAAGATTTTGGGATCGAGAGCCACATGATTTTTGTTGTCTAAGCATCGAAAACTGGGAGAAAGTTTGTGAAGTTTTAGAAGTATTTAGCTATGCTACTAATATCATTTCTGAGAGTGATTGTCCAACTTCAAATTTTTGTTGTCCAAGACGAAAATGATTTTATTCAAGTGATGGTTAGGAAGATGAAGAAGAAGTTTGACAAGTATTGGGGGAAATGTACTTTGTTGATGGCTATAGCTGCCATCCTATATCGGAGGTGCAAAATGAGGGTGATTGAGTTTTGTTTCCCTAGAAGGTATCCTAAGAGAGAAGCTCAAGAGAATATTTTAAGAGTGAGGGATGTTTTGTATGATCTTTATGGCGAATATGTGGCTGAATATCATTCTAGCAATTATGAGTAAAGTGTTGAAACTCAATTGCTTAATTCTAATATTACAAGTGTTGTACAATCTTCGTCTTTGGGTTGGTTAGAACTTGCACACTTTGTAAGGGCAATTGAAAGCGTTCAAGAACAAAAATCTGATCTAGATCTATAAGAGGACTGCTATATATGTGAAAGAGATTCAACAAATTTTAATGCTTTGGATTGGTGGAAAATAAAGAATTTGAAGTACCATGTTTTATTTATGATGGCTCGAGAAATTTTGGCTATTCCTATCACCACAGTGGCTTCAAAAGCTACTTTTAGGTTGTGTTTAGTTTAAAAGAAAAAGTAGGGAAAGGAAGAGAAAGGTAGGGAAACCTTTACAAACCTTGTATAGGTTCCTCTGTCTTTCCCTTCCTTTCCCTACCTTTTCCTTCAAACCAAACATAGCCTTAGTGTTGGGAGTAGAGTCATTGATACTTATCGTGCCTCTTTGCCTCCTGACATAGTGCAAGCCTTACTTTGTGGTGGAGATTGGTGCCATAATATTCATGGAGTAAAGAACAAGGTGAGCTCATTCATTTTTAATTACAATGTGCTTAGTTTTTCTATTTTAGCCTTACATAAACTAATTTTTGTTTTTCCTTATCTTTGTAGAAGGAGAGGAAGCCAATTGAAATTATTCTTCCCATTACAAGCTGATATTTTTATCTCATGCATGGTAAACACATATTTGATTTCACCAAAATGATGTTACTTGTTATTATACTCTATTTTTTAATTTACTACAAAAAAAAAATTATATTTAATAATTTTATCTTTGCAAGTTTTCAGCTTTACCATTCAAGATTTAACTTCCATAGCTTCTTGGAATCTTAGACATTATTGATATATTTGGTGTTATACAGGTAAAAGGATTTGATAACCTCTTCTTTTATAAGATTAAAGGTGGGTGGGCATTTGGTGCAAGAGATTATGTACCTACAATTGTATAAGTGTTCTCACTTATATCTCATAACAGGTTCTAATAACTTGAGGAATTTAAACTTGGTAGCAGGTTCTGCTAGCTTGATTATTCTCCCTTTCCTTGCAGGTAGAATGATTTTCAAACCAATGAAATAAGTATTTCAGATGAAAATGTAAGAGACCCCAATGTTGGGGTGCAGAGTTCCACAGAATATGAGATCCTAGGTTAATACTTAAACTTCTGATTTTCTTAAGATGATTTTTCTTTGTTGACATATGTCGATTTTGAATGCATCAAAAATCTACAATTGTCCATCCATCATCTTCTTACAAATGTAGAATACATGTTACTATCCAGATGACCATCATGCTTGTTGTTTAGTTTGATATTATAATTTTTTTTGTTGTTTTATATTTAAATTTTCTCCTTATATGAATATTGTTTTATTTGAATTATAGATTCATCAAATAAATGAAGTATTTTAAGTAGTATTGAAATTTCTTGTACTCGTGTATACTATTAAACAATTCTCCTATGCAAGTTTATAATTATGGTACTTCAATTGCCTATAGGCAAGTGATCTACCACTTTAAAGATAGAATCAACCTAATTGCTCTTGGTATGAAACTACATTTAAAAATATTTAGCAAATACTCTATAGCAAAAGTCTGAGTTGGATGATTATGATTATTCAATTGGCTTGTTATTTTGTCAAACGATACCTATATATGGTAGACTTGATTTAGCTACTCCAATCGAGTCGAGTTCAATCTCGAGCCTGTAACCTCAATCTCAATCGAGTTGAGTCAAGTCGAGACTCGAGTATGGTGAATTTACCATCGATTCGAGTCCGAATTGGATTTCAAAACTTGAGTTAAGTTCGAGTTGAGTTTTGAGTAGGGAATTTTTTAGTCAAGCTCAAGCTTGAGTAGTGCAATGTCTCGATTCGGATCGGCTTGATTACACCCCTAGTTTTAACAAAAAGTTTGTGGGGCCAAGGACTCCCACCAATATACTTGGCTCTGCCCTTGGGCAAGAGTATAGTTTGATCTTAGCCATTGCATTAGTTCTTCCTTCTACATTGACAAAGTTTATCATGTAATGGAAGATTTTTTTTTTTTTGAATATGAAATTGATGACATGGATTCACTCATGTGGTGTGTCAATTCCTTGATTGGAGAAAGTGGTTTGAATAATGATTCGTCTGTTGATGAGTGAATATTTGTTCATAACTTTTGATAGTTGATATATGAGTGAATACCCCAATAATCAAATGCCACACCAAAGTTTGGATCAATATTTGGATAAACCATTCTTCCCTAGAAATCCAATTTTCAATAAATTAAATTCATGAAGAGTCAATAGTCTAAAGTATACTATACTCTCTAAAATGGCACATGATGTATTGGTGATATCAATTTCTACTATTGCATCAGAGTTGGCATTCTCTACAAGTGATAGAGTAATTGATTCAAGAAATAATTACCTTCTTCCTAATATTGTTGAAGCCGTAATATGTGGACAATATTGGTTTCCGAAATTATATATTAGTAAGTAAAGAAACATTTTTTGATTGACTTTAGATTTATTTGATGGATATACTAATTTTCATTTCAAGGCTTGCTAGAGTTTAAGAGTTTTGATCATCAAGAAATGGTAAGAAAGGTTAACACAAACCAATTACTTTATTCTTTAATTATAATCATATGAATGCAAATATGTTTTGATTATTTTTCTTTTAGGAGCGGGAGATTGGACTAAAAGATTGGAAATGGGAGGATTGCATTTGGATTTATTTTGGAGTCTTGGACTTAATGGTTAGTGGACTTGGAGTTGTCTAAGTATTGGATTTCCTGTGGAGTCTTGAACTTGTGTAGATTTTATATGTTGTGTTTTTTCAAATTAGACTAATGGAGTTGTTTTATTAAAACTTGAAAAACATAATGATCTTGATAATTTAATGCATTGTATGGTTATGGTTTAATGATCCAATGGATGTTTGAGAATTTGTTAAGTTTTCAATTCTTAATGATTTAATGGATTGTCAATCATTTAATGGTTTTATGAATGGTTTAATGGATGTTTTAGGATTCATTAAAATTTCAATTCTTAAAGTATGTGGGTTTGCTTAATTTTTCCCATTAGCTTCAAGATTGCTATTATTTTGTTCTTAGAAAGGTTAAAATGAAATTATTATTACAAGAACATTATGGTATATGGAGGTTGTATGATTGTAAGATAAATTTTATATGCATGCTATTTGTAATCAATATAACTTGTTAAATTGACATTTATTGTGGTCATTTTTCCCATCATCATCAAGATTGCTATACGTTGTTGTCTCTTTACAAGTTGAATAAAATGTTTTTCTTCCTTCCTGTAAGTACATGGAATTTGGCATCACATTACCTACAAAGACCAACTTATAGTGAGCCTACACAAATGGACAACATGTAAAATAAATGATGACGATGCAATGAAGAACTAAAACAATGTTTTAGCGCATTGTTTCCCATAGGCACACTCACGGCCTTTCCCAAATCTCCATGTAGAAACACCATAACAACACACCACACCTTAGTCCTTCAGCTCATCTTCCTAAAAAAAATTATGCAATGTATTGTGATACGTTTGCTCTACATCTCAAGGCATCATGACCCTACGATATGATCTATCATTTTTGTATCAACATTTAAGAATTTTTTAGAGAAACCCCTCTAGTGCTGCATAGAGTCAAGCTTCTAGAAGGAGATTATTTACACTCATGCTCATGTGTATACTCTAGGAGAAAAAAGATCTTCGATATTGACATATCTGCATAAACATGTGGCGAAACCCTGGCTCACTTATCAATTTGGATCTAATGAACTTTGGATTTCCTATCCAAAGCGGGAAAGCTTCCCCTTCTTTCCTTAAGAGGAACTTCTATAAATAGGAGACATTTAGAGATCATCACATACTCGTTATGGAAACCTTGCATAAGCTCTATTATCCCAAAAATGCCTTCCCTACTTCTTTACTCGTTGTCATTCTTAACCTCATAGGGAACACCCCCACTGCCATCTACCATCCTTTAGGTAGACATTCCCAGTGTCACATACCTATTATCCACCTACACCACAAAATACATGTATTAAGCATTAATAGGATTTTTTATTCAAGTATAATTAGGTTAGATCCAATTGTCCCTGTTACCCATTGGCTTGGTACTAGTACTAGTTTTGATTTTATCTAACCAACCGGGTATGGTTTGGTTCTGGTACTATCAGTTTTAGCAATTGATTTGGTACTAGTACAATCTTGAACCAAACCCAAATCATTGGCAACCTTAGATCTTGGCATGCTAGAGGTGCTGGGGTGAGGTTGGTTGGTCGATTCAGTAGTTAGGCTGGTTTGGGTCATTAGCAGGTTTCTTGAGTATTTTGTTCAAGGACACATGGTAGCTCGGGATTGGGCTATGCGAATAGGCTTCATCACTATCAATCTTTTTAGAATCATCTTGATCGTCTTATCTAGCACCATTGGCCTGGGAACCAAAAACAAAACTAGACGAGTTCTCTTAACTCCAATTCTTCCTCAACCTATAATTGGACAAAATCACTCTGAGTATGGCCTTTTCTTCTAAGAGGAATTGCAACCTTGATCTATGGTTTGGGGAGATTTATAACTCTAGATTGGAAAAAGCTACCAACACCCTCAAGAAAATGTAAAGTAGGTTCTCATATTGATAAATTGCCCAAACCTAAAAATTAACAAAAGCCCCAGCCTTTAAATTAATGTTTATCAATAAATAGGGCCTGCTTGGGAGGGCTTTAATGCTGATTGAGTTTTGTTGGTTGAGCCACCTCGGAGAAGTTATCAAAAATTGCCTCACCAAAATGTCAATATCTTAGTTCATGTAAGCATGTTTTTGTCTTTTTAGGTTTTTCACCAAATATAGTTTCATGGATTTCCATGTGGGACTATATTGCAACACTAGAAGTTGCTCTATGAAAGCCCTCCAATAAGGGCACATAATCACTTTTGAAGCATAAATAGTAGTTTAGAGTGATTATGTGCCCTTATGGGAGGGCTTTCATAGGGATAAGTTGTGGGAGGGCTTATGTGCCCTTATGAAAGCCCTCCCCAATATCCAACCTAACATGCTTGAGGGGTAAGTTGTGGTCTCGAATTGAAACTTCGGCTTTTTTAATATTCTAATTCAATTGGGACAGCCATACAAAGCATTCATTAAGGAGAACCCATTGGTTTATGGATACCAACGCCCAAATTATTAAGCACAACCTATTAGTCATCCTTATATCTAAATATGCACGTAAAAAGATTTCTTGCAAAGGAAAAGCTCATTTTATATTCATTTAAACCCTACATAGTGTTCACCTTAGGCTCAATTTGCATTTGCATTCTTCCCAAACCGAGCTTTACAAATGCTTGAACATGAATAGTAATCTTAGGGAATTACCACCCATTAGACAAACCCTAATCCTCCATAACATCTTGAAATAGATTGTTATAAAATCAAGCATGCCAAAGTTTCTTTCCTCATTATCTCTATGCATATTTGCAACTAGCACTTGAATATTATCTTCTACTCGATTCATCCTACAAAATGTAAAGAAATTATAAGAACCTCACCTTAAGGGGGAGAAAACCCTACATTAGGAGCTAAGGCAAAAAAAAAAAAAAAAACTAGGAAATAATAGAACAACATAAAAGAAAGAATTATAGGAAGTACAAAGAATCTACATTTCAAATGTCAAGACAGAGCAAATAAGCCAAAGAAAGAATATAGCAACTAATCATCTACAAATAGTTGTAGTTGTATTTAAATGATTTGAGAGCTCTAAAATGGTTGTTGATCCACAAGGTTGGTTATAATAATAATAGATTATTGGGTTGAGATTAGCTTTGATTATCATGGATTGATTATTTATTAGCAAAAATATAGAGATAGCCCCAATTTGATACTGATCGTATCGTTAAATTAGGTTGGTTGTGGCAGTAGGGATGCAACTCCGCTAAATAAACCTATTCATGGGCTATGATTTCACTCTTCATTAATAGATTTTTTTAAGGACCGTGCCCAAGCTTAGCATGACCATCGGCCCTACAACTTGGGTTTGAGCCCGGGCTTGGGCCCAAGCCCGAGCCCAACACATATCATTAGTTCAGCCCGATTGTGTTTTGGGCCGTTTTTTTTTGACAAATCCCAAGTCCAGCCTGAAACACAAAAGAGCTTGGTGTTTTGGGCCCGAGGTCAAGCCCGAGCCATCGGGCTACCCGACCCACGAACGGGTCTACCTTTAAAGTGTGGGTATATAATAAAAAATCCTATTAGGGATGGTTCAAGACTAGTTCTAAGCATCTTAGTGGGTCAAATTAAGGTGGCGTTTGGTAACGCAAATTGACCACCAAATACTGAAAATTTTGCTTTTCAATGTTTGGTGGTCTTTCGGTTTTACCTCTTAATGGAGCCATTGAACATCAAAAAATGCTATGAATGATTTAAACACTAAGCTACCTCTGAGCGGATTTGGAGGTAGAACATGAAAATTGTATTCCAGTAGTGTCCCTTTAAGGATGAGCTTGGAAAAGATGCAAATAAGTGTGAATGCAAATCTGTAGAGTGTAAAACGGTTCATATAAATTACAAAATTGGGTTAGTTTTGCACTAACAAATTTACCTTCTTAACAAATAGACTTTTAGCTGTATTGGATGCAAACATGAATTCCAATAAAGCATATGCTTTTTTTTTTTTATTAAAAGCCCACTTGAATGCAAATTTACTTCTTTTTTATTGATGTACTTTTACTCTTATTATCAATGTAAATATGCATTGGTTTGTCATTTGTCAATGCATAAATGTAATGTTGCATAGTGCAAAAGTGAACCATAGTGCAAATTTACCCTGAATCGGGATTTACACTCCATTTGCATCGCTTCCAAATGCAACCTAAATGTTTGAAAAACCAAAAACTATCCTATATCTTAATATTATTTATTTTATATTATGCAAAACTACCCATATCTTTTTTACACTATTTATTTTATATTATTTTTATTATTTATTCTATTTATGATAATTTCTACTATCATATTTATAATTTTTTACTATTTTATCTTTTTTACATTATTTTACTATTTACAAATCTCTTTATTACATTTTATATTATTTATTATTATTAAATGATCTTTTTATATATTTATTTTTATCACTATCATTATTTTATTTTTATACATTTTTATTATATTTAAAATATATTTTACTATTTTATCATTTTTATTATTTATTGATTATTTATCATGTTTTTTATTATTTATTATTTTTGTACTATTTTTTTATAACACCATTTTACTTTAATTATTTTTGTTTAAATAATAACATGAAGGGTAAGTTTGTAAAATACAACTTTTTCAGATGCCATAGCATTCCAATTACCGAACAACTCCACTACATTTAAATGTTTGAAACAGTAGGAAAGTAGATTTTATACGCTTGTTCGAATTTTCTTTTTGCTTTTTAGACTTCTGATTTACCCAATGCCACCTAAATGATAAATCCACATTTATTTGACTTTTTCGGGTTGGTCCTTAATCAGGTTTTAGATTTGGTTCGGATTGATGTGGATCTGTACCAAGCCCGCCCCAGCCTGTGGACATTATAGCATTGAAACATTTGTTTTAATAACGTCGGTTGAGTATAAGTATATATATGAGCCACGGGTTAACGTCAGGTTCGGTATCCCATCCTTATCCAATCGGTCGGGTCTGATTAGGGTCAAGGCCGATTCAGATCGGGTTCGTGGTGAACCAAATCCGTGCTTATTAACCCGCCCCGTTAACATCCCTATTTCTACAGATTTATTAATGAGTTCATGACCTTCTCTGGATTTTTCCTGATCCATACTAGAGACCCGACCAATTGAAAACTTTATACAACGAAACCGGCATGGACCCTGGTTAGATCA
Organism: Nelumbo nucifera; assembly: GCF_000365185.1. The sequence continues at coordinate 2,998,075 of NW_010729126.1, forward strand.
GCCTAATCCCGAGTGCTCTACAGTTTAACGGCCAATCACGATACACCAGGTTGGCTCTGTATATGTAGGGTCCACATAATCTAGTTTGACGTGCTGTATCGTGATTGGCCCAGTTTTGACCGGGGGAAGCTCCGTAGTCCGTACTTGGCCGGCCCGATCCGATTGGGAAACCTATTTTTCTTCTAAAAACGTACGTATTCCGTGGTTGGTCTGTCTTCTTGTAGTCTTGTGTTTTGCGAAATATCTTGTGTGAACTGAACCGTATATATATTTTAATGCACCGTCTCGCCTTCTTTCTCTTCTTCTTCTTCTTTATTTTTCCCACTCCTTTTTATCTGTCCCTCTCTCCCGATCTCCGAGCGCTCTAGGGTTTCCCTTTTAGGGTTTTTGTCATTTCTCCTCTTCTCACATTCATCTAAATTGATCTTGTCTTCTGCAAGTTAGTCGAGATGAAGCTGACTGTAAAGACATTGAAAGGCACCCACTTTGAAATCCGGGTTCAGCCCGGCGATACGGTGAGTCCTCTTCCGTTTTGTTTATTTCTGTTACCTGCATAAGGTTTTATTACTCAATTTCATTAGCTAATGGCTAATCTCAATCCAAATTGACTAAAGCTTTCAGCTTGTTTAACGGATTTTCATAGGGACATAAGGACGGTGAGTTCTGTTTCGTAATGAAGGTTGTTTTCTGGGGACGGATGGATTTTGGGGTTTGAAAAAAAAGGCTAGGTTTTTGGCATTCTGGCTATTCGTATGGACGGGTTTGTGCTCAGTAGAGACCGTATATCTTGCTAAGTAAAAGAAAAAAAGAACATTAGTTTATTTTCTTAACTAATGGACTACATATCATATTGTTATAGGGCTTTCATATTTTCTTGTTGTATTGGGATTACCGACATTGCATAACAATTTATGCTAACTTGATTTAACTTATTTGTTTCATCTGTTTATTAGATTATGGCGGTAAAGAAAACTATTGAGGATGTACAAGGAAAAGACAGCTATCCATGTGGGCAGCAATTGTTGATCCATAATGGGAAGGTTTTGAAAGATGAAACCACATTGGAAGACAACAAAGTTAGTGAAGACGGTTTTCTTGTTGTCATGCTCAGCAAGGTAGTAGTTCTTTTCCTTTATTGTATTATAACAACAGCATGACCTTCCGGTGCTATTCTTTTTTTTTTTTTTTTTAATTCCGAACCTTTGTATTGCTAATTTCCGAATTTGTAATTAAGAATGTTTTCTAGGGTGATTTGTACAATTATTAGTCATATCTTGACGGTGGTTTGGTTGCTTCTACCAGATTAACATTCAAAGCTTAAATATCTTTCTTATGTTCTGTATTTACATGGTATCTTTTCAGGAGACTATTCTTACATCATAATTGTGCAGATGCTTCGTTTTCCCTTTTTCTTCTATTTTAAGTGTTGATGCTTCTCATTTTGTTGGAGAAGCTACAGATTTAACCTAGTTCTTTCATTATACTTGTGCTAATATCAGCTTATTATTTTCTGGCACTGGATGTTGTCTATGTGATTCTATCCTTAATACTGTTCATGACATTTCCCTTTTGAGTAAAGGGGTCCATACAATTGAAAGCTATCTTTATTAGAACATTATATCCATTAGATGATCAGAGGCAGAGAAGAGGATCAAAACCTTGATTCTAATACTTTTAAAGTATTTCAGGTTGTTTCCTTTACTAGCCTTTATAAAATGGTAGGATATTGTTGCACAGTGGTGTAGCTTCTGTTAAACTTAACTAGGTATCTAGCCATTCACTATTAAGTGAGAAGTAACCCACTTGATATCGTGTAAACTTTCTGTTGTCTTCTTTCCTCAATGGTAGGAGTGGACGCTTGAATATGTTATGTATATTCAGATAAAAAACATGTTGGTGTAGTTCTCAAGGCGCCATGGTGAGGCTAGGAGAGAGGGGCTGCCTTGTCGCTAGGGTAGTTCCCTAGGTTCCATAACCATATTTCCTTAATAACTATCCATAATTTTCATAAGAGAAGTATAAACTTCATGTTAAAGTATGGAAAATCAACATATTCATGAGAAGATAAAGAAGAAAGAAAAGAAAATTAAAAAAATATAGGGTTCACAAGAGAAGTATACACTTCATGGTTAGACAAATTTTTAAGTTCTTCCTTGTTGGTTCAGGTTTTTAAGTCTTTGAGGGTTCAACACAGCAGTTAGCTATGTCTATGTTAATTAAACCCTAACAAATAAGCAAATAATAAAAAGAAATTAGTATATAAACACACAAAATGAATATTTTAGTTTAATAATGACTATTTTATAATTATAATCTCAAAAAATTAAGAATACAAACGTATTTAATAACACAACATACAAAACTTATTGGCAATTAGGCAAGGTGAGCCTCCAAGGGTACTTTATCGCCTAGGCATCGTCTTGAAAACTATGCATCTTATATGCTTTTAAGGGTATTGCTCCAGTTACACTTAGAAGGCACTTATTTTAGGATTTTGTGGAGGTGCACTAGGCCAGCAATGCTTTGGAGCATTTGGGAAGACAGTAATTATAAATATTTCTTGTTAAAAAGGCAGAGGTGGAAGTCATAACTGGCCTGTACAATAGTGGTAGATCATTGGATATCTACATGAGAAGATTTTACAGGTGTCCTTGTTGACTTTTTCATCAGAGGTTGTCAAATCTCTTTTATGTTTGCTTCCCTTAGACAGGTGATTATGCATGGATCAAACTAAACCTTGAGCGATGTTAAATAATGAAACCAGTTTCTTCTGGTATGGGTGGAACCTTCAAAGCACTGGTACATGGATTTCCATATATTCAGGCTTGATTTTAGAGGGAAAAGCGGTAAAGGTCAAGATACTATCCTGGAGCCTTCAAAGGACTGATACATGAGCTAATTTCCATATATTCAGGCTTGATTTTGAAGGGAAAAAGCAGTAAAGGTCAAGATACTTTCATGCTATAGGGGTTAAGAGCCTGTTTCGATTTTCTTGATGGATTGTTAGGAGTCTGTTTCTCCTATAGGATGCAAAGACTTTGAGTAGAAGTGGATTTCTTAGTAGTGGTTGGCTGGAATTGGTTACTTTCTGATGGTAGTCTATGGAAATCACAATTTACAGGGATGGCAGGGCATGGCAAGTGGAGCCGGGCTATGTTGCTCAGATGTGGCTGGACATGGTGTCAGATGAGGAGTTAATACTAAAAATTCAAGTATTAATCAATGATTTAAAAGGTGCACCTTAGTCATGCCTAGACAAAGAGATGCTCACCTAGGTTCCAAGAGCAGCATTTTCAAAAGGCACACGCCTGGTGTGCCTTCCACTTCAGCCCTGTTGCAAGCCTTTAGAAAGTTTATGCATTTTTCTGTTTTTTATCTTGAGCATTTGGGCCGCCCTTGGACCCCCAACCAAGCCACTTGAGACAACCCCAAACAAGTTCATATCAAAGTCTTAAATTCTTTATCCCTATAAAAGGAGATTTATAATTTTAATTGTCTTTTAAAAATATCGTTTTTTTTTATGATGAATGAATGAGCCAACAATTAAAAGGCTCTGATAAAAGATGTTTTTAAAAGACAATTAGAATTATAAAATCTTTTTTATAGGGATTAAGAATTTAAGACTCTTATATGGATTTGCTTGGACTTGCCTCGAGGGGCTTGGTACAAAGGTGGTCCATAAAATCAGGAATGCATAACATTTAACATCTCATTAGCTGTTTGAAGTAATGCAGTTGAGGAAAAAATAAAGAGATTGAGAGTTTTCCATACTTGAATATGTTGTACATGTTTTTCTTGATTTTTATTTTTAAATTTTTATTTTAAATATGTTTTACATGCTATGTTTAACTATTTTAATTTGATATAATAGGTTTTATTAAAACATTTATTTTAAAATTTAAGTTTATATTTCTAATTAATATTATGTCTAGCATTTCTAATTTTTTTGCCTTTTTTTGCATTTTTGCGCCTTGCTTCAAAAAGGTGCACGCCTTGGGCGCAAAATGCCCCTTGCACTTTCTTTATTCGCTATTAAGTGTTAACTCCCTAGATGCGAACACCTAGAAAAGCCTACATGCCAACTTGTAGATTGCTCTATCATGTTTCTTCTTTTCCCCCTCATAAAATAGGTCTCATTTGATATTGTCTCTACATATTATGGCTATAGTTTAACATTGTGAATCTTGTTCTACATCAAAACCTTTCTTTATAGCAACCCCTTCACTAGTTCTGGCAAAATTTCAAAACTGCAGTAGAATTGTGACATTATGGGATGACCTGTCAGCTACAATTACTTGAGATATACTTTGCTTGTGTCATATTTCAAGATAGTAGTTTGATCATAAATCATGCTTGAACCATAATGGAAAGTGTTTTTATTTCATTCCTTAAGTGTAGTTCTAAAATCTTGTTATATCTGCAGACCAAAGCCTTGGGATCATCTGGGGCCTCGTCTGCTCAGGTATCTTCATTTTTTAGTGCTCAAGGGGTGTAACCTTTTTTCCCTGATTAAGTAGTTTCATATTTTGAATAAAGGCTAAGACCTATCTTTTAACAGCCTGCAACAAGTGCTCCAGCAGCTGCACCTACACCAGCTCCAGTTGCTGCACCTACACCAGCTCCAGTTGCTGCACCTGAGGCTCCTTCACAGGCACCGTAAGTTAATAATACATTCATTCTTGTAGTGCATCCTTGGATTTAGTAATTTTGACCTATCACTATGGATCCTCTTGTTACAGGGCCCCAGTAAACGTTGCAGCTGCATCTGAGAGACCAACAACTGAGTATGTTTTCCATCCCAACTTCGCTGCCATTCTCTTAATTATTCATTGTTTTGATATTAACAAGAAATATTGCATGTTATGGAGAAGGGATTGTGATGATCTAAGTTTTGTGTTTTTTCAACTGGTGACTTTCTGTTTGTATGTCAAAGAAATATTGCATGTTATGGAGAAGGGATTGTGATGATCTAAGTTTTGTGTTTTTCAACTGCGTGACTTTCTGTTTGTATGCCAAATCTATTTCTTTGAGTTTTTATTCTTGATCTTTGAGAATTTATTGTTGTATTTGCTAATTGGCTTCTCTTGATGCTATCATTATTTTATGGTTTCTACTTCTGTATCAATGGATCAGTAGATAAATTGTTAGTCCTCCCATTTGGGGTCAGATAAGAAATCCTATTCTAGAATTATAGTCTCTTTAAGGACATTTCTTCTCATCATCTCTTTATTTGCATGCACCTGTGGAAAAGAACAGAACTTCAGAGAACAAATGGGCTTGTGAAGCAGTTTTTGTTAGTAAAAGTGGGGGATAACTATTTACTTTTGCAATTCGCCTTTATTTGAAAGATTTGTGTGGTGTTTGTTGGGTGTCTGGTCTTTGTTGCATAGGTGATACTAGGTGAATGCTGGGGAAAGATAATCCATATGTTCAATGGTTAGGTTTGTCCAATTAGCTGGGATTTTTAACACTTGACTGTGGCATATTATAAAGTGATTTAGCACTTAGGTGATCAGAAAAGATGTGCATATTAGCTTTGTCTAGAGTCTGGAAGCAGGAAAACACACGAGGGATCTTTTGGCTACATGGTTGTGTTTAGTATAATTTTCATGTTATGATGTTCAAGGTAAGTTAGGTAACAATATGTTGGTTAAATATATATACTTACACATGTATATACATGTTTCTCCTATCATCATCATTGGCGTCGTCATCATTATCATCATCTAAGCCTTGTTTTAAATATATGGGGTTAGCTACATGAATCCAATTTCTCTATTATGCTCTGTTTAATGCCATGCCCATTGTTAAATTATGAGCACGTAAACCATTTCTTACTACTTCGATCCATGTCCTTTTTGGTCTGCCCCTAGCCCGCCTATTCCCTTCAACTTGTAACAGATCACTTCTTCTTATGGTGTTGTTGGTGGTCTTCTATGCTTAGGACCAAATCATCTTAATCTACTTTCTCTCATGTTATCACCTATTGGAGTTACTCCTAGGTTTCTTCTAATGACTTCAATTTTGACCCTTCTTTCTAGTTTTTCAACTCATTTATCTAAGCAGGCACATTTTCTGCACACTCACTTTTTGGATGTGTGGTTTCTTGATTGCCCAACACTCTGCTCCATACAGCATAGCTGGCCTTACAACTATTTTACAGAATTTTCTTTTTAATTTAAGTTGTATTTGCCTATGCTTAAGACTCTGCATGCACCCCTCATTTTTCCCTATCTTGCTTTAATTCTATGGGCGACATTCTTGTAAGTTCTTTTTTGATGAGCAACATCCCCTTCAATATCTCCCTTGTTTATAAACTATTGAACTAAGGTACTAGAAAAGGTCACACTGAGCTATCTCTTGGTGTCTAAACTGTATCTTGATTTGCACTCTTATTATTATTATTGTTGTTGGTGTTGTTATTATTATTAAATTTACATAGCATATGTTTTGTTTTAGTCCCTATTTTAAAACCTCTTGTTACCAAGGTATTTGTCAATAAACTTAGTTTTACATTTAATCCTTTAATACTATGATCAATTAAAACAAGCCATTATCAAATAGCAAGAACCATGGAGCCTCTTCCCCTATATGTTTAGTGAATTCATCTATGATTGGAGCAAGTAAATAAGGGCTGATTTGCCTTGGTGAAGACCCTATGGGTTCTGATAAAGTGTATTTTGTAGGTCTTGTCTTTTATTTGGTTAATTTGGGGAGGGGGGAGGGTAAACTCTACAGGTTCTGGTTTTGCTTGGGACAATTGTTGTGTTCTCTCTCTTTCTCTCTAGTAGTGTAGTATTATTAAGATGAAGTGTTGGTGATGGGTGGTGTTGATCTTTCTTTTCTTCTCTCGGGTGACTTCTTGTTACCTTCTTTGTACTCTCTCTTTTTATTTTAATAAATTTTATTTTATTACCAAAATAAGAACCTTAGGGTTCTTTTTGTTTGTAGTCAGGATTAGAATTGGAATCGGAATGAAAATCCTTGGGAATCAGAATTGGAATTGGCTATCACTGCATCCAAGCTTTGACTATTTTCCAAGAAAATTCTGCTATTTCTCTCTTCCTACACCACTCAACGAATTGCTGCCTTAGTGGCTTTCCAAAGCACTTTCCCCCTTTTCTTAGGTTGCCTCTAGAAGTTAGGGTTGAAGAGACCCTCCACATCTGGGGGTGGGACCCACCTGCACCCCAACAGAGAATAAAAAACTCCCTTCTCAGCAGAAAAGGACAAGAGAAAAGTAAGTGAGATAAAGTCTCATTGTTACCCCTACAAACGAAGCACATGTGAGGAGAGAGACAAACAATAGGCCTTTTTTTGCAGAATGTTACAAGTATTTACCTTACCAAGAAAAAATTCCTAGCAGAAAGCTTGAATTTTTAGTGGGATGGGCTTACTCCAAATTACTTTAACTGGAAAGTGCACTCCTTGAGAGCTAGATGAGGTAAGGGATTTAAAGGAGGTTGAGCAAGTAAATATGCCATCAGGAGAGGTCAACCAAATTCTAGAATACTCAAGGGAAGAGTACAAAGAAGCTTGCTTTAAGGTTTCAAGTAAGAGAATCAAGGACAAACATTCATTTTCCTTTAATCCCCTTCTAAACCCTAAATTCTAGTTTAAACTAGTTGGAGAGGGTGTTCCCAACCTGGAGATAGTTTGAGAAATTTAAAAGAGTTCATGGATTTGGTCTTCAAGTGGACTTGGCCCCAACCATAGGTCTTCCTAGAATCGAATTTTGTTACCCCATCCCACATCATACTTGATAGAGTTAAGAAAGATTGCATAGACTTCATGAATTGCTTTCCATAGAGACAAAGCGGAGAAGCAGGGAGCAATTTTCTCATCTTAGCACCGGCTGTAACAAAAACTGAACCAGCTAGAAAAAGGGGTGAGCCAAGAGGGGAACCCGGTTGCACCTTGAGAGGCCCACGTGACAACTTAAGTTATCACGTGGGGCGGTTTTGTGAAAACTCGATGATAGATGAAACTTGTCATCTATCATCGTCTAAGGAGGGTTTGGCCGAACACTTGAAACACCATAATAGGCGCGTGACAGGTGGTAATCGGACTCTGAGTTGGGTATGTAGACAGGTCAGTGACGAGCAGAAAAGCCTTGGTCTTGATCATCCAAGCCTACGTTATGCGAGGAATAGAATAGAAGAGAGGGAAGAGGAAGACAAAGGATAGATAAGCTGCAGCTCAGAGAACGATTGTGATGAGAAATTAGAAGATTTTGAAAGTTTGGGCAGCTTGGAAAATGACGATAATATTGAAGATCAAAACAGGGGAACGTTAAATTTGGAACTTCTGTTTCTTGAGGAGGTAGTGGGGGAGCAAAAGGAAAAAGGGGAGGAGTGGGTGAACGAAACAAACACTTGTAACAGAGCTGTCCTTGGCCCAAAGCTGGACGTGCCCCTCCCAAGTTCTAGTGTCTTGCAAGAATCTAAGAAGTAGTTAGCCCGAGTTTACTATGAACTGAACAAGAGTACATCACAGTGGGGTAAACAATTGGGTACAGGAAGAGGTCTTTGTGCAGACCAAGTGACGAGGATTAATTTCCTCCAATCCAAGGAGATAGAGAGCTCCAAATTCTCTGAACAGGGAGTGACAACCAATCTTCCTCGTTTGAATACCCCTTTCCACCCTCAGCTGACCTCGGGTATTTCTGTTAACTCTGCCAATTCAGTTTTTGCTACTGATGAGTGCTCTGTGTCCCTTGTTCCATATTCCTTTCTCAACCAAGTGTTTGAGGTCCATGGTTAGAAAGTCACAGTGAGGATATAAGGGGATAAGGAAGGGGAGGAAGTGGTTGAGAAAACTTGTAGGGAGACAAGGATATGGGAAATCATTGAGGGTCTAATGGGTGAAGTGGAGAGGAAGGAAATGCAGAGGGGGTTTACAGAAGGGGTAGAAAGGATAAATGATGGAGGAAATAAGGAAAGGATTGAGAAGATCCCTAGGAGTGAGAAGAGAGGAACATTAGATAAGTAGGAAACTAGCAAGGAAGAATCAGTTGCAGAATTTGTGCCAAAGTTGGGGTGTAAACTGAAGAATCCAAATGATCTAAAGGTTTATCTGCATAAAAAAGAGGATAGTAAGTTAAAGAAAAGAAAGTTGAGTGAAGTAGAGAGGTTGAAAAGAGATATTGAGGGGGACAAGAAGTTTGAGGTGAGAGGGGATACAAGGAAAGGGGTTAAGTAGAGGGTGGAGGAGTTGGGGTTGAGCTTGAGAAGTTAAAATGAGAATTCTAAGTTGGAATGTGAGGGGCTTGGGTAGTGTTAGGAAGAGAGCAACAATTAAAGAGGTGATTAAGAAGTTTAACCCGGATGTGGTAATGATCCATGTGTCTAAAAGAATGGATTTTGATTGCAGATGGGCAAGGAGTGCGTGAAGGGATAGGGGAATAAAGTGGGTGGCCGCTCCATCATGGGGATCCTCAGGCGGGATTGTAACACTGTGGAAAGAAGATATACTAATCGGCTTGGAGGAGGAGCTAATAGGTGATTACTCTGTTTCCCTGAAGTTCAGATAGGTGGAAGATGGGTACGAATGGGTGCTAACAAACGTTTATGGCCCCAATGACTATAGGCAGAGGAAGAAATTGTGGGAGGAATTGAGTGATGTTAGGAGCCTCTGGGAAGGACCGTGGTGTGTGGGAGGGGATTTTAATGTAGTGCGGTTTACAGAGGAAACCAACAACCCCAGACAGAGAGTGAAAACTAGTATGAGGAAGTTCAACCATTTTGTGGATACTTTTGAGCTTAAAGAAATTCCACTCCTAAATAATAACTACACTTGGTCCAACCTTCAGTCGAAGCCGGTATGCTCCAAGCTGGATAGGTTCTTGTTTTCAATAGATTGGGAGGAACATTGGGGTAACCTAGTATCTAGGGCACTCTCAAGAATTACTTTAGACCATTGGCATATAGTGATGTGTAAGGAGGAATTGAGAGGTGATGGACCCACTCTATTTAGGTTTGAAAATGTGGTGGACCCATCCGGGGTTCAGTGAGAAGATCAGGGAGTGGTGGGAGCAATCTAATCCGGTAGTAGAGTGGGAGGGAATGAGGTTCCACAAGAAACTTGAATTTCTAAAATCACAACTAAAGGAGTGGAATAGGTTGGAGTTTGGAAGAATAGAGGAAAGGAAACAAGTCCTTTTGGAGCAAATTGAGGATTTGGATATGAAGGAAGAGAGGGGATCCTTTCGAGAGGAAGATAGGAAAATGAGATGGGAGTTGAGGAGGCAGATGGAGGATGTTTTGATTAAGGAGGAAATAAGTTGGAGGCAAAAACCCAGGTGTAAGTGGCTTCACAATGGCTTTCTATCAAGATTGCTGGGATACAATGGAGAAGGATCTTAGGTCAGTCTTCGAGGAGTTTCACAGTAGGGGAATAATTAATCYAGGCCTGAACTCAACTTTCATTGCTTTGGTCCCAAAGAAAAAAGAGGCATCACAACCTAAGGATTTCAGACCTATCAGTTTGGTGAACAGCTTGTATAAAATAATTGCAAAAGTGTTCCCTCTCAGGATAAAGAAGGTCCTCCCCTCTATTATTGCACTCAACCAAGGAGCCTTTGTAGAGGGAAGACAGATAACTGATCAAATCCTCATTGCAAATGAGAGTCTGGTGAGCTTCAGAAAATCTAAGAAGGGAGTGGTATGCAAATTGGATTTGGAGAAGGCTTATGACTTAGTGGATTGGTCTTTTCTAGTGCAACTATTGAGAAGCTATGGCTTTGGAGAAAGGTGGTGTAAATGGATTTGGCGCTGTATTAGGACTTGTCACTATTCTATATTGGTAAATGGAACGATGGTTGACTTCTTTCTTGCTTTGAGAGGTATAAGACAATGAGACCCACTCTCCCCCTATCTTTTTACCCTGATGGCTGATGTACTTGGGAGATTGATCCATAGAGCAGACTCGAGGAATCTGATAAAAGGGTGGAGATTTGGAAGGGAGGAGGTACCACTGACACATCTCTAGTTTGCAAAACACACAATTTTGTTTTGCGAGGGTGGGAATATAAGCTGGACCCGGAATTTAAAATTAGCAATAGAACTCTTTGAGCAGATGTCTATCCTTAAGGTGAAGTTTGATAAGAGTTGTGTGGTGGGGGTGAATGTGGAGGAGAGGGAGTTAAGGAATTATGCAGGTGTGTTAGGTTGCACAATCTCAGATTGGCCTTTGACGTACTTGGGCCTCCCTTTAGGAGATAACCCTAAGAATGAAAGCTTTTGGACTCTGGTAGTGGAGAGATTTGAGAAGAGGCTTGTGTCCTGGAAGAGAAACTGTCTTTCCTTAGGAGGGAGAGTCACTCTAATTAGGTTCACCCTAGCTAACTTGTTTATTATTTGTTAGTGTTTAAGATCCCCTCAAGGTTTCCAACTTATTGGAAAAATTAAGGAGGAATTTTCTGTGGGAGTCGGTAGAGGAGAAGAGAGATCATCGGGTGAGATGGGAGGTGGTTATTAGATGTAAAAAACTAGGTCTTGGGATTGGAAACATCAAGAAAAGGAATATGGCATTGTTGGGAAAATGGTTGTGGAGGTTCACAGTGGAAAAGGAAAATTGTGAACAAAGATCGTGGCTAGCATACATGGGCTGGAAGATAACGACTGGGATTCTAGAATTATGGCAAGGGCTACATCTTCTCCTCTATGGAAATCCATCCATGATCTGCTTCTATCTTTCTCCCCTTGGATCAGGTACGGTGTTAACTCTAGCAATCGAATACAATTCTGGGAACATCTTTGGGTTGGGGTTTCACCTCCGAAGGACTAGTTTACTTCCTTGTATGCTCTATCAGATTTGAAAAATGAACCTATCTCTTCTTTTTTAGTTCCTTCAGACTCCACTTCTGGTTTTGGGTGGAACCTCGGCTTGCGAAGGGCAATTAGGGATATAGACTTGGACAGCCTCTTACCTTTATTAGCCATCCTTGAGAATATCTTCCTTAATCCTAATAGGGAAGACACCAGAATTTGGACCCCTGCTACTTCAGGAACCTTCTCTTGCGCTTCGTTTTTTGAAACCTTAATTTAGTCATCTGTCCCTCCTGGTGCGTCCTTCCCGACTAAGGGAACTCGGAGCAAGCCCATTCCTCCTTGGGTTGGGTTTTTTGTTGGGAAATTTTCCTGGAAAGAATAAATACAAATGATCTACTTCAGAAAAAGTGACCCAATTCTTGTTTACTTCCTAATGGATGCTCTCTCTGTAAAGATGATGGGGAATCCGATTACCACCTTATGGTTTCTTGTAAGGTTACTAAAACTTTTTGGGAGTGGGTACTCTCTCGCTTTGGGTGTACTTGGAACCCTCCTGAGAGTGTCCAAGGTATGTTCTCCCCTTCGTTTTTTAGATGACCTAAGAAGCGAGGGAAGATGATGTGGAGTATTAGGGCAGCAGTGTGTTGGTCACTGTGGGAGGAAAGTAACTCTCGAATATTTTCAGAAAAGGAAAGATCCCTGGAAGACCTATTAGACCTAGTACTTTTAAGGGCTGCCCACTAGCTAAAAACTATGGAACTGTTCTTTGACTTTCCTATAGCTGACCTGTTAAGAAACTGGAAAGAGATAGCAACCTCTACTCTATGTAAGAGGACTCTTAGTCCCTTGTGGTCCCCTCCTCCCTCCGGATTTATAAAAGTGAATTTTGATGGCGGTAGCATAAGGAATCCATGGCCCTCTGTGATTGGGGGAGTTTTTAGGAATGAGGAAGGGATTGTTATTGCTCTTTTCTCAGGCCCTATTGGAGAAGGAGACTCTCTTAGGGCTGAGATCCTTGCAGCTATGGAAGGGGTTCAAAGAGCAAGGGAACTAAATATCAGTCGGCTGATTTTGGAAGGTGATTCAAAGGTGGTGATTAGCTGGTTGAAGAAAGAGGACAGTGGCTTGTGGAGTTACAAATATGAAAATAAAAAACTTTTATGGCTATGTAGGGACATTGAGATACAATATAGCTGTGTGAAAAGGACTGCTAATTCTTTTGTAGATGGGTTGGCCAAGCAAGGGGTGAATAGGGAGGCTATATTTTGGGCTAATTTTTAATCTTCTTTCATTGCAATTTGTTGATGGGGAGCTAAGACTTTTTATCTCCCCCTTATTGTACCCAAAGCTTCATAAATCTTCTCTTAATTAATAAAGTTTCTATTATTGATAAAAAAAATTTCTCATCTTAGCCATTACCATCCAACCCATGAATGCTTACAATAGCTTTGTGCCACATCCTCTCTAAGTCTCTCTTAAAGGGGAGTCTCCACAACCAATTACCTGAAAAAGCTGTGTTTCTTAGGACAATGTTCCCTAATCCTAAACCCCCTTTCTTCCTTAGGTTTGCTAACTTATTCCCACTTTACCAGGTGATCCTTTTTTTCCCTCTCCTGGTTCCCAAAGAAAGTCTCTCATATAGTTTTCTAACTGTCCTACAGTCCAAGTTGGGATGTGGAAGGTGGAAAGGAAATAAATAGGAAGGTTTGCTAGTGTAGATTTTATTAGATTAATTCTTCCTCCCAACGAATTGTAATTCCTCTTCCAAAAGGCTAATTTCCTAGCAAACCTTTCCACCTTTGGTTTCCAAAACTCATTACTTCTAGGATTTCCTCCCAACTACAAACCTAGGTAAAGTATTCGCCATTCTCTAGTTTCACATCCCAGAACCTTAACAAAACTTTGCATTTTTCCTATCTTCCATGTTGAATCATGAAATCCCACTTTTGCCCCACTTGATTTTCAAGCTAGTTAGTCCCACGAATTCATCAATCAACAATTTCGGATTTTTCACCATTTTAAAATCCACACCCTCACAAAACAAAGTTGTATCGTCAACAAATTAGAGGTGGGAGATTACCTTTTGATTTCCTCCTATTCTCCATCCCTTAATCAAATCTTGTAGATTTGCTTTCATCATTTCTAATCTACTTAAAACCTCTGCCACTATGCTGAAAAGAAAATGGTACAGTGGGTCTCCTTGTCTTAATCCACGATTGGCTAGGAAAAAATCTTTGGCCACTCAATTGATAAGAATTGAGCTAGCACAACCATCGGTCCACTTTCTGCACTTTGGCCCAATCCCGAATATCTCTAGGGCAACACTTGCCAAACTACTAGGTCATAGGCTTTCTTTAAGTTCACCATGCAAACCAGAATTTTCTCTCTGCTTTTCCTCTTTCTACCACACATTCATTAACCACCAAGATTTGATCCACAATCTACCTTCCTTCCACGAAGGCTCCTTGAAAGGGAGAGATTACTATGGGAAGGACCAATTTCAACATCTCGGACAAGACCTTTGAGATGGTTTTATAAAGGCCCTCGATTAATCTTATTGGTATAAATTCTAAAATTGTATCTCTTTTTTCATTCCTCTCTCCAAACCCAAATCCTTCATAGACCATATCATATCTTGTATTTCTTTCTCCATATAACCATTTAGATCTCCTATATAATTCTTGTCATCATTTGGAATATCTTGGATTGATCCTTGTAAGTTTTCCAATATCGTCCTTTAATGTTTTCTTCTTAACCCGCTTAAGGCTCATAAGCACTAATTATGTTAATGGTTTCCTCACCTAAAACAAGTTAAGCAATCATTTAAATGGTATTTTGACTCGGGGCTTCGTTCAAAGGTGGCTCGTAGAATTAGGAATGTAAGATGTTTAACATCACATCAACTATTTGAAAAAATGTGATTGTGATAAATAAAGAAATTGAAAGTTTAACATGCTTGAATTGTTGAGCACTTGGACATGTTTTGTATGCTACGTTTGGTTTTGTTTTTGCATTTTCACTGTCAATATGTTTTATATGCTAAGATTATGTATTTAAGTTTGAGCTGATATGCTTTTTAAAACATTTTGTTTAAAGTTAAATTTTGCATTTTTTATAAATATTATTTTTACTAATTAATTGATTTTGTTTTGATTTTCTTTACTCTTTTTTGCATTTTTAAAACTTTGCACATTGCTTTGAAATTGTATGTGCCTAGGGTGCAAAACATCCGTTGCACTTTTTGTGCATTGTGTTTGTAAAAAGTATTGGTGTAAAATTCTTCTATGTCCAACTCTTTTAACATTTACTCATTTATCAAAAAAAAAACTCTTTCATTTAAAATTTCTTTTTCAGATCTTTATTTACCATTGTTGCTACTCCATTTCTATTATTTACTTCTCCCATGTTCCATAATTTGTAGCCATCAATTTCTTTAGCTTTTTTACCCATCTATTTAGTTTTTTTTTTTAAATATGCAATATTAATCCTTCTCTTCATTATGTCTACTAATTCCATAGTCCTTCCTGTTAATGGTTCTATATTTCAAGTGGCTAATTGAATTTGTGTTTCTTGGATTAACTTCTTTAATTAATTTCATTGAAAAGGATGTGGGTACCCTTACCCATTTTTCACCACATAATTGGGTGTAGCTGTGATGTGTTGCTTCTAGGGAACACCCTAGCATGAGCAGAAAAAGACACTTTGGGATCCATCTCAATCTTTGAGCTGAATCCAATGTGTAGATTCTGTAATTTGTTTTTGGCTTAATAAAAGTATACTGTTATTTATAAAAAATATGTGTAGCTGACAAGGACTGCTTTGTACTACTTTCTTTCTACTTGTACTTTTGGGTAGGAAGGAGCACTTTCATGAATGATACAAGTTAATCATTGATTAAAAAATTGAAATAGAAGTCCTCTCCCCTGTCTTGTTAATGTATAGCTTATACGGTCCAACTTTGAATATGGTGTTTCCTTGATTAATCAAGTAGATGAAACATGCATCATGGCTGGATTGCTTCGTTGGTGATTATCATATTAGAACTTTATTCCCTGTTGAACTACAAAATTGATGTCTCAGTTCTTTAGATTTCTTTTCAGGTATTTTAGGACACCTTGATTTCTTTAACTACTGAAATATAATGTAGTAATAAATCATGTATGATATGTTAACTTCTTTCTTAATCAACTTTAATAACTGCTATGGAAAGAGACATTACGACAATAATGTTTTACAAAAGCAATGATTATTTTCTTATGTTCATTCTTATTAGGTCTTGCTGGTAGAGCTGCACCTAATATGTACTAAATTTTAATCGTGAAGTTAAATTTGGTTTTTGCATTTTTAGATTTATGCAGATACATCTGATTTCTGTTTTTTCTTACATGTCTATACAAACCAATACTTAACTGGGCTTGTGCATGTACATCAGTTTGTGAACATAAAGATAATGCCCTGGAATCATGAAAATTTGGTACAAAGAATTGTTTATTTCTCATACTGTATCTATATTTATTTACTTCCCTACATGTGCAAATTTTTATTTTGAAATAGACAAGGAAATGGATTCCCTCTTTTTCTCTCTGAGTTTTTGTAGTAGTTGCATTTCAGCATACCTCAGTTATATCTTTTCTACCATGTTTGTCATTTAGCACATTAGATAATATTATATTTGACATCTCGTTGTAGGGTTCCTGCATCTAATGTCTATGGACAAGCTGCATCAAATTTAGTTGCTGGTAATAATCTTGAGCAGACTATTCAACAAATAATGGATATGGGTGGTGGCATCTGGGACAAGGAGACTGTTACACGTGCACTTCGTGCAGCTTACAACAATCCTGAGCGAGCTGTGGATTATTTATATTCTGTATGTTTAACCCTTATGGTGGTCTAACTTATGCTTTTCTTTGGTTTAACTGATTTATTGTCTATCCTTTAGGGTATTCCGGAATCAACGGAGGTCGCTGTCCCAGTGGCTCACTTCCCTTCTATTCAGGCACCAGATAGGCCTAACCCAACAAATGACACTGGTGTAGCAGGGACTGCACCTGTATCTGGTCTACCTAATTCTTCTCCCCTCAACTTGTTTCCTCAGGTGGGTTCTAACTTTAATTACTTGTCTATGTATTTTCCTTCTATGTACTTTGTTCTGAGGTAAATTCTTTCACAGGAGACGCTCAATTCTGGTGCTGTTGGTGATGGATCCCTTGATTTCCTCAGAAACAACCAGCAGGTATATTACTATTCTAGATTTATATATACCTTATTTTAAAATGTTTAAAATCCATTATTTATATCTAATGTATAATTTTAATTCTCAACTTATGCATATTTATCTAATTATATATAAACAACACATAGCATAATGTATTAGATTGTTTTTTGGTTTTGTTGTGCATATCCAATGATCTGAATGTCAATGTATTACAAGGAAAATATTACGCAAACAGCTTATCATTTAGAGGCAAATGAAAAAGGTGCTTGATACAACACCATTTTATCTGCTTGAGGGGGGGGGGGCATGACTAACATGTAAACAACATTTTGTGTGCTTTTTTGATCAGCAAGCAATTTATTGATTAATATAAGAAAAGCAATTTATTGATGATTATATAGTGATAGAAGATTATAGAAATGCCGCTTTGATTCACTACTAATTTTTTTCTTTATTTCCCCCCTTTTTGGTGCATTCTAGTTCCAAGCATTGCGTTCAATGGTTCAAGCAAATCCACAAATTCTACAGGTCTGTATGTTCTCCTCAACCTCAAGACATTAGATGCTTTTTTGGAACAATTTTAGAGCTCTAGCCCAAGTGTTTGTTCTGTTACAGCCAATGCTTCAAGAGCTAAGCAAGCAAAACCCTCAACTTCTAAGACTAATTCAGGAGCACCATGCTGAGTTTCTTCAGTTAATAAATGAACCCCTCGAAGGTTCTGAAGGGTGAGTACTTAAGAAAAATTTCAGGAATATTTATTGACAAATATAAGGCATTTAGTCTGACTGCTTGTTTCATGATAGAACACATTTCCTTAGCTTACTCTGAATGGCTTTATTACGGGACTCCCATTCACATTCATGATTTGTTTTAGTGAAGTGAAAACTTGTTGCTTGTGTTAATTTAGTGTCTATATAAGTTCATCTCTTCCTCTTGAAGATGCCTAGACGTTGAAGTATCTGACATGATACAGCACTGTTGCACATGTATCTGGGTATACCTTCACCTTTTACTTGCTGATTGTAGCAATTATCTGGATTCAGGGATCTGTTTGATCAACCTGAGCAAGATATGCCCCATGCCATCAGTGTGACACCGGCAGAACAGGAGGCTATTGAACGTGTATGGATTTTCTTTCTTTGTTTGTGCTTCTTTTTTTTCCTGAATCCTCTTACACCACTTTATAAAGTTTCTTGTTCATATATTTCCAGCTTGAAGCAATGGGATTTGATAGAGCTCTTGTCATTGAGGCATTTTTAGCTTGTGACCGTAATGAGGAATTAGCAGTCAATTACTTACTGGAGAATGCTGGAGACTTTGAAGACTGAATGGTAGGCATTGATACTTATTTCTGAAACTGCATTAATATAGCATGTGTGGTATGCAACTGAATCCTCTGCAATTTTAATCACTGGACATGTAGTCAACACTGTTACTATATGCTTTTAAGCAGGAGCAGAGATGTGGAGGCTTCATTTTTCCTTTGAATGTTATGTAAACCTAACCCTCTGTCAGCCCTTCTCCTAGAGACTAGTTCCCAATTCACCCTGTCACCCAACACTGTTACTATGCTGGATGCACCAGGGTTGCATAGAATGCAATCGTTGAAATTATGTTAATTTGCAATCTTCCAGAGCACTACTTGAAGAACTTGCTGCCTTCTGATGGAAAACCATGCTACAGTCTGCCCACCCCTTAATATATTGTTAATTGTGACCATCTAATTCTTTACATTACCAAAGTCCAATGTGCAACCCTCACTGGGAGAGTTCATCCAAAGATTGTATGTTTTTGTACCTTGTTTTTAAAAAAATTATTGCATTTATCTTGCACCAAAGGGCTCCAAAAAAGGGCTGCCCATGTATGATGCTATATGTTGTGCAACAAGATGTCAAATTTGTTGAACAAGATCAAAGATATTAGGAGGTTTCTAAGATTACCCTGAACGGAGGAAAATACAGTTCTGCACTGAGTAGAAAACTAACAAGTCAAAAAAGGTGGTTTGGGTTTTGTCCACTCTTGAGACAGGGTAGACACAAAGGGGATAGGCACCAGGTTTTCCACCTCTATTGGAGCCTATCACACATCTGAAAATTTGCCTCCAGCAAAAAAGTTTGACCTTTTTTTTGGTACAAAGGGAGAACAAAAAGCTAGGACAACCCTAGCAAAGGACAGCTAGCGTTGTCTGCTTGAAGAATATATCTAAGATCCCACAGTATATAAGCTAAATCCTCATCTTGCAATGAGTGACCTTTATTTGCTATCCAAAATCCAATCTGCTACCTGATTTCCTTACCTATGAATGTGGTCATAGTTGATTTCAAGGCCTATGTCACAAACAATTTGCTTGCATTTTTCCTTCATACTGCTGCATCTCCACGTGGAAGACCTTTTATCTTGCAAGGCTTCAATGGTTGCTTTTGAATCTTTTTCAATGATTATTCTTCTGTTATGGGGATGATTAACCAATCTATGTACTTCCATGGTTGCTCTCATTATTGCAAACATAATTGAACTTACGCTTGCAGAACCCATACTTATTTTAATCACTCTGCCCTTGTGATCTCTTGCTATGCATCTGTAGGCACAGCTTCCATTAGAGGCATCGGAGTGTAGCTTGATTTAATCCTCTTTTGGAGGGATCCACACATTCCAACTGATAGAGGAATTTCTTTTTTCTTCCATCAAATTGTCTTTATTTGCCTTCACATATTCTGTTAAAAAGATGACTGCTTTATGAGCTATATCGGAAGGGTTGTACATCTCATCATTAAAGATTTTAACAATACAATTTTTTCCATAGAGACCAGAGAATAAAACTTATTTTTTCCCAAAAATTTCGGAAGCTCTTACATGTTTTTTGGTCCATTATTTTCACCGACCAGTCAAGCCCTGCTTTTGGAATAAGTAGTTGATCTTCTAAGATAGCCCATGTTTGGATAGCCATCGGGTACTTCATAAAAATATGGTCAGTATCTTCTGAGTCATCACAGAAGAGGTAGTCTTGATCACAATCAAAACCTTTTTTTATATAGCCTGTATTTTGTGGGTAATTTTTTCCTAATAAGAGACCATAAAAAGAATTTTATTTTTGAGTGGCAGAGATTGTTTGGATGGACCAAGTTGCTCTCTTCATTACATTGTTGTCCTCATCCTCATTGTTAAGCATGGCATAAGCTGACTTAACTGCTAAGGTCCCAGAGGGATTATGGGCCCATACTAATTGCTCTTCACATTCTATAGTTGGAAAATGGATAGCCTTCATCTGGGCTGTAATCTCATTTGGGATGATGTCATTTATACTCTCAATGTTCCAGTATTTGGATTCTCTATTAATTACAGAATTTATTGAGATTATTTCTCTCTAAATTTTCATCCCCATGTATAAACCATTCATTTATACTCAATGTTCCAGTATTTGTTTCTTACCCACATCTTTCCATAGATTGCAAGCCACACCGTTTCTAATTTTCCAATCCAAAGCCTGGATGTCAACATATAGTTAACCATTCATTCAGTATTATCATTTTCTCGTATAGGATGTCAACATATAATATATTGTATCATAGCATATTTTATTGGTATTCAGCCTCAGGACTGATGGTGTAATGGCTTCAGTAATGACTTTCAGGGGATATCACGATAGGTGTCCAGAGTTTTTGTGAAAGGGGCACAGCTTCCTCTGTTGAAAATTGGGAAGCACTTGGCACATTGGTCCTGGAAGTGCAGGTGTTATTGCCTTTTTGGGTAGTGAATTCAATTGGTTCATTTGCTGATCTATGAACATGACAATCTTGAGTCTGGAAGAAGGAAAAGCTTGTTTGAGTGCTGAGCTGGGACCGTGCAATGCATTTGTTTTGTGACTATTCTTTACGGTGTTCACAGGTGTATTATAGTCTTTGATAATACTGATAGTAGACATGAATTTCTGTGTTTTCTTTACAAATTTGCTATCTATGATTTTGGTTATCTTATACAGTGCTCAGTGCAAGCCAGGATTAGGCCAAGGTCAGCCATAAGCAGGAATTA
This sequence comes from Nelumbo nucifera, assembly GCF_000365185.1. The sequence continues at coordinate 3,019,093 of NW_010729126.1, forward strand.
AGAGAGACCCGAAAAGTGAACTATTGATATCTTAAATCTTCGTTGTTCTACTTTAGTGGAAAAATCAAATCAAGGATCAAAATTTCGATGCCGATACGTATCGTATCAGGAGGCTCCTGATACGCCCTACAGAGGGCGTGCGTTACAGGGTTTAACCTGGTTCAGGGGGTAGAAAGGCCTTAGACTGATCCCTCTCAACCAGGTTCACAAAAAAGATAAAAAAAAGCTTCGGTAAAGGCCTATATGCCCCTATTGGCGTGTCAGCCGTATCGATATTGTGAACCTTGGAATCAAGAAAGCTTGACTAACCTATATTTATAACATTATCGTCCTGGATTATCAAAACATTTGGCCTAGAAATGGTCATGCCATTGTTTCTGTATTTACAATGAATCCTTCTATCTTTGAGAAAAAGTGAAAAACGTTGAAATGCCTGAAACTGTGGCTCGGGTGGTTGAACTGTCAAACTGTTTGACCCTGGCAAGGGTGTATGGTCATGGTTTTAAAACCGCCGTACACTTGGATCAAGTTCCAAATATCAACATAGAGCGTATGGGCCTGTATTGATACATTTTTTTTGTTGTTTTATTTATTTTTTTGAAATCGGTTCAGAAGGGTCAGTTAAAGGCTTGATCACCTTCTGAACTGGTGGCTGACCTGATACAGCCCCTAGAAGGGGGTATTGGTAAGCCATCTTGTTTAGCCATCTGCACGATACATATCGGCCTATATTGATACTTTAAACCTTAACCTGGATTGTCAAATTATTTGGCCTCATGCCATCTGTATTTGTCTTGAACCGCTATCATGGAGAAAAGCGTTGACATGGCCAGACAACTACCGAATCAGCACTCAGGTGGTTGAACTGTCAAACTGATTGACCAAACAGTAGCAGGGGTTTACGGTTTGATGTTAAAAAACGTGGTGCTATCTTCTCATTCCCTTTTCTGCCGTAGCTCGGATGAGATGTAAGTTTTATCTCCATTTCTTCATTTTTCATCTTTTTTTTTTCTTTCTTTGAATACTTACGGGCGTCGTTTATTTTTGGGTAAATAAGGCCAAGTAAATTGGTGACCAATTTAATTGTGTTTCTTTTGCACTATTGCTCGTCCCATGTAAATGAACTCGAGAGTAACTCGTACCCTCGATCGACTTGGCTAAGTAACTTGCATTTGTAACAGGCTTTTTGACTGCTTGGGCCAAAGACCACGTTTACCTGTGTAAGTGTGCAGCATATGTGAATACAGAGAATGCAGTTACTTGTGTAAGTTTAACTTGGAAAACACTTACCCAATTAATTAAAAAGGAATGAGGTAAAAAGAGAAACATGGGGTAAATAATCAACTGAGGGGAGTGAACGATGGAGTGCCATGGACAGAAATTTTGAAACTGGATGTCAAAAACTACTCTCTTTTTTCCTACCTTTTTTTTCTTGTATTTTTAATTTTTGCACTTCTTCTCAAATTTTATTTAATTTTGCATTTTTTCTGCATGTTACTTATTATTATTATTATTATTATTATTTATCTAAAACTTGCCATGATGTTTTCTTATTTCTCTTAAACTGGCCATGACTTTTTAAAACCTCCAGAGTGCTTTATCAGTAAGTTTTATTATTTAAAATTCACCTTACTTTTATTAGATTATCATTAGAGAATGGTGATTATTAACTGAAGTTGTCCACATAAGTTTTTAAGCATATTACATGACCAAATTACCCTTAAATGGCCAGTCAAGCTTATTAATATTTTTCTATGACAATTACCCCTCACTCAGGCCGGGTCATTTAGGGGTAGTTTGGTCATATAAATACTTAAATGCTTACATGAACAATTATGTATGATCATTAAGGTGATCTAACGGAATGTAAGTTTGGACAAAAAAATTCACAAACAAGGGGTTTTCTAAAGGTTTTCAAAAGTCATTATGAATTTAAGAGAAATGTGAAAAAGTCCCACGTTGACCCACTTGACCTAACTGATTGAATTGGTAACCCTAAAATCACAGGCAGTGTGCTTTCCATTTCTTAATTGGTTTAAAAACCCTTGTTGGAAAATACTGTTGTGGACCCACTATTGGGCGTCTGTCATCTAACACTTTGATACGTATGTATAAAAAGATATGAACATATTTGGATAAATCTAAGAATTGCATTATTAATATAAATCTAAGAATTACTACGATTATAAATACATAAAGAATCAATGACTAAGTAGCTGAGACACTACCATATAATTAATGATCAAGCCTATGTAAATACAGGCTCTCCGTAGTAAGGTTAGTGGTGCATCCTACTCTCTCCCCACTCTTCAATCCCCTTTTAATATACTATATGTATGTAATTTTGTATATTAGAAAAATACATAAGAAACTTATACTTTAATAATTTATTTTTATATGATGAAATATATTAGAATTGATAATATCAAGAGTCTAGGATACGTATATCATATAACGACTTTAGTAAATTATACATCAGTCAATATATTATAAAATTAATCTGAAGATACAGCAGATACATGAAAATGTACAAGATCAATAGATCAAAAAGTCCATGACACAAATCAAAAAATAATTGTTTTAAGTTATATAATCAGTTTTTCTATATTTTATTCTTTTTAATTATGTAAGCTACCAAAAAAAATCAAGTCAATGGGTTTAACTTCTTAAAAATTACTAAATGTAAATTAAATCAATTTTGTAAATAATATATACATTATTGTTTTTTGTAAATAATCAATATACTATTATTTGCAAGTATATTATAGTCAATATACTTGTAAATAATCAGATCCATTAGAATTTCTAAGATGCATATGTAATTCATAACTTTGAATATATTACTACAACAATTGTTCTGCTTTTATTATTTTTATCACTAAATGACCAAATAAATAAAAAATCACTTTGTAACAGAAGTTATTGATGGATCAAGGGATTTGATTGATCATTCATAGATCCTTCTTATAGTTCTTTTTTACTTTTGATCGATTAAGAAATCAATATATCATTGTATTTCAAACACCAAAATAAATATGTAGACATACCATTAAAGAATCAAATGAAAAAAATGCATTCTTCCTCTTACTCTTGATTCATGTGAGCCTTTGTTTTTTAAAATTTTTAGACCTCAAGTGTTTTTTAAAATGGAAACTCTCCCATGCAAGTAAGAAAGTGAAACCAGAAAATATAAATCATTTCACCAGTGGATGAGATACTTTAAACCTTGGTTACCAGTGGATGAGATGACTAGAAGTTCATATTTCTACATTATGCTTTTGACTAGGTTGTACACTGACAAAATAAAATTCATCAAAATTCAGAAAGGTGGTTTTGATTGGTCTAAATCTCAAACACGAAATCTCCCCTTATCATACACACCCACTCTCATGTTTGAGAGGTTGACCAATGAAAACCACCTGCGTGAATTTTGATAAATTTTAATTGGTTATTACAATTTAGTGCAGCAGAACCGGATTCGATTAGAAGATGGTAAAAGAAAATTCTCAGATATTGTAGCCGATATCCTTGCACTGCAACATTGTGGAACTCAAAGCCAAAGAACTCCTTAGTAGTTATATTGTTTAATTTGAGAAGTCGATGGCTTGCTACATTTGAAATTAAAACAAAGCAATGTTCAAAGTATCGATACATATCAGTACTTTTTTTTAGGTTTTACTTATTTTTTTTGAAACCGGTTCGAGGGGTCGGTTTAAAGCCCGGTCACCCTCTGAACCAGTGCCTGACCCGATACAATTCCTGGAGGGACATTTTAGGAAGTCATCGGCACGATACGTATCAGCCGATATGGGCTAATAAGTATTGATACTTTGAACCTTGGAACAAAGTACAATTCTCCATTTATTTTAAACTCTCATTGGAAATTAAAGGGTAAAACAGTTTTCTTCACCACTAGATGAAGAGAGAGGCAATCTTTAGAAAACAAGTAGTAAGCATTTCTAGATGCTTAGCACATGAAATATCGCCAGATGAGAATTCTTGCAATAAGCTTCTCAGAAACATTGTACGCTGGGCAGACAGAGAGGTCCTATATAACCATAGAGACCCAACTTATTCCAGCACCCCAAACTGCTATATATAAAACAATACTACAGAAATTCTAAATAGTTGCAGAGAAAGTTGGTGGTAATGATTTCCTTCTTCATCCATTAATGGCTCTACATGAAGTACGTACTTCTCCTTCATCGCCTGTCTTCACACCTACGCTACTAAGCTTCAGAAACGACTCTGTCCATTTCTCAAAAAACATATATTGGCTATCGGAGAACTCCTCTACTTTGGCCTTTGTTCGTCCATCACTAAACAAGACTGAATCTGACTGGAAGAGCCCCTTGTGGGAAATGAGGTTCCGATAATACTGGTTGTCAAACAAGAGGGACGTTTCGGGATCATTATTGACAGTTATGGACTTGTCAACCCCTGCTGGGCACTGCTTTATCAGCTCATTGGCATAGATTCTGTCTAATGATGCGTCAATGGGCGTCAGGTTCCCTTTGGAGTCTTCTTGGAACCGATCACTAAATGAACTGCAATGTGCTGATCCTATTGTGTGAGCTCCTACAGAACTGAACCATGAGGAGATGGACCATAGATACAGTCATGGTGAAAATGGGAATGACATAAATTTGGAGTCTTCTCCTGTTATCACGGTTTTTGATCTATAATTTAATGGTTTCAAGTAGATGATCCTTCAATTACCAATTGGGTAGTAATAATTGTCTGATATGGACATGGATTCCTGCAATTTTCTCTTCTCCTGGCGACACACGGTTTTAGAATTTAATGGCTTCAAGTAGATGATCCTTCAATAATTACCAACTGGGTAGTACTAACTATTTTTGATCATCATCATAACTGTTTGATATCTACTTCAATTGCCAACTCTGGTTGGCAGTGGAATCAGAATCAGAATGGTTATTCCCTTGCCTGTTTGGTTAGACAGGAATCGGAATTGGAATACCTTAGAATGGGATTCCCATTCCCAAGGGAGGGGAGAGAATGACCATTCCCTCAAATGGGGGAATGCCATTCTACCAGGAATGGGAATTGGATTCCATTCCACCCAATCAAACAGTTGGAATTGGAATTGCTTTCGATTCCAGACCCTATTCCTGTGAACCAAATGGATCCTTAAATAAATAAATCAGTCAATGTGGGTTTGATCAAAATGGTGATCAGAGTCCAATATGTGGAATTTCTGGGTGCAGGAGCCGCTCTATATAAGAGGCAAGCCATTGATTGAACTGTGTAATTCATTGTGAAAGTAGGCTATGATTGGAGTATTAGGCAAATTAGATGCAGAATGGGTTGCATAGTTTGTGTACCTGAAAGAGTGACAAGGTCTTCTAGGGATAACCCTTTAGAGGAGAAGAGTTCAAGCATCTCATCCATGGTGAAACTAGTGTCCACTATGTTGGGTCTCACATTAGAAACCGAAGACACTCTTCCATCTCTCCTACCTGTAGGAATCTGAATGGATGGTCCTCCAGCCTGTGTCAGATGACCCTCATCAGTTTCTTCACCATTAATCCTTCAATCCTATTTGAGTTTGAGTGAGTTTGAGAGAGAGAGAGAGAGAGAGAGAGAGAGTACAAATTCAACAGCATCTCTTGCAGCTAGAGCAAGGATATCCGCACAAGAAACAGTTTCTGGGCAGAAGAGTTCAAGCAAGCCTTTGGCTGACTCCACCACGGAGAATCCCCCAAGCGATGCATTGGCTGGATCACTCCTCTCTGTCTCATTTCCTTCCAATAGCACAGAACCATCACAACCCTATAAGGTAAAAATGCAGCGTTACAAAAAGGGACAGTCCCAGAAATCGGATTTTTGGATCAGTTGAGATTCACTGACCTCCACCATGCAATCATGGAACAGTAACCGGAGGAGTTTTGCAGGGATTGTTGGATCATCAGTTGAAGCTGACCTCAGTGTGTTTTTCACCATGGCTTCTGCTGTTGGGCATGAAGCTGCATAGAAGTCGAAGAGGAGACCAGAAGAAGCAGCCAATACCCCTAACTGGAATGGAGAGGTAAAGAGAGTAAGGATGAGAAGGATGTGGAGAAGAGCAGATGGAGAAAAGATTAAAAGCTTTGGCTCCATAAACAGAAGGTTTGAAGAATCTGCGCAAGAGAGCAATGTGCACTCCGAGTTTCTTTTACTTGCACATTACTGTACAGTACACAGCAAGAGAGAGAGAGAGAGCGATTAATGGCTACGTACTCGTCTATATTTAAAGGTGCATTTAATCAAAAGATCCTCTGAAGTAAAGGTTCATTACTGTACACGGCAGGAGGTAGATGGGTTTGGTCTCAGTAAAAGATCGTCTGAAGTAAAGTTCTGGACATGCAGTTAATTTCTATTTTGGAGAAAGAGAGAAGGAAATTTCTCCTTTAGTATAATCAAAGCGTTGAAAGTTCCAACCAGCTTTTAAGAGCCTCAAATGGCAATTATTGGACGGTCACCACCCAGATCATTCGATCATCAGTGGGATCTTAATTTGTCTATCTGTTGCACATACTCTAAAGAGTCTAATTTATGAAGAACAATGTTACTGAAAATGCTACAACACAAAATACTACAAATCAAAGCTCAAAATTAGTTGCAAAAATGCTACAACACCAAATATTCTCAGATAAATCTATCAATCAATCGCATATGTTCCTGAACTACAAATAAGAATAAAACTCAACACTCCAAGGTTGCGTGATCCAGTAAAATTCAATATCTAATATAAATGCACCAGATTCTCCTAGATTCGCTCACATTTGAGATCATGGCTATTTCCGCTGATACAAGTTTCTCTGCTTGTTCTTCTAGACCAGAAACTCCTCCCTCTTCCACCTTACCGCTTTCTAGCCTTTCTAACTGTAGGGGGAAAGGAGATAAGGTGACGAGGGATCAAGTTCTGCAGCCATCGCAAGGTCAAGAAAACAAACTCTGTTGCAGAACCAAACTCTGTGAACTCTGTTCAAGAATTGTCTCTGTTTTTAACAAGAAGACAAGATCACAGGAATACACTGACACGGCAACAACTGTCTCAACTTGAAGCAGCGATCAACAAATCTTCTCAGCGACCAGAAGCGCAGATCTCTTAAAGAACCATTCAACCTAAAAGCTTAAACTCTTAGGTGAGGTCTTTGAATTACCATCTCATAGAACCTAAAAGCTTAAGCTGAACAGGAGAATAGAAAAGGAAAATGGAAATGTGGTGTTTTATTTCACGTTTGAATATATATATATATATAAGGGCAAATTTTTTTAACTAATTGTAAAGTTTAGGAAATTGATTAACTAGTATATCCCTATTGTTTTAGTATTGTCTTGTATCTACTGTTTCTAACAATTGCCATCATTTAATGGAAAAAATAAAATATCAAATTTATCCTCCACTATTTTTCAACTTTTGAAAATAAAATCCAACTGTTGAATTTTTTAAAACCTAATATTACTCTTCGTCCCTCTTCTGCTGGGTAAGAATCATCGTCACAGTGTTCCTTCGCTACCTTCACCCTCACAGTGTTCATCGTCCTTTGCACAGTTCTATATCGAAGCTAGGTTTTTCACTAAAGGCCATGAAGAAGAGGGGGTATTCGTCCGAATCGGAGGGATCAACACTCATAAACGGAATAAGCCTCTAGCCTCCTTTATGTTGAGAGGTAGAGACCAGAGAGTAAAGAGTGTTTCCATCCCCACTCTAAAAGAAAGAAGCAATTAAAATAAAAAGAGCCAAAAAGTGATTTTTTTCATGGATATTAGCATTCACGATGAAAGAGCATCCCCACCTCTGAAAACCCTAATTTTCTCTGTTTTAAATTTGGTAGATACCAGATTCTTTGTCGAGAAATCTTGTTTAATGGCGGTTATTTCAAGCTCTTTGGTTCGCGGATGCTGAGGATCGATTGACTTTGAATTGAGAGAGAGAACAGATCTCCCCTCCATGACCATACCCCATTCTCCACACACCCTCAAATCAGCCCCATAACTATAACATCACCGCCTATTTATTAGTCAGTCCCACTACGGATTTCTCTATTTGGATGATTGAGTAAAGAAGAACTATGAAGCAACAATCAGTTCACTACACTCCATCAACCAAAACTGTTGTTTAGGAACTTTTACACCATTTCCGATGACCAACTGACTTGTATTTTGTATTTTGACTCATCGTTGTCTCCTCTCTACAAGATGCTTAGAGAAACATTGACACAAGGGATCCAATCCATCATCTTCCAAGCACATTCGCTGCTGGGTTTTGGGTCGCTGTTGGGTTCTGGGTTCAAGGTTCACACCAGATTTGTTTGTTTTTATTTCACAGTTCTCTATGCTGCTGCTGCCATTGGCCATATCTGCAGATAGAAAGAAGCAACCGGCTCTTGTTTTTGCCTGCCAGAGGTGGAGATGATGAAATAGGGGAGAGAGAACAAAGGGGAAGAAGAAGGAGAGAGAAAGAGGTCAGAGGTGGAGGGTCTGCTGCTGTAAGATGAAACAAGGGAGAGAGCGAAGGGGAAGGGGAGAGAGAGAGAGAATGAGTGAGTGAAGGGTAAAATTGAGTTTTAAAAAAATTATATGCCACATGGTGTTAGGAATTTGACAGAATATTAACAGATGATAACGGTGAGGGTAGAACTACAATATGGGTACTTTAAGACAATACTGAAATAGTAGGAGTATAATTAGTCAATTTCCTAAACTTTAGGGGTAGTTTAAGAAATTTGCCCTAACAATTAACCATCTTATCAACTTGGCCCATTTGACCTGTATTTTGATCCACGTGTCTTACAGTTGTAACAATTTTAACAAACTCAAGTATTGCCTTTCCTCCTACAGCTTTATATGGCCTTAAACAGGCCCCATGGTGTTGGTTTGAGAAATTTGCTACTGCCCTAAAAAATATTGGGTTTCAGTAGTCTATGACTGATTAGTCATTGTTCACATCCTCTCAGAGTGAATCATTCATTCTTTCCTTATTTATGTGGATGACATAGTGATGGAATGACCCTAGTCATATCACCTAAGTAAGTACTGAACAGAACCGGAATTGATCCAATTATATAGGGTTCGGGTGTGTGCATTAGGCATCCCAATTATAATTGGGTCGAGATTGGTTTTGCATGTTTGAACCGATCAAGACCTGCTATCGGTTGTCTAGAGTCAAGAATTTAAAGATCTAGGGATTTAAGCATACCACCATAACTCCCACCACCTACATTCATTTACTCCATCCTATTGATTGGTTTGTTACTTGGATTCAGTTTAGATTTCACATATTTAAATCATTTATAGGTAAACGAAATTATGGTTAAAGATACTCGTCTAAAAAGTAAGACAATAAAGCACTACTTAGAAAAAAAAGAAAACAATACATGGCACATCTATGATGTGTATTTCCCACAACCCAAACTAAAGAAGTTGACTTAAGAATTTCAGGAAATGTTAGTTAGACATCATAAAGAGATGGCAAGCAAGGACTTAAGGCTCCATTTGGAAGGAGTACAAATATAAATATGTATAGTGTAAATACACATGTACATATTTGTATGTGTATTTATACTGTACATATTTGTATTTTTACTCCTTTCAAATGGAGCCTTAGGCTGTGTTTAGAAATGATGCAAATAAGTGTGAATGCAAATATGTAGAGTGTAAAACAGTTCATATAAATTGTAAAATTGGGTTAGTTTTGCATTGACAAAATTACCTTCTTACTAAATAGACATTTATTTGTAATGGATGCAAACATGAATTCTAATAAAGATTATGCTTTTTTTTATATCAAAAGCCCACTTGAATGCAAATTTACTTCTTTTTTATTGATGTACTTTTACATCTTATTATCAATGTAAATATGCATTGATCTGTCATTTGTCAATGCATAAATTTAATGTTGCCAAAAACAGGCAAAAGTGAACCAAAGTAATTTACCCTGAACCAGGATTTACACTCCATTTGCATCGTTTCCAAACATAGCCTTAGGGATAATTAACCCCAGTTTAAATGAAGACAACCGTTAGAAAGACCTCTTTCAGTTTCCAGGTGAGCAGCTACTTATCAAGATTCAAGAACTAAGGCCCCATTTGGTTCACAAGAATAGGGGTCCGGAATCAGAATCGTAATGGGCTATTCCGATTCCAATTGTTTGGTTGGATGGAATTAAAATTCCAATACCATTCCTGCTGGAATGACATTCTCCCATTTAAGGGAATGGCCTTTCCCTGCCCCTCCCTTGGGAATGAAATCTTATTCTTGTTGATTAAAATTCTCATTCTCATTCCTGTTTGAACCAAACAGACTATGTGAATAGACCATTCTGATTCCAATTCTGAAGGATTTTGATTCCAATTGTGAACCAAATGGATCCTAATTTCCTTTAGAAAAAAATTGTTCCATTTAAAGAACTGAGGAAAGATTAAAATAAATAAACAAAAGATTATACCTAAGGCTCTGTTTGGTTTACAGGAATAGGGGTTTGGAATCAGAATCAGAATGGGCTATTCTGATTCCAACTGTTTGATTGGGTGGAATCAGAAACCCATTCCCATTCCAACAGGAATGGAGGAAGACTTTTAAGGGAATATTTGTGGGCCCCGATAATAGAAGGGAGAGTTACGAAGAAGACTTTTAAGGGAATTGGAGATAACATAGATAAAAAGTTAACTGGATGGAAAAAAAAATCACTGTCATGTAGAGCTACCCTTATTAAATCCTCTATAAGTGTGATGCCCTAATGTATAATGCGGATATTTAAGCTCCCAAAAACTATGGTGGAAAGTGTAGAAAAAAACCAAAGAGAATTTGTATGGAATCAAAAGGAGAAAAAAACCTTAAACCTTGTGAAATAGAACACAGTCTGTAAACCAAAGAAGAAAGGTGGTTGGGGATTAAAAAAGCTCCATTGGGTAAATATAGTGAATTTAGCTAAATTGTGATGGAAAATTTTAACCCATCCTAATAATCTTTGGGTTCAGGTGATAAAGAGTAAATATTTGCGAAATGAGAACCTATGGGAAGCTAAGTCTAGGAACAATATCTCATGGGTATGGAGGGAAATCTTAGATAGTAGAGAGATTCTAAAGAAAGTAGTTGGATGGATCGTCAGAAATGGTAAATCAATTCACTTTGGAAGGACATTTGGGTTGGAAATTCCCCCATTAGAAGTAATTTAAACTTAAAACAATGAAGAAGATAATTTCATGGTATGTGAGTTTATAACCAATGAAAATAGGTGGAAAACAAAAGGTATCTCCGACAATATGGGAAAGGATTAGGGCTAGTCCAATTCCATCGAGGGATGAAGAAGATAATATGATTTGGAAACCTGATAGTAAAGGCCAATACTCTAATATTAAGTTGGCATATAATATGATGGAGGAAAATACAAGTAATGAGAACATAGAAACTAGGCTAAGAAATGTCTGGAAGCTACAATGCCCTCCAAAGATCCAATTCTTTATGTATTTGGCTTTAAAAAATGAAGAATTCTTACTTAGGATAGGTTAATGAAATGGGGAATTCGTAATGACCTAAGCTGTGCATTCTGTGGAGAGGATGAGAATATTAATCATCTATTTATTCATTGTAATGACACAAAACAAATATGGAATAATATAACTGATATAAGTTTTAAGCCCAACTCTGGGGAGACTCTTGTGGAATGGTGGGATAGAGTGGCAAGAAGTAAGAAATCGGGAAATACATGAACCACTCCAGAGATTGTGAGCATTACGCTTTGGAATTTATGGAAGAGAAGGAGCTCTAAAGTTTTTCAAAATAAGGTCATCCCAATTCATCTCCTTCTCGAAAAAATAAAATCGGAATTTCATATAGGATTGTTTTCATAAGATGGAAACAACTGGATGGAGGCTTTCTGAAAGTCAATTTTGACGCTTCTAAGGGTAGGTGTGCGGTTGGGGTTATCATGACAGATGATTATGGTAGTTATAAAACAGTTTGGGTTAGCTGCCGTGACATTGGAGAGTGTTCATCTAATGAAGCGGAAGCTTGAGCGTGGCAACAGGGCGGGGCGGGGACGGGGAGTCTCTCTCCATCCCCGTTCCTGCAAAAATCTTCATTCCTGTCCCTGCTAACGGGGACAAGGTTATCCCCATTCCTATCCCCATGAATTCTTTATAATATCAATTATTTTATTTTTTATTTAAAAAATAAAAATAAAATAATTAAAAATTATAATAATATTAAACAAGATTCAAACATATTCAACTATATTATTTTTAAAAATATCAATATATAGACGCATGTATAGATATATACATATAATCCTTGTCAATGGGGGCGAAAATTTTCCCATCCCCATCCCCGTGGAGAGAAAATTGTTCCCATCCCTACCTCGTTTGGGGCAAATCTCCACAGGTATCGGTGAAATGAGAAAAATTGTCATCCCTAGGCCTATGAAGCCCACAAGGTTGCGGCCATGTTCCCTCAAGCAAAACTCTTAATCAAAGGAGATTCCAACATTGTCATCAACTGCCTTTTGAGAGGATTGGAACCCCCATGGAGCATTGCAAGAATCATCAATGAATGCCAGGAGATTCAAAGAGGCCGCACATGTCATGCGCAAAGCGAACTTTGTAGTAAATCGCCTTTCAACTCAAATATTTTAGATTATAAGTAGACCTGGCAATCGGGTTGGGTGGGTCGATTTCGGGTTGGGTCAAGGTATTTTGGGTTCATTTCGGGTTGGGCTGAATTTCGGGTTGGGTTGTCAAATGCTAGACCCTAACCCTAAATGTTCGGGTTAGGGTTGACCCATGGGTCAATTCGGGTCATCCCAAAAGATAATTGAAATTTAAAAAAATAAAGAAAAATTATATGAAAAATGTCAAAATTAAAAGAATTGACCTTAAAATTCCAAATATAAAATAAAAACTTGAACATTTAACAATTTAAAGAGTAAACAATAAAACGTAAAAGACTAAATAGAAAAAATTAAAGAATGGAAACTTCTAACAATGCATAAATAATCTCAATTAGACTTGACAATCGAGTCAGCGGGTTGACCCATGACCCAACCCAATCCAACCCAATCATTTTTACATTCGAGTTGCTAAATATGAAACCCTAACCCTATTTTTTCAGATTGGATTGGGTCGGGTTCGCGGGTTGGGTCAACTTTTTGCCAGGTCTAATTATAAGCTCTCTTATGTTTTTTTTTCGATGCTTGAGCTTGCCCTACCAAGCGTCACAGAAGATGAATTTGATTAAATGTCGAACACCCTTCCTTTTCGTTTATCTTTACTTATCATGGCCATTACAAGGAAATGATTTGCAATGATTACAATTAGTGATCATAACGGCAATGATCTCCGTTCTCTCTCATCAACTCAAACAGCCTTCAGGAGTGCCTATGGCTTTTACATAAATACCCATGCCAGTCTCGTACACGTGAGCAATAGTAATGGCCGGTGGTAAGCTTCTCATCCCACTAGAAGATCAAGGCTCGTAATACAAGTACACAACCTAACACCCTAAACACTCAGGTGTGTTCTGAAACGCAATATCTGGTGATCAAACCACGTTACCTAACACCACCAAAACCCCAATAAACAATCTGCTCTTTAAAAACTGATATAGCGCGATCTGACTATTCCTTGTTGAAAGATGATTTGGTTTTCAGTCGGGCAGCGAGTTAGGTGAATCTACAAGAAAGGATCAGAGAATTCGGGGTGCTAACCTGGCGAGGTTGCTCCGATGCTTAAGTTAGTAAACTGATGCGAGCTGAAAAGCTTTGAGAGCTTAGAGAGCTAGAGAGCTAGAGAGTAGAAAAATCATACGTACCTTGTGTCATTGGGGTTGGTGCCTTTATATAGTTGAGCCCTCGCGGGCTTTGCGGTTTGGTTCCGGGATCTTCGTCCTGATGGGATCCGTTTCTGCTTTAGTTGGGGAGCAACGTTATCAACTAATAAAATTATCAATCCCACCCGAACCGGGCGGGGAGAAGATAAGGCCTGCCATTACGCGGCATGATCCTGTGAGGTTCGAAGTTTGTTGGAGAGACTTTCGGGATCGTTACGTGATGGTCCAGATCGGTAGCCACGAGCTGATACTTCAGTCTTTTAGTTCTGAACTGGATTGAGTATCGAGGTGCCTCAATGCCGAGGTGACTATACGTCAGGGTGATCCTGCACCGAGGTGACCCTATGACGAGGTGAGCCTTGTGCTGAGGTGGCCCTTGTGCCGAGGTGACTGAATACCCAAGCTCAATTGTTGTGAACTAATCTTGCCAGGCTGAGCTGTCATCTCTTGGTCAGGTCGTGTCTATGTGCCCCCTTTTCGCTAGGTCAGGCCAAATAACCCTTCATCAATTGCCCCCCACTCCCCGAGCCAGGGGTCTCAACCCGGTGCGGGGAGTTCATGACAAGTCCAGGTGGATTTGGCACGAGGTCTAGGCGGTTTGATGGGCAAATCATTGGTCGGACCACCTCGGCCGCTCGGCTGAACCAGGAATAGCCCAGGTCGCGTCAGGTGTACGCACGTATGCCAAGCCGTTTTATAAACTCCGCAGACGTTAAAACATGCGCTAAACCGATTTCAACCTCGGGGGTCGTGCAACCAGTTTTCCTAGGAGCTGTTGGATCATGACAATCTCGACTGTTGATTCCCGGACACACCGGCTATAATAGGGAGTAAGGGACTCATTTTCTTTGCCACAAGTCCGCTAATCTTCAATCTAAGGTCGCGCTCGAGTCCTTCAGTTCGGTGTCTCTTTAGTTCGGTGTTGTTTCGAGGTCGTCTTCCTTTCTCTGATCTTTCTTTTGGTGAGTCTTCCCTAGCTCTCCTTTTCGATTCCGCATCTTTCCATTATGTCTAGCTTTAGTTTCGATAGTCTTTTAGATGGGAGCGGTGAATCCGTTGGAACCGAGGTGGGTGCCTTGGCTCAGGTCGTAGATCTTCGTCCTACTGAGGAGGATACTTCGGGTCAGGATGCGGTCCACGGTCCTCCCGAGGTGGACTCACCCTAGGGGAGCGAGAGGCCTCTAGTGACTTGGCTTCCACCTCGCATCGAGGTCGGCAGCAAGATAACTTTGGCCCATCAACAATGACGGCGAACAGGTTCCTATCCCTAGTAGCCCAGTACAGACTTCCCAACGAACTCGTGTACAATATCCCCTTAGGTAATTTCTCTTGGGAGCACGGTCACGACGAGATCGTGATCTTCGAAGAACAGGTCGTAGCTGGTCTTTGTCTTCCACTTCACTCTTTAATAGTCAAAGTCATAAAGTTGTTCAAGATCACCATAGACCAGTTGCACCCGAACTCCATTCATAACGTAGTAGGAACCATTTCCCTTTTCCACGACTACAACCATCCTCTCGACCTCGACATCTTTTCCTCCATTCTTTCAATCAAGAAGAACTCGTCCTGTGTTCTACCCGAGCACAGGCGAACTTATTACCTGTCACCTCGTCCTGGCTTCAAACTCTTGCATGAGCTCCTGAACAAGGTCCCGACCTAGAAGAGGCGTTACTTCGTGGTCCGCAACACTGAGGAGTGGCCTTTCCCGACCCATTGGAGGGCGGCCATCCAGGACTCCGGTGTCCAGTTGGACCTTAAGACAAGGGAGGCACTCCAATCTTGGGCAGAGCTCGGCTTGAAGTTCGTAGACTTCGTGACTGAAGAGAAGCTTGTGTAGGCCGGTCTGAGTCCTGGTAGGTTGCTGCTTATTGTATTTTCTTTGTTTTATTTCGGTACTGTTTTTGATAGTTCGTTCTTGTTGCAGCTATCATGGACATCCCCATGACCAAACTCTTCGGGAGTATGAAGAAGGGGCAGAAGAAACGAGCTTCAAAAAGAGCTCGCGTTGAGTCCTCGCCGGCTGCCGTCCCAAAGCCCAAGCAGCCTTCAACTGCCGAGCAACCTCCAGTGATAGACTTGGTTGAGGAGGAATCAGACAAGCTCTCCCCGCCCTATGCGCTCGAGGAGGCTATGTCTTCGGAACCCGCCCTGGCAGCTGTCACTTCTTCAGGCAGCGACATTGCAGCTTGGAGCATTCTGACTCTGAAATATGGCCTCCTCAAGAGCAAAGGCGCAGTGTATACCGAGGAGGTTGCTAGCTGGGCTGAACTGCCGGTTGCTCAGCTCGGAGCCCGAGCGGCTACTCATTGCATGGTGGTAAGTTTTCAGGCTTGTCTTCTTTGATCTGTCTTGTACTTTGCTTTTTATATGCTGACGCTTGTTTTCTTCTCTTGGCAGGTGAATTCCGCCATCCACGCCTTGACTTATCAGTCCGAGGTGAACTTGAAGCGGGCCCTCACAGCCGAGGAGTCTTCCCGCAAGGCCCACACCGAGTTGAACTTAGCCCGCAACGATAATAACCAACTGAAGAAGGACGCGCGGGCTAAGAAAGAGTTGATAACGTTGCTAATGTCCGAGAAGAAGGAGTTCACGGAGCGGGAGGCAGCGCTGAAGAGGGAGGTGGAGAACCTCGAGGCTCATGTGAAGGAGCAGACTGAGATATTTCTTCAAGCAGTGGAGGAGGCCAAGGTTAAGGCCATCGAGGAGTACAAGACTTCAGCAGAGTACCAGAGGGAGATGGTCGAGGTGGGGACGACGAGCTACCTCAAAGGCTTCAAGCTTAGTAGGTGGCTGACCTGATGTGAGTTCCCCCAGCTCAATCTTCGTGTCATAACTACTTCGAGGATCATAAAGGAAATGGCCGCTGAAACTGCTGAAGATCCGGACTCCGAAGTAGAAAGCGACAACGACCTGTTCGATGACGATGAGGAGACCTGTTCAATATTCAATTTTTAAAATACAAAAGATTGCAAGAAAAAACTAAAAATCATAGAATAATTAAAAACATATAGCTTTAGTATTTATATTAATAATATTAAAAAATGTGTGATAAATAAGAATTATTTTACACAGAAATATAAAACATGAAAACATATTATTGCCATAATCATCTAAAATTGCCATGTGCAAAGGACACACACTTTTGCTAGTACTACAAAAAGGAAGTCCCATTACATTTAAAAACAAAATTACTTGCTAATTATCATCTTAACACTAAGGAGAAATAACTTTCCCATCTAGGGGAAAGTTGTCAACACTTGAATGAGACACAAATGCCCCTTTTAATATTGGATTTTCATGACTAAAATGGTCATTGGGTTATTTATATGGGAAATAAAAGAACATGAATAAATGCACTTACTTGGATTATCCGAATAAATAACTTACCGAAAAGTGAACGGAGCCCAGTTAGAAATATCTAAATCTCAATATTTGACATATTTATGACCCTAAATTAATCATACGTTATGCTATGATATATATTGGTATTTGAAACTTGCCCACCACAACCAATAAAAGAAAATTTATAATAGCAAAAACAATTGTATCTCCAACTAAACTGTGATCATGGTTACTAAGGTTCCATTTTTTTACATTGTAAATTTCATTTATAGTAGTGTAAGTGCAAGGAAATGCAAGTGAGATTAGTGTAAATTCCGGGTCACTTTTTGCCTCGTATTAATTTGGGATAAGTCCTGGGTCATAGGGGCCATGGCTCCCCCGTCTCCCCCTTGGCCCCTGCTTCAACCCTGTTTTTAGTCTTTAGGTGTCCACGTTGCGAGTCCGGTTGGATGGCCTTATTTACTGCTAGTGTGTGTTTTATAGCGTAGCCGTGTCTTTCAATTTTCAGTCGTATATTTATTGTTGTATAGGCTCAGTTTGGAAGGAGTACAAATATAAATATATACAGTATAAATACATACAAAATATAAGATTTTGTACTCTATATTTGTATTTTTACTCCTTTCAAACTGAGTCTAAATGAATACCATTTCTACAAAAAACAAAACAAAATAGACCTGACCCTATGATCAAGTTCGGGGCAGGTTTGTTCGGGTGTAGGGTTGGATTAGAATTTTGATGCTTCAACCCGAGTCAGGCTTACATTTTATTATCTTGTCCTTCCAGGCCATGATACACCCACATATAGAATCATAGGTTTCACCAACCCAAGAAAACTGTTTTAAGCCCCTCTTATTTGCTTGTAGGGCCCATTTAGTTAGCAGGAATAGGGGTCTGGACTCTGGAATGGGAGTCAGAATCTTTCTGATTTCAACTGTTTTATTGGGAAGAATTGGAATCCCACTCCCATTCTTGGTAGAATGACATTCCATCATTTGAGGGAATGGCCATTCCCTTCTCTTAGGAATGAAATTCCATTCTAGTTGATTCTATTTGTCATTCTGATTCCTATTTGAATTAAACATACTATGAGAATAGACGATTCCAATTCCAATTCTTTCCACAAATGAATTGGACCTTTAGTATTCCACACACATAGACCATGATAGGTACAAATAAGAAATTTATCATTTTTATTTCATTTATTCACATCTAATTAGACTTTGTCCTCAATAGCCATTTGTTGCAAGTGTATTTTTTTTTGGCTATGTGAGATAGAATTTGAAACACCTACATAATGTGGGAACTGGATACTCTACCCCATTCCCACCCCATTCCTAGTGATGGAGCATGTTTGGGGCAGGGCACCAACTCTCCATTGAGATTAGAGAATCCCCAAATGTTTTTTCACTCGGAGCCGAGACAACACCTAAAAATACATCTAATTTGAAAATATTTTTGAAATAATAATATGGGAATTTGGGGGTATTGTAGGAATTGAATTATATTAATTTTAGGGTATTATGGAAATTTGATTATGACAATTTGGCGGTATTTTAGAAATAGAATTATGGAATCCTAGGATTTTAGGAATTTGGGGAAAACATAAAGATGTTTTCAAAATTAATATCAAACTTAAGGATATTTTACTAGTTTGTCATCAGATTTGAGGAACTATATGAAAATCCCATCTCTACTCTATCCCTAATTCAGGAAAAAAATATTTTTCCTATCCTCGCCCTATTCCCATTTAAGATCGGGGAAAACCCACTCTTTCAAGGGGGGGTGGAACGGGCAAGGGCCCCAGTTTTAGGGGGAATCGCCACCCCTAGTTACTAAACACATGCATAGCACGTGTGCTTTATAATAGTATAGATAATGTGTAAAAGAAAAGAAAAAACGAAAATAAGTTACAAAAAAAATGTAATTAGTAAAATGCGATTCGGTTCTGGTTGTTATCGTGTTAATACCTATAGGGTGGGTTTAGAGAATGAATTTTGTTTAGTCGAGTTAGGTCGGGTTTTGATAGATGGGCTAAACGGTCATACGGGTAAGGTAATCTCTTCTTACAGACCCAACTTCATCAGTTCAAGCACATCATTGATTCTTCACTCGGCCCACCAACCTGGCCACTTTTTTTAAGGTTTTAGTTGAATTGGCCCATGAGAAAACATTCTGAAAAGTTGCAAATAGAGGTACAAAAACGATTAAAAGGAATGAATCAAATATACACTACATTTAATATTTCATCATTATTATCATACAATTTTTTTTTTTTTTGTTAAAATGCCAATAAGAAATGAACAAAAAAGACTCCCATAAAACCCTAATTAAGGCCTAAGCAAAAGGACCAGATTTCAGAGTAACATATCCATCCATGACCTCTCTCCGTCTTGCCCAACACAGGCACAAAATAAGATGACGGAGAAGCAAACAAAGGATCGCAGCGGCAGCATACACAAAAACCATCAACAGCTCCGAGCGATTCTTCGGCTCATGAAAATAATCAGACACTCTGCTTAATGCTTCAGCATAGGATCCATCATTCTGCATCAACACTCCACCGTCATACTGTGGGAACCAGATGGTCTGAAAGCAGGATCAAAGAAGTCCTCCGCGCCATGAACGATCACATGCCCATCATTGTACAGGTTCCAGTGCGAGATCTTGACGCCGTTGATAGAACCGTGTCCGTTCACCGAGGTGACCACAAGTGGATGCCCAGGAAGGAGGGTGTCGACCTTGGACCAGTGCAGCTGCGATGTCTCCAAAACCTCTCTGTCTAGCTTTGCCAGTGCAACGTGATATCTGAGGAGGGTCAAGGGAGGTCCTGCGTACTTGAAGCTGGGGGACATGAATGCTTTGTCAGAAGGGCAGAATATGGTGAGTGTTTTGATATCTTTGTTGTTGAAGAATTCATGAGTTGGGATCAGGTTGCTGAGAGTTAGTTCAAGAGTCATGGATATGGTGAGGTAATTTGAATCAGAGAGAGCTTTCTTGATCTTCTCAACTGGTAATTCTAGGGCATGATGAGCAGCAGTTGGAGTATCATCAGCCGTGGTTGGTATGACAAAGAAACAAGAAAGCAACAGAGGAAGGAAGAGGGAGGAGAGCTGCAACATAGAAGCCATTAGGGAGAAACGAATGGAAATTGAAGCAAGTCGTCAGGAGAAACTGATGACTACGTAATGAAAGAACAAGAAGAAGACAGCCGAATGATGAAGGGAAGCAAATGGGGTTGGGAGGTATTTATAGAACATACATGGGTTACGTATAGACTAATCCTAGTTACTTTTGTAAAGAGGGATTTGGGTTGCGATTTACTCGTAACTTAACTGTGGGTTCAGTCTAAAACAAACTCTTATTTTAAGCAAATGGGGTTGAATGCATTCTCTTGTTAATTTGGGCTGTCCAATAATGGTTCTAAATATGACTCGAGGTCGACCCACATGGTTGCGTTGGTTGGGTTGTTCAACTAAGGGCCCGTTTGGTAAGTTTTTTTGAGAAGATTTTTTTGTAATTCTGATAGTTAAAAGATGCATCGAGCATTTGAAATATGATCTGGGCAGCTTGAAGACCATTTGGCAGATGAACGTTTTGCGTCTTTCCACATCTTTTAGCGTGAGATTAAAATGTGAAAGACGTGCCAAACAGAAATAGACCGAAATTTGGTCTTCCCATCTTGTAAACAACCAAAAGACCGCACAGAAAGATGCACCAAACAGACCCTAAATTTCTGCAAAATCAATACAAGACCAGGCCCTACATTTTGAGGGTCCTACAAAAGAATGCAATGCCAGCAGTGGTCCCTACCCTGAATAATCTGACTTGGTTTGGGTTGGTTTTTGTTGTTTGAACCGATCAAGACCTGCTTTGGGTTGTCTTAATAGCAGCTCCTAGAGTCAATAATTTACTAATCTAGGGATTTAAGCACACCATCTTAACTCCCACCTACTTTCATTTACGGGTCCGACTACGATATGGGAAACGATATCATATTGTAAAACCAGTACTAGTGCCACATATATACTAGTTATACGATATACTTAAGTAACAGGTAATTATATTTTTTGTTACCCAATTCCTCCGTCACCCACTCCTGCGCTTGATCATCTTCTTCCAATCTCTGTCTCCTAGTTGAACATAAAAACAACCTCCATGAATTCTATTAGCACCTCCGTCACACAATAGAAGTAGATAGTTATAATTGAAGTATAGATATAAACTACTACTTGGACACAGATGCACACGACGTATATCACTTGTCTATAAACACATGACTAAGGATTATTGAGATCACCTGTGAAGCAAATGGAAACACAAAAGGAAGCAAATTGTTGATGACTAGAGCAATCTCACACAACTGAATGAAATTGTCGCTCTCCTTCGTTAATGGAGTCATTACACCTTCTTCTTCAAACCCGGAGTTACATGTTGAAGCTGATTCCCTAACTGCACTAATGTATATATTAGCATTATTGTAATCCTCAGACTTGAAGTACCTAATCGAGTTTTGCAGTGTAGAATTGGCATCATAGTATAGTTCTAAACAGTCATTTAAGCTTGGTATGGTGCATTGATCATCTTCATTCTCCAACAGATTCTTGATCTTTGCAACTATGCTGGTGATGTTTTCTTGGGCCAATTGTAGTGCAATGACTCCAAGTCCTTGAAGATCTGCACTATTGCTCTCAGGGACAGCCTGGAAAGAGGCTACACAGAAGTTGTAGCTCAAGTATGGGGACCGTTCTGCACATGTTCTGCATGTTTGATTGATGTTATGGCTGGAGAGAAGGAGTCAGAAAGGAGAGGGAGAAGATAGAGAATAGAGGATTCATGGTGTCTTCTAATTTCTTTCAAGTATATGTTATTGCTCTTATAGAAAGGATAGGGGACGGCGCATGCAATGGTTATGGCTCCCTTGATGATTCTAACTGATACATCATTTGATTGACCCACTTGGGCCCTTCATCTAAACCATGGCATTGTTTCGTATGAATTTGGCTTGCTCAAATTCCTATTACCAGAGAGTTTTGCCAAACTCTCCAAACATTTTCACTTTGTTCAAAATATAAAACTATGAAGGCTGTGACAAGTCTACTTGAGGACAGCCAAGGTTTTCCTAACCCATTTAGGGGATTGACATCTTTTTGTCGATTATCTTTCTTTCTTCTACTTGTTCTTTTTTCTGGGTGTAATTAAGATGGGTTACCAGTATGATCCAAGGAAAATATACGAACATAGGAAATGCATGATATCATCTTGATGGGGTTCGTTGCCACCGATCAGAGTTGGAATTTGGAGAGAGAGAGAGAAGAGGGGCCGGAGAGAGAGACACAGTTAATATATATCATCTTAATGACCGAAAACCTTAAAGTCTTTCTGTTTTGAAAGAGATACTATTTTCCTTCTTTTTAAATTAGCAATTGGTTATTTTTGGAACCGGTTACCTTAAAGTCTTTCTGTTGTTGATTGGTTAAAGTCTTCCCATATGATATTACATTTCCCACATCATATATTTACTCCATCTTATTGATTGATTTGTAAATTGAATTCAGTTTAGGTTTCACATATTTAAATCATTTCTTATTCCACGTTTGATTCCGTCTTCATAAACTTTAATTTAGAACAAAATTTATATGTTAACAGACCCGTGAGGCTGTATCTGCTATGCACCTCTAATGATCCCCTTATACTCAAGATAATGGGACTGAACCCAGATTTCCTACTCACTTTTCCTATTCACTCTTTATCTGCCCGAAATTGCAGCCACACATCTCTGAGTGTGGCCGCAATTCACGGCGATTAGAGAGTGGATAGGAAAAGTGAATAAGAAATCCCGTTTGAATGGTAATGTGTATTTCCCACAACCCAAACTAAAGAAGTTGGCTTAACAATTTCAGTCAATGTTTGTTAAACATCATAAAGTGATGGCAAGCAAGGACTTAGGGATAATTAACCCCAGATTAAATGAAGCCATGTATACTGAGTTTAGGAATGCAGATAGCGGATATTAGCTTGATGACAGCATCCAATGGGTCAAGTGGAAACCTCTCGGGGTATCAATGTACGTTTGTGGATTGGACCCTATCGAATCAAAATCAATTGAATGACTTAGTACAGACCAAATTGAACCAATCCAGACTTTGGTCCAAAGTATTTATTGGATTGGATTGGACCTGATCTGTATGGATTTATATTGAATTGGGTCAGATTGAATCAGTATTGGCTACTGACAGAAGATAAAAGTGCCCAATGTATTCATTGGAGTGGACCAGTATTTGGACCAGATTGAACCCAATGTATTCATTGGGTCAGATTTAACCAGTATTTGGATTGGACCTAATCTAAATCAAAACCCAATTTGAACAAATAAGACAGCCCAGACATTAAATTAAACCAATCCAGAATTGTCCATTGTATTCATTGGATTGGATTGGACCTCGTCCATTGTAATAGACTTATATTGGATCATTAGACAGGCAGTGTTGCAGCGAAGGAGATTCAAAGCTGGTTATTGATTGTCTTGCTAAATGGCAAAAGGTTGCCTCTCCATAGAGATCGAGTATAATAAAAAATTGTCTGAAGATTGCTAGAGAAAGTTCCTTTTAAAATCATAAATGAAGAAAATATAAGCTACTTAGCTAATTGGATCCATCGAACAGAGTCCTAGTGCTACAAAAATATTCTTGCAATTCTTGACATGGCCCACCAACCTGGCCCACTTTCTGGGGTTTTAGTAGAATTGTTCTAACTTCTAAGTGAGTCCGGTGGCCAGCAACGTTTTGTAGTCGGCGGATCGGAACTCTGAGTGAGTACTCCTCACCCAATTTGAATGTGAACCGTTCTGGATTGGACCATGAGAGATCACGTATAAATATATTGCAAACAGAAGTACAAAAACGATTAAATTAACGAATCAAATATAACACAGAATTTACTATTCCAATACAATTTTGGGTCAACAACTCAGCATAAAAAAAGAACAAGAAAGAATCCAATAAAACCCAAGGGCCAATGCAACAGGATCAGATTCCGGAGGATATATCGATCGACCGGCAGAATACACAACAGGAACCATCAACCGGCCCGAACTAGTTTTCAGTTCATGAAAAATAAATCAAACACTCTGCTTAATGCTTCGGCATAGGATCTGTCATTCTCGATCGATATTCCGTCGTACTGTGAAAACCATATGGTCTGGAAGGCAGGGTCGAAGAAGTCCTCCACGCCATGAACGATCACATGCCCATCATTGTACAGATTCCAGTGCGAGATCTTGACGCCGTTGATAGAACCGTGTCCGTTCACCGATGTGACCACAAGTGGATGCCCAGGAAGGAGGGTGTCGACCTTGGACCAGTGCAGCTGCGATGTCTCCAAAACCTCTCTGTCTAGCTTTGCCAGTGCAACGTGATATCTGAGGAGGGTCAAGGGAGGTCCTGCGTACTTGAAGCTGGGGGACATGAATGCTTTGTCAGAAGGGCAGAATATGGTGATTGTTTTGACATCTTTGTTGTTGAAGAACTCATGAGTTGGGATCCGGTTGCTGAGAGCTAGTTCAAGAGTCATGGACATGGTGAGGTAATTTGAATCAGAGAGAGCTTTCTTGATCTTCCCTACTGGTATTTCTAGGGCATGATGAGCAGCAGTTGGAGTATCATCAGCCGTGGTTGGTATGACAAGGGAACAAGAAAGCAACAGAGGAAGGAAGAGGGAGGAGAACTGCAACATGGAAGCCATTAGGGAGAAATGAATGGAAATTGAAGCAAGTCGTCAGGAGAAGCTGATGACTACGTACTGAAAGAACAAGAAGAAGACAGCCGAATGATGAAGGGAAGCAAATGGGGTTGGGAGGTATTTATAGAACATACATGAGTTACGTATAGATCAATCCTAGTTGCTTTTGGAAAGAATTTAGTTCTTCTCAAGATTGGATTAGAAGTTGTGATTTCGCCCAGTCACGGATTTGAGTTGCGATTTACTTGTAAGTTGAGTCGAAAACAAATTCTTGTTTTAAACATGATCAGTGGTCCAACTTCAACAGGTAGATCTTAACCGTCCATACGTGAATTGACGGCATTCTATTTGTTAATTTGGGCCGTCCAATAATTGTTCTGGAAACCCACACGGTTAATAGTCTTATTAAGACATTCCCTGTATGACTGAGACTCTAGACACATTGAATTAAAATAAAAAAAAAAGAAAATTAAAATCCAGGTCATGATTAGGTTTGCATCTTTCCGTCTTCATGATCTTATCAGCTATATTCTAGTAGGATGAATATGGATATTGAATCTCATTTATAGATTAAAATGAAATCAATTACCTTTTTTCATATTACATAATACATTAATACTCATCGCAGGAAGCTAAGGCCTAAGGGGTCGGGTACACAGCACGTGCACGTGATAATTAAGATAATTTGAAACAAAGGAAATTATATTCGAGGTTTAAGTTAATTAAATTAATTTAGTAATTAATATAGACATTATAATAATTTTATATAAAATGCAAAGAGTTTTTGTAGGGGTCAAATTATAGGAGAGGTTTAATTAAGTAATTTACCCATATTAATCTAAGTTAATTCTTTTAATTAACAATAACTTCTATTAAATATTATTTTCTTAATAACTTCTATTAATTTTAATGGTAATATTTTTTGTTCATAATTAATAGTGATTATTAAATATTATTAAGAATATTAGAATTGTAATTTAAAGTATGAAGGACAACATGGTGGGACACCCTCTCTGTTCCCGCTCCATAGCTAAGATAACCTACCCCCTACACCGTCATAGGTGATAGGGTAGGTTTGGGGCAAAGCACTTGCTCCCTATCGGGATCGGAGCACTATTCCCTATTTTGGAGTATTTTAGAAATAAAACTATGGGAGAAAGTTAGGAGTATTTTAGAAATTAATATTAAACGTAAGGGTGTTTTGCTAATTTACCATTAGGTTTGGGGTGGGTTCGAAAAATTATAAACAATTCTCATGCCCACTCGATTCTTAGTTTGGGGAATTGAATTTTTTTTTAATTTTTGCTCGATGACATGAATAACCTTTTATTAATGGCCGAATTGGTGAAGACGAAGGCAGTTGGTGCGTTTCTCATGCTTCTCAAAGTGACAATGTAGATTTTCTTGATTTTGGTGCTTCTGAAGAATTGATGTAGATTTTTTCCACTCTGGGCCTTGCACTTGATTGGCTGTGAATGATGCTTCTCTAAGAAGGTCCCTTTTGTAGTGGCTTGATATTTTTTGGAGAGTTTAAATCCAAGTGTATTTTAGAGAACTAAGAAACTTTTTCCTTTTTTCTTCTTTATTGATTTTGAAGTAGTTACAATTTTTAAGAGTTTGTGATTACTTGCAAGTCTTAAGTGTTAGTGTAAGAGAGTTTCTTGCAATGTGATTGTGAAAAAGAACCTCTTCCTCTAGGCAAGGCTATTTGTAGCCCAAGATTAAGGCTGCCACTTCAGCCCACTTTGCCAACCCATTTCATGTAAGTGGGGTGTTAGGTTAGAATTAACTCTTAAGCATGCTCCATTATGTTAGAGGTAGTGGTTTGGTCAATGGGACCATCTTATTAGAATAAGACATTGAGTAGATTTGACTTAATACAGTTTGATCTTTGGGCCACTAAGTCATATTTATGTAGACTTGGGCCTTGGGCCCATAAAGGCCCATATTAACTTGGGAGGGTTACCATGTAAATTAATCCCATCAAATAAGAAAATTTACGTGTCTACAAATGCCCTTCGAAGACGAGGTGATGGAGCTCCTTATTATGTCCTCAACGATATCAATTTCTATGTCAAATGGCTGTTTGACTTAATCATTTGAAAGGACTTTTGCATTGCTCACGAAACTTGAGGAGACAATGCATGTTAGCCTTTATCCGACGGTAATAACTAGAAATTCTGAATTGTAGTGCATGCAAATTCCTTTACAACAACGGTCCACGTTTGCTACATTATGCCACAAGTAATTCTTCAAGCATAATTGTATTCTCTAGTAGGCGCCCTAGGTTGAGCATAACAGACGATTTGATGAATTGTATGCTGCGATGGTTAAGAATTTACCTGTTCCCATTTAGGTTTGGATAGCTTAGTCATTAAGTCCGTGTTGGTGTCTATCCTTCAAAGAGGGGACTTCGAAGAAGCCTAGACTACTAAGGGATACGAACACTGTCTCTATAAATTCTCCTTCACAATGATACATCTAGTTTGGTCAATAATTATTAATTGACCAATAAGCAAACTGGTAAGGGAATCCGAATCAGGTAGGCACGTTATTGTAAGCACGTTAAATGAACATTTTCAAATTTTTTTATACTTATCCCTTGAAATGCCCCCAACCTATTCTTAAAAAAGATCCCGGTACAAGGATGAGTGGATGACTTAGAGTTGGCTTCAGTCACTAATTATTCACAGTTGTTGCACTATTTCTTAAGCCAATACATTGATCTTTATCGGTTGCCTTGCCTTCATTGGATCCAAGTTTGATCCATTTATTGGTAGCCAAGGTTATTAATCAATTGTATGAAAACTTCAACCAACTGTCAATAGATTTTAATTTATGATTTCCTTATATAAAAATCACCAGAATTCTATATATGAATTCCAGTTAGCTCTTCAACTGGTTAAATGCCTTATAGATTTAGCGTTGGACCATTAGAGAGGCATCCTGCTACCATCGTTGCTTACATCCTTCCAACCTTTCTCGTAGAGTATTTTTCTTTAATTCCCCTTCATTGAATAGAGACTTCTGAATGTAGCCTGCGATAGTATTTTTCTTCCTTTGTCATGACTTAACTCATTGTATGTTCATAAAATTGCTAAACCATTGATGGGACCGTCTTGATTGACATGAGATTGAGTGTGATTACCTTCCTCTATCATTTAATTACTCTAAAGCCTTTATGATAATCGAGAGTAATTTGAAATTGACCACGACAGAGCATCAAATTCCTTTCTCCTTTTATTTAGTTGCTGGGACTTTAAGCATTGATGTTCGTATTAGTTCAATACGACATTTTGTCTCTTCTTGTCAATATTGAATTTTATGGTTGACTTGATAGGTTAGAACTTCATCAATTGGCATTCTTGTATGACTTTTCATCAGCAGGCCCTCGCAGAACTTTAATGGTACGGGGTCCCTATGTCTAGAGTTTCTTAGACTTTCGGGTACGAGGTCTTTTGGATTTAGGAATTAATTTGCATAGTGTTTATTCACTAGAGAGTCACATGTAGAACTTCATCAGCAGCAAGTCTTTGCAGAACTTAAATGGTTCAAGGTCCCTAGGTTCAAAGCTTTGTAGACTTTTGGGTCCAAGGTATCTTAGGTGTAGGGATTAGTTTGCATAGAGTTTCTTCACCAGAGAGTCACAGTATGCGAAGATTCATCAACAGTAGGCCCTCGTAGACCTTTAGTGGTCTGGGGTCCCTAGGTCCAAAGCTTCGTAGACCTTTAGGTCCAAGGTCTCTTGGGTTTAGGGATTAACTTGCACAAAACTTCTTTACCAGAGAACATGATACACCGAGTTTCCTCCACCAGAGATTCACAACATGTAGAGTTTCATCTGTAGCAAGCTCTTGCAGACCTCTAATGGTCCAAGGTCCTTACGTCCAAATCTTCTTAGGCTTTTGGGTCCAAGGTCTCTTGGGTTTAGGGATTAACTTGCATAGGATTTCTTCATTAGAGAGTGCCACATAAAGCTTGCTTCTTCAGTTTAAGGTAAAATATTTTTTTATGGTATTGACACTCTTATTTTGTTTATGCAACTGATGGCTTTCTCAAGTTCACCTGGTCATAGTGTCCCTTCATCATCTCCTACATCTTCTCTGCCAAGGAGTTTGCCTTAAGAAGGGTGGGTGATGGAGCACAAGGATCCCACTTTAAAGGGACAATTCTTTCGTTTTCCTAGCATACTGGTAAAGAATCATGGGTTGAGGAATGCTCATCACACTGAGCTCGAGCTTGTTGTTGACGAGCCCATGATAGGTCCATATGGTCAACGTGGAGTTGAGCTAGAATTGCTTCTGAGTATGACAAAGATAAATTGGTACCCTAAGAGCCATGAAATGCATAGAGGGGATCCTATTACTACACCTAAGCAGCCGTGCTTAAGACATCCCTTCTACCATACCGTTACAAATATCTGTCTATTTCCCTATATTGTAGAGGAGATACAACAAGGGTCTGCGAAATGGGTTTCAACATGAACCCAAGAGGGGAGATTCGGTATTTGAGTGGATTTAGGGATTGGGATTATGAAGTATACAGTCATCATTGAGACACAGGGAACATGAAAGAATTGAGTCAAGCAGTTTACGCAACTACTCGTGTGCATAATTGGCCTAACAACATCTATAGAGCTCTCTATAAGGTTTGGTGCTTGACATGAACACCTTCATGACTAGTCAAGGTGATTGAAATATCTCTTTGGGACATTCAACAGATCTTAGGCCTTTCCATTGGTGAAGAATATTAGGTGGAGGTGATCCCTGACCTAAAGGATCATTCCTGGCTTCCTTCTTTCCTTCATTCTTCTCACACCACTTAGTTGAGGATTCATGTGTTTGGTTATCTGGATATCAAGTCATGAGCTTGAGTATCCAGTTCTTCAAAGGTAGTAGGCATGTTCCCTTTGAGTTTGTAAATTAACCCCTAGTGCATCCCTTGGACACACGTGTCTATGGAAGATGATTGACTAATTTATTCCTTGCATTGAAGGGCAACGTTTCTCCATCACTCAATGTAGTCAATGACAGACTTGTCATTTCTTTGCCTAGTAGTAGAGAGTTCTAGAAGTTCAACGGTTTGATGTGTATAGTAGAATCGAATGAGGAATTCTCTCTCAAGTCGGTCCCAACTATCAATGGGACATAATTAAAGGTTGGTGTACCAATCAAACACCGTAGACTTAAGGGAGCAAACAAACTGCTTCACCATTTAGTCTTTGTTAGTTCTCACGTTGTTATAGGTCTCGATGAGGTGGGCTATGTGCTTCTTCGAATTGTCCTTCCCATCGAATTGTTAGAGCTTAGGAGGTTGGTAGTCGATGACATGCACATCTCATCAATGCACGAGTGTATGGTATGGCATACAATAGAGAGGTTTATGGGACACCTCCATATTGAGCCCTTGTGGTTTCAGTGATTATATATTGGAGTTGTTGCACTATTAGAGAAGCGATAGAGACTTGGGTGGTGTCTTGCATCATGTTTTGCACGATTACACAACCATGCTCCTCTTGTTGTTGCATCCACTGCTCTTGGAGGTTTGGAGTCATTGGAGGAGTGAATCCTGGAGGGTGAGAGGATCTTTGACTAGCTCTGCTTGGCAGTTTTGTATCTCCAATTTGTTCATTAGGAAGGCAATCTAGAGATCTTTCTCAACATTGGATCTCTTGAGGTTGTCGATGGCATCGACCATCTTCTGGAGCCGTTCTTCCATTGTTGTGGCTTCTGTCATCATCACTGGTACGATACCACTGGAAGTAGAGTAGGGGTTGTATGATGGAGGAGTAATACTCCATCCTTGACCCAATATTGGATTGACTATCTAGGAGAAAGTGCTCATTTTCTTTCAAATTAGAGTGCGAAGGGTTGAAGAGGCTTTGCTTCTATAGAGTAGTCACCTTGGTGATTTTCCGTATTGGAAGCTCCACTAGAGATGATAACTATGCTTTGTTGGATTTTTCCATGGCACGCGTGACAGGTTAATTGTAGGAAGAAACAAAAGCATCAGAGACTTGTTGAAGGAAGTTGTAGTCTCTTGGTTTAAATGATTGTTGTAGTTACCAACTCGAAATATGGAGACAAATGTTGTGTATTTGATTAACACAAAATATGGAGACAAATTACAAAAATGAATTTGTAATAAAGAAATATAAGATAATTAAACTCTCTTTGATTTCTGCTCGATGACATGAGCAATATCTGATTAGCGGTCAAATTCAGTGAAGATGAGGGCTACTAACATGTTTCTCGTGCTTCTTAAAGTGCCAATGTAGATTTCCTTGATTTTTGTGCTTATGAAGATTGATGTAAATTTTTCATTCTAGGCTTCACATTTGATTGGTTGTGAAGGATGCTTCTCTAAGAATGGTCATTTTGTAGTGACTTGGTCTTTTTTGAAGAGCTTGAATCCAAGTGTGTTGTATAGAATTAAGAAGCTTATCCTTTCTTTCTTCTCTCTTGATCTTGAAGTAGTTAGAGTTTGCAAGACCTTGTGATTGCTTGCAATTCTCAAGTGTTAGTGTGTGAGAACTTCTTACAATGTGATTATGGAAAAGAGCCTATTTCTCCCTACGCAAGGCTATTTATAACCTACGATTAGGGTTGCCACCTCAACCCACTTTGCTAACCCATCCCATGTAATTGAGGTGTTAGGTTAGGGTTAATTCCTTTGCATGCTTCATTATGTAGGAGTTAGTGGTTTTGCCAATGGGACCACCCTATTATAATAGGACAAGAGCCAAATTGGACTTAGTACACTTGGGTCCTTGGTCCACTAAGTCATATTTATGTAGACTTAGGCCTTGGGCCCATGAAGAGTGCAAAAAAATGAAATGTCACATGGAAATGGTGACGTTTTAGTAAATGTCTTGAAAAACAATATGTATTGTCACCAAACCAGAATGTATTACATTTTGTGGCATTTAATAATAAACATCGTAAAAAACCTTTGTAGCTGAGAAGACTTCCATCCATATGTTTGTCAAGGCCAAATAAAAATAAAGCTTATATTAGCAGTTTTTCAAATCAACTATATACATTCATTTTCAACAAAAATCTTATAAGATGTAACCATTCAAAACAAAAGATAATATCATTAACTGAAATTTAGTATTAGATAAGAGGTAATATATGTTTACAATTGTTCACATTTTAGTGCAAATAAAATTAAAAAATTAAAAAAAAAGGAAAATAAAACCCTCATCAAAATAGTGCCTTTCCCTTACCCTTGAATTTGCTCTTCCCCTTCCCCTTCTCCCCCTTTCTAGTAGGCACTTGAGATGACATTGGTCTAGGCTCTTGCATCTCTTACAAAAGACAAAGAAATACATTATTATTTTCACAATTGTTCACATTATATCAACTATTAATTGAATAGTGAATCCCACTATTTAATTATTAAACTTATTATTGTATGAACTATTGTTGGTTTGCTTCCAACAAAGTCTTGTTAATACTTTCGTCTAATCATTGAGACTTTATTTGGCATTATTTTTGTATTGGATGTTCTTACGCCCGTTTGGTTTGCAAGAATAGTTGTTATAATCGAAATCAAAATCAGAATCAGAATGGTCCATTCTGATTCCAACTGTTTGGTTGAGTGCAATTGGAATTCCATTACTATTCCTAGTGAAATGGCATTCCCTCCTAGAGATATAAGCTGGGTTGTAGGTGGCACAGCCGACACAACCTGCCATTGTAGCAGACGGACCATATAGGCCGTTTCAGGCTAGGGTTTTCAAGTTCATGGGCTGACATGACATAACACAACAAGGTGGGTCATGCTACATGGCCCGACCCATTTATCTCTCTCTCTCTCTCTTTATATATATATATATATATATATATATATTCAATTTTATTATACTATTTTATTCTGATTGTAGTGTATTTTTTTTAATTTCATTTTATTATTTCATATATAAAAAATTGTATATATCAAAATTCATAGAGAATAAAATTTTAACATTTTTTATCTTTTGCTTAGTTTGTTAATTTATTTTAAAATTTTCATTATTTTTTCAAATTATAAAAATTGTCTCTCATGGCCTGACCTGGGCCCACCTCGGCTCGTGCCATGGGCCATGTTGGGCCTGACCTCTGATTTATCATAGAGGAGGCAAGTACGGCCTGACCCAACAGATTCCAATTATCATTCTAATTCCTGTCTGAACCAATTCCTATTACAATCGGAATCAATGATATTCCTTTGTATTTATAGAATTTCATGAAAACCGCATGGCCCAATTTATACCTCTATTCCCTTCCCCTAATGAAATCTCATTTCTGCAAATTCCAATTCCCTTTCTAATTACTGTCTGAACCAATTCCTAGTCCAAGCGGAATCATGTAGACCCTTTATTTGGATTCTTTTGTGTTTGTAGAGTTTCAAGTAATAGTGTGCTCTTATATTTCTTTGGTAGCTATAAACGTTTTACAACATAGGAGCTACATTTATATTTGCTTCTTCTACAATTTTTGCTTCTTGTAGGGTGTGTGAGCAAGTCCTCAGAGAATTAGGATTAAAGAAAGTTAAGGTAATTGTCAACTTTAAGTTGTCTCATGTAATCGAAATCCCATTAACATTCCTAGCTTATGTATCAACTTTTGTATTATTGAAATGCACTAGGATGAAGAGAATGCAAAGGCAATCTTGCTCTTTGAAGATGTAGTTTGTCTTAATGATTCCATTGAAGACTAAGGCCAACCTTTGGGGAATTTGTTTTGGGGCATATTTGCGGGGAACATATTTAATCTAGTTTTTGCAAAAGGTAAGTAGTCTTATTTGTAACTCATGGATCAACAAATAAAAAAAACCTTATTTATTTATTTATTTATTTTTCTTTCATTTTCTATTTTTTTTTAATTCTTGGTTGTCAATGTGGAATTATAATAACGAAAATAATGAATTGATAAATCTTGAAAGTTTGGTCAATATTGTTTGTATTTTTCAATATTCAGTAATATCTTTAATTTGCAATACATTTGGTTTGATTAATTTGACCCAATTATGCAAATTTGAAAACGAAAAGAACAAATAAGGAAATTTTCACTAAAATATGATTTTAATAATTAGAAAATAACAAAAAAACTATTAACAATTTTGTTAACAGACAAAAAAAATTATAAAATAAGGAAAATTTTCTAAAAAATCAGAAAATAACAAAAAATAGAAACTTAATTTTTTAATTGACTGACAAAATAAAAATAAATTTTCACTAAAAATAATAGAAATTTTTTAACATATTAAAAGTAACATTCATTGAGAAAAATACTGAAAAAAAATTAAGTGAGAATTAAAAGTCACCAATGTACTTTAAAATATTAATTAAAATAAACTAATTGTATAAACTTTATACAAATTTAAAATTTAAATTATCAATAAAAAATAGCATAATAAAAATCAATAAAAAATTGTTAATACTTAGAAAAAATTAATTTATTAGTTAAAATTGATTCAAATTAATAAAAACATAATTTGATTAAAATCAAGAAAATACTTTTTAAACTTGGTACCACTTGGTGCAATTGAAATTATCACAAGGCACGTGCCAAAGTTTCTTTTAAATTAGATGGGCCAAATTTTCATGCGGGTAAGGTAATAGATTCTTACTGGCCCAACTTCATTAGTTAAGCACACCTTTAATTCTTCACTGGCCCACCAACCAGGCCCACACTTTTTAAGGTTTTCCTTGAATTGGGCCAATCAGATAACATTCTGAAAAGTGAAAAAGAAAAAGCATGTTGCAAATTAGGGGTGTCAATTGGATTGAATTTGATCCAATCCGGTTCAATCCAATGTGAGTCCATTACAAATGGACCTAGTCCAATCCAGTCCAATGAATATTTTGGACCATTTTGAAACGGTCTAGAAACTGTTCAATCTATTCAAATTCCTGCTAATTTAGATTGGTTTCAATTCAAACCTGGTCCATTGACAATTATGCTCTTATCTTCTATCAATAGACCAGATATTGTCTCAATCCAATATAAATTCATTATGGGCGGACCGGGTCCAACCCAATATGTCATATTGATCCCTCCAGCAAATTCAATATGTCTTATTGGTCCGTCCAATCCGTCCAAACGAATCAAATATAACACACAACATTTAATATTTCATCGTTATTATCATACAATCTTTTTGTCAAAATGCCAATAAGAAATGAACAAAAAAGACTCCAATAAAACCCTAATTAAGGCCTAAGCAAAAGGACCAGATTTCAGAGTAACATATCCATCCATGGCCTCTCTCCGTCTTGCCCAACACAGGCACAAAATAAGATGACGGAGAAGCAAACAAAGGATCGCAGCGGTAGCATACACAAAAACCATCAACAACTCCGAGCGATTCTTCGGCTCATGAAAATAATCAAACACTCTGCTTAATGCTTCAGCATAGGATCCGTCATTCTGCATCAACACTCCACCATCATACTGTGGGAACCAGATGGTCTGGAAAGCAGGATCAAAGAAGTCCTCCACGCCATGAACAATCACATGCCCATCATTGTACAGATTCCAGTAAGAGATCTTGACGTCGTTGACAGAAGCGTGTCTGTTCACCGAAGTGACCACAAGTGGATGCCCAGGAAGGAGGGTGTCGACCTTAGACCAGTGCAGCTGCGATGTCTCCAAAACCTCCCTGTCCAGATTTTCGAGTGCAACGTGGTATCTGAGGAGGGTCAAGGGAGGTCCTGTGTACTTGAAGTTGGGGGACGTGAATGCTTTGTCAGAAGGGCAAAATATGGTGAGTGTTTTGATATCTTTGTTGTTGAAGAACTCATGAGTTGGGATCAGGTTGCTGAGAGCTAGTTCAAGAGTCATGGACATGGTGAGGTAATTTGAATCAGAGAGGGCTTTCTTGATCTTCTCTACTGGTATTTCTAGGGCATGATGAGCAGCAGTTGGAGTATCATCAGCCGTGGTTGGTAAGACAAAGAAACAAGAAAGCAACAGAGGAAGGAAGAGGGAAGAGAACTGCAACATGGAAGCCATTAGAGAGAAAAAATGGAAAGTGAAGCAGGTCGTCAAGAGAAACTGATCACTACTGAAAGAACAAGAAGAAGACAACCGAATGATGAAGGGAAGGAAATGGGGTTGGGGGATATTTATAGAACATACATGGATTACGTTACGTATAGACCAACAATCCTAGTTGCTTTTGGAAAGAGTTAATTTGAGTTAGGAGTTGTGAGTTCGTTAAGACACGGATTTGGGTTGCGGTTTACTTGTAAGTTAAGTCGAAAACAAACTCTTGTTTTAAGCATGATAAGTAGTCCAACAGGTCGATCTTAACCGTCCATACGTGATTAGATGGCATTCTCATGTTAATTAATTTGGGCCGTCAAATGATTGTTCTATATATAGATCGAGGCCTACACGGTTAAGACATTCCCTGCATGACTGAGACACGTCAAAGATTGAATTAAAGACATTGAAATAAAATAAAAAGAGAAAAATAAATTCCAAGCCGATACGAGCACCAATGAGTTACAGTAACAGTCTTGCACGAGCAGAAAAGCCGATACAGATAGGGGATGTGAGAGAGATGAATAAGAAAGAGAGCTTTGGGAGGAGGAAGGAGAAACGCAGACACAACAGAGCGCGAGCGGGAAACTTGTGCAAGTTTCCTGAATCTATATTAAATCTCTACCATTGGTTTTAATTGAAATCAATCATTGAAAATAAATCATATGTACGGTGGCGTTTAATGTTTTCGTATCTTATATATATATAGATAATTAGATATATATAATTATCTAATTATATAAATATATAATAGTTATTATAAATATTGTTAATAATTAGATATCAAATTGTTCGAATGGTTTTGATCATTTTTTATTTTATTTTTTAATTTTTTTGTCAGAAAGGGCTGATCATTCGTATTAAACCGTTAGGACGGTTTTGACCGTTTTTTATTTTTTTATTTTTTTGTCAGAATGGACCGACCATTCGGTTCAAACAGTCAGACTATTTGACCCGATAATCAAACCCCTGATTGGTTCAGTATCTGGGTTGGTTTTAAAAACCATGGTGTTATGTCATTCGAGCGTGTGACTCATATGACCTGAAAATAGAATTGTTCTGGCCACCGGTTTTTGGGTCGATGGTTCAACCGTTTGGTTTAAACAGGTGGCCCATTCTGACAACAAAAATAAAAAAAAATAAAAAACAGCGAAAAACCATTGAACGTGTCAACGGGTTGGTGGTTCAACCACTCGGGTCAATGGGTTGTTGACCAAGGTTTTTGGCCAGGGACCGGGATTGGGGTAGAACGGAACTGGTTGCCTGGACGGTTCCCAATTAAAAAAATAAAAAAAATAGACAAGCCGTTCTGACAACAAAAATTACAGGAAAAAAATTGAGTGTGAGGTTCATTAAGCAATACCATGCGTGTTATGTCATTTGAGCGTGTGACTCATACGACCTGAAAATAGAATCGTTCTGGCCATCGGTTTTCAAGTCGATGGTTTGATTGTTCGGTTCGAATGGATGGCCCGTTCTAAAAGCAAAAATTAAAAATATAAAAAAACAACCAAAAACCATTGAACGGGTTAATGGGTCGTTGACCGATTCAATGATTTTTTACCGGGGACCAAGATTAAGATAAAACAGAATCAGTTACCTTGATGGTTCCCAATTAAAAAAATAAAAAAACGGCGAAAAACTATTGAACGGGTCAATGGATCGATGGTTCAACCACTCGAATCAATAAATCGTTGACCGATTCAACGATTTTTAGCAAGAAACCGAATCAACAGTTCCATTCCAGCCCCTGCGAAGCAGGGCCCTTCCGCTAGTTCACTATTTATTACAAATATGGCTTTCATGCGAGTTGATTAGTGGCGTCTAAGATATAATTTAGCGGCAGTTTAAAATCTGCCGGTCAAAATACAAATACGATAGCAGTACACGGTTGCATTTTTAAGATACGTCACTAAAGATTTTTTATAGGGGCATCTAAAAAATGCCACCATAAAAAACGCCAAAATAACTTGAATTAATTTGTTGTATTGAGGGAATAACGCCTATGGCTGTATTTGGAAACGATATAAATCAAGATCGATATAAATATTTATGTTAGTTCGATTTTATTGGCATTTGGAAGGAGTATAAATCAAAATCGACATAAAATTCTACTTCAATTTAAATTTAATGGTGTTTGAATAGAGTGAATTTTATGTTATAAATCGATGTAAAACCTCGTCACATGTAAAGTCTTACATCGATTATCGATATAAAACTCAATCCTTTTTAAGTTCACACTTTTCAAAATAACAGTCACTTTTTTACGGTTCGGTGTAAAAGCTCATTGATGTACTTTTACACCAATGATCATTCTTGGTGCAACCCAACCCGTAATCCATCCGGCAAAACTGAACCAAGTCCAAAATTTGTTGTGTCTGATTTAGAGTTGCATTGCAAACAAATAGAACCTAACTCTTATACATTGCCATCAAGTTCATACTTGCAAATACAGTCCAAGACCATGTGGGTAAGTAAGCCTAAGTTAAATAAGCCAGTAAGAAATACTTGCATATAGGTTTTTAAGTAAATCATAGCTAGCATATAGAAAGCATGGATTTGATTACTCAGAGGAAATTATGTATTGATGAAAGAAGCAAGGATTGGTCTATTTGCAAGCATTAACGAGCTATTTATCTTTTTAACATACCACATCAAAGATCTTCTACTTGGATTATAGGGACAGATTAGATCTGTGTTGGATTGTCCTGGCGGTTATTTGTAGGAAGATCTCTACTACCGCCCAAAATTCCTTGTGGTGCATGGTGTTATAGTTAGTGTGGTGACTGGTATTGATGTAAGACTTTATGTAACTTTCAAGGCAGTTGTTACTCTTAGCGTCAGAGATGAATTCTTTCTTGGTTTGACTCTCTAGGCATTGACTCAAGATGGTCGATCAATTGACCTTTGGTTGAGATGGCCATCGGCACCAGTGGATCGACCGTTAGGATGTTGATCGCCAACTAGTTGCCTCAAGTTGTGCATCTCATCCAGTAGGATGGTGATCTATTCCATTAGTGACTAGAATTGCTCTTGGGTGATCTGAGTTTGAGGAGCCAATGAAGAGTTCTGCCTAGAAGGGTAGTGGATCTTCGATCTAGAGTTTACACCTATCGATCATTGAATTTGACAATGAAGGTAAATTAGAAACACTGGGAGTTGAGATTGGCCTAATGTCCTTACTTAACAATACAAGAAAATGTCAGAAGCCCCAAATAGTGGTATCAGGACAAATACTCTTAACGGTCAAGTTTGCTGAGATACAAGAGGCCAAGGTGGGAGCAAAAACAAGAGTGGGAGAGTGCGTAAGAGAGTACTTATCGCTTCTCATCCTTTTTATTGCTGACCTCAATTAAATTGGTATTAAAGGGGTTTTATAACAGCTCCTTAAGTTGGCTTACATTGACTACCGACTACATTAGTACAAGGACATAGTCGAGCGTTACACTGTCATTTAGTGATCCCAAGCATTCAACTAAGGTTGTAACGGTCATAAGGATATCATCATTAATATAGGGACCTATCATTTCTTGTCCTATTTATAGGTGAGCCTCTATTAAATGTAGTATTAAATATAAAAAAAAAAAAGTATTAAGGGTGATCACCGGTCGGGCCAAGCCAGGCCCGGAATGAGCTTTGGAACCAATGATAAGGCCTTTAAGCTAGGCCTGAATTTGGCCCAACCCACACCCCAGCCCTAGATTATAAGCCCAAGCCCGATACTACACAGGCCCAAGCTGGGTTTATGAGATTTTTGGGCCTAGCGAGTAATGATTTTGGGCCTATGATATCAACAAATAAAATTTAATTTATTCAAAATTTTTAAATTTAATACCTACAAAAAAATTATACAAGCTAAAGTTAAATTGGACTTGGCCAGGCTTTAGGCCTATGGCACAAAAAATAAGGCATGAGCTTCATTTTATTGTTAGACTTGATTTGATTTGGGTTACTATCCTTTTATAGATAAAGACAAGACCTTCATTCCCATTCTTGAGCAATGTAGGATTTGGGACAACACTATATAGTTAGTGCAACCATTGAGTCATTGACTATTTTACCAAGTCCCAAATTGCTTAAGAAATAAGAATGAAGACTTTGCATTCACCTATATAAGCCCTTGCTTAGGACAATGTGTTGACATATGTGTTGATTCGTTTCAATTCATAAAAATTTATTTATATATTGCGGGCCAGGCCGGGCCTAGGTTGGGCTAGAAGTATTAGACCTTGACACTATATTATTGTGGTCTCAATTTGCTTGCTTCAGTGCATTTAGGGCCACTAAGAATCTTGTTTCTTGACTTAATCAACTTACCTGATGATGCAATTTACCATCTAATGTTTAATACTTTAATTGTCCTTCAATATCTATATCTGGGGGAATGCAACAAAAACGGTAATATCAATATCCATATCACATCTAGGAACCTTAAGAACATACATATTTGTGAACATATATGGTGGTGTTCTGACTCTTCTATGAAAATTGATGCTCCAAATCTGATTATGTTAACATTTGAAAGTGCTTTGCCAAGGGGAGAATATAATATTTAGGATGTATCATCTCTCTTGAGAGTAAGATTCGGTCTTGTAGAAGATCTATATCACAAGAAGTGCAACTCTACTGAATTTAAAGTAGAAAAGCTTCTTGGTGAACATCATGTTAAAGAGTTCACAGTTAGGGGTGTCAATTGGACTGGATTTGGTCCAATCCAGTCCAGTCCAATGTGAATCCATTACAAATGAACCTGGTCCAATGAATATTTTGGACCATTTTGGATCGGTCTAGAGAGTGTTCAATCTGTTCAAATTCCTGTTAATTAATTTAGATTGGTTTCAAATCAATCTATGTTTATTGGTTCAATCTATGTTAATTAATTTAGAGAGTGTCCATTGACACCTATGTTTTTATTTTCTATCAATGGACCAGATATTGGTTCAATCCAATATAAATTCATTATGGATGGACCAGGTCCATCTAATATATCATATTGGTCCATCCAATCCATCCAAATTCAATGTCTTATTGGTCCATCCAATCCATCCAAATGGACTTTGATTTGGACAGAATCCAACCCAAAACCGGTCCATTGACATCCCTACTCATAGTGGTAGGCAAATTCCTTCAGGTATGAACATCTAGATCTCCTTTTGATTTGTAACTTATTTAATGCATGATGAATGGTTGTTTAAGTAGCCAAAAATTTGACATTTTCCTAATTATTACTTATATTCACAAGGAGTTTGGATGCATAAGTTATTTGGTTTTAAGCAGCACCCCCAAGTTGTTGAAGTGCATTATCCAAAATGAAGTCATTGCCTTAGCTCTACTTTAAATGATTCTCTTGTGAATCAAAATCCATGATGTTATGCAATCATGGCGGCAAGCCAAATTGAATTGTAGTCATTTTTGTTCTATGTCCTCTAAATAAAGAAACCAGTAGTGATCTAAAAGAAGAAAATAAGAGAGCTGCAATTTCTAACTCATAAAGTTTATTCTGTTGTCTTTTCAATATGTTTTTTTTTTTTTTTTCATAGGTTTTCTATATCAGAGAGGTATGGAGTATGGATCATCTTTCTCTTAGGCCCTGTTCATTTTTTAGTAAGTTATTTATCCAGGTAAATGCATTTACCCATGTTCTTTTATTTTCCATATAAATAAGGTATGACCATTTTAACCATAAAAATCCATTATTATTAAGAGATGGGTATCATTTATTCGGGTAAGTGATATCCAAAAAATAAACTTTTCTTGGTCCCCACATAAATATGAAAAAAGAACATAGAATTCTTGATCAATGGAAATCAAAATCCTATTAACTAACTTAATATCACATTTCTGGAACTGATGGATTCTATAATTCCGTACTAGGTGCCGGATGGATTCTGATATTATACAGAAGCATGATTTCATGAAAGAGAGTACTGGAAGTGGAATTCACAGGAGCTTATTTTCTTTTCCCTTCATAACATAAGACTATCAAGATAAATAACTGTTTAATATTTGCTAGGGGTGGCATAAAAGCACATAAATTTTGAAACCCTGGATCATAAAGTTAAACTTGTGAGGTTTTTGTTGAGAAGCTGCAAGGTTTTAGAGAGAATTATTATTAGCAAAGGTAATTGTAATGATGTGGATGAGCGCAGATTTGAGCTATTGTTAAAAGTAACCCGCAATCTTTCGCCAATAAATGGCACACTAAGAAAAGTCAAACAGTCGATTATATTTGTATCTTTGAAAGAAATGCCTCAGAATTGATGACTTACGAAACTTCTAATCATCTTTTGATCAGATACATGTCGAAGTAAAATTTTTTTTTTCCAATTTCTGGTTGTGGCCAATCTCTCCAACATTTATCCAAAAGACACAAAAGCACCATCAACCGGTGTTGATGATATGGCTAAGGTTGTGTTTGATAGCATTGTCATTTTTACTTGTAATGTTTTGTATTAATGAATACAAATTTTTGAGAAATTATCTTGTCACATCACATCAGAGAATCACTTCCACTAAAAATATATAGACATCGTATTAGGTGTTGACATTTATAGTAAAAACACTAAATTTGACATTTCTTCAAGTAGTAACAATAGTATCCAATATTGTATTGATAACTCAAAGCATTTGTGGTAGAAAAAAATATATTCTCATAAAATTTGTATTGACCAACCTAAAGCGTTGCAAGAGAAAGTGACAATGGATTGTGGGTATCAGTCATTTAGGTAAATTTGTTTGAGATCCACTTTAATAAGCATGGAAAAATATTCAGAGGAGTTGTACATATCTTCTTGGACAATCATGCGTTTGCCAGGTCTCTGATCTTGAGAGGAATTACCATTGCTTTTACCTGCTTTGTGCAGCACCACCATAGGTACCCCCATGTCTTAAGTTGGTCTTATACCTGCTAATGATGCATAGTTCAACTAAATGATAATGCAATCTACTGCAATGTACCTAAAATATGCCAAATTAATGACCAGATAAAATTGATGGTCCCTCATAGGATGTAAAGAGGTTCAAGCTTGGGGACCCAAGGGCATTCCACTATCTAAACCAAATAAACTGTTATGAAGTAGCAAATGTATGATGCCAGGAAGTATTTGGAGATCAGAGATGACATGGATATTG
Source organism: Nelumbo nucifera (assembly GCF_000365185.1). Next base: position 3,062,169 of record NW_010729126.1, read on the forward strand.
TAGGGATCAGTCAAGAAGAACAGGTACTATGTAGGAAAAGAAATTAAAAATAAAACGAATGATGTCATGATATATTTGAATTATTATTCAATTTATCATATAAAACAAAGAGAAGTGTGATAATCAAGAATTATTTTTAAAATTAATTATAAAATAAAAAGAAAATTTAAAGTTTCTCAAAAATAAAATCAACTTTTTTTCAAGTCAAATAGGTCAATACATGATGTCATAGTTATATAATTAATACTGAAAAAATAGTTAGAAATAAAAATATTAAAAACAAAAAGTATGTAATATATTTATCATATTAAACAAAAAATAAATATAATAAATAAGAAATATTTTTATTGATAATGAAAATAAAATGCAAAATTTAAATCCACCAACACATTATGCTTTGATTACTTATCTTTTTTAATGGGTTCTGAAGAAAATATAGAAATTATCATTATTTTCTGAGATAATTACAGTGTACAATGCATGTACATGTTTACTAGTCTTACTTAAATTTTTAGGTAAATACCCACTTTCCTCCATCAACCTGGAGGACTCCATATAAGGGATTCAGTATCATGCGAATATGGTTTCTCCCTTTTTCTTTCTGACTTCTCAATATTTTTTTTCATTTTACTTTAAAAATTAAATTTACCTGCCAAATCCATGTTTCTTTTTTATGTATTATTTTTCTTGAAGTATATAAGTTCTCTTGACATCTGGCCATTTCCCTGTGTTTTCAATGAACAATTCTGATCATCCACCTTATTTGAATTTGAGTCGGTTCTGGATTGGGCCACTGGCCATATCGCTTTTGGGGAACAACAAAGTAAAATTTACAGATGTAGTTAATCGCTGTGACTATAAATATTGTACAAACTAAGGTTTTTAAAAGTGAATCGGATAATGAATCGGTTAGGGTCTAGTACCCGGGTCAAATGATCCAATCTTTCGAACCCAATAGACAGTCTATTTTGATAAAAAAATAAAAAATGGTCAAACCGTTGAAAGGTTTAAACGGTTCGACTGCTTAGTCAATGGTTTATTGACTAAATCAATAGTTTTTTAGAAAAATAATGATTCTAGGGTAAAATGAACCTGTCACCGGTTCCCAATTTTTCCAGTCCAACCGTCCAGTCCGATCCGGTTTTGAAAACCATGATACAAACAATTAAAGAAATACAATTTAATTCATGAAAGTTTTATATATCAAAGTTGTATCGTACAATTCTTGGAAAAATAATGAAAAAATAATAGATTCCAACAGAACCCCACTGCACAAGGGAAATTAATAGATTCAATAGAAAAATATCCATATAAGTTCTCTATATGTATTGGGCAACACAGTCGCAGAAGAATTTCACAAACCACAAAACAAGTATCCCGGCAGCTGAAAGCACAATGGTCAACATAAGGTCTGAACCATAATTCTGCTCAAGCAAAAGATCAAACGCTTTACTTATAAAGGCCGTGGCATAGGATCTGTCATTCTCGATCGATACTCCACCATCGTACTGTGGGAACCAGATGGTCTGGAAAGCAGGATCAAAGAAGTCCTCCACACCATGAACGATCACATGCCCATCATTGTACAGATTCCAGTGCGAGATCTTGACGCCGTTGATAGAACCGTGTCCGTTCACCGATGTGACCACAAGTGGATGCCCAGGAAGGAGGGTGTCGACCTTGGACCAGTGCAGTTGCGATGTCTCCAAAACCTCTCTGTCTAGCTTTGCCAGTGCAACGTGGTATCTGAGGAGGGTCAAGGGAGGTCCTGCGTACTTGAAGTTGGGGGACATGAATGCTTTGTCAGAAGGGCAGAATATGGTGAGAGTTTTGATATCTTTGTTGTTGAAGAATTCATGAGTTGGGATCAGGTTGCTGAGAGCTAGTTCAAGAGTCATGGACATGGTGAGGTAATTTGAATCAGAGAGAGCTTTCTTGATCTTCTCTACTGGTATTGCTTGGGCGTCATGAGCAGCAGTTGGAGTATCATCAGCCTTGGTTGGTAAGACAAAGAAGCATGAAAGCAATAGAAGGAGCAATAAGGAGGAGAATTGAAACTTAGGAGCCATTGAATTAGAGACCAAACAATGGAAATTGAAGATAATCGTCAAGAGAAACTGATCACTACTGAAGAACAAGAAGAAGACAGCCCAATCAAAATTGAAGGAAAGCGAATAGGGTTGGGAGGTATTTATAGGACAAAGGTTTGGAAAGAGTTTAAGTTCTTGTCAAAATTCGATTAGGAGTGGTGAGTTCATCCAGACACGGATTTGGGTTCCGATTTACTTGTAACTTCAGTCTAAAACAAACTTTTATTTCTGCAAGATACTTCTCCACGTTTTGAGTGACGAGATTTGTTCCTCACAAATGGGCGCCTCACAGGCACATCAGCGCCAGTGAGGCGCAAGGTGTGAGGAACACATCTGATCTCACGTTTTGAGGGTCGTGTAAAAGAATACCAAGCCAGCAATTGCTACGTGTTGCACTTCTAGAAGAACAGATCAATTAGAAATCGAAGCAGTACATCAATCTGGTTAATACATTCCTGTATGACTTGAAACATGTCAAAGATTGAGCTGAAGACGCATTGAATTAAAATAATACAAAAAAAAAACAGTCTATTTAATTTTCATATGAGCTTTCTGATTAATTTCCTTATTGGGTTTGCATCAGATCTCATCAGTTACGTTCTTAATCAGAAACCGGATTCAGTCCGTTCTAACAACCTTTATAGTCTTGCATTAGGAATATTTCCCCATAATGCAAGACTATCAGAACAGAATTTGGATATTGAATATCATTGATAAATCAAACCGAAAATCATTAAAATATTGTATTAATATTAATATTTTTATATTACATTACACAGAGAGTTAAAGGGGTGGCGTACAGAGCAAGGTCTATTGACCCTACCATGCCAATTAGGAGCTCAGATCTCAAAGCAAAAACTCTATACACATGGAATCCAGCGGCACATGGATAATATTTCCTGTACGTTTATATATTAAGTTTATAGGGAGATGTTCTCAGTATGCGGCTTGACTCCCATTTTAGAGTATATGCAAGAGTTTTTGGTCGTAGGGAATCCCGTCAGCCCATGGAAGCCTGCAGTTTGGACATATCTCTTGTATATATACCTTAAATTCATAAGGAGATGGTTCCCAATGCATTGTTGGATGCTAGCGCAAACCTAAATGCGAAGGCATGTGGTTTTGATCCTATGCCTCCATACTGGGGTTGAGTGACTATGTTAGGGCTGCAACTTGAGTGATCCTAATCTCAGTCCAACCGACCCAATTGGAGATTTTACTAGGCCTCAGGCTGGGTCTGACCTAAATTTGGATTGCACTTGGGTTGAGATCTCAAGTAGCTAATCCAAACCTAACCTGATCCATTCTTTTTATTGGTAAGATCAAAGGGGGAAAGGGCGGGGGGTATATACAATAAAACACAAAGGAGGTTTGAGATATACAAAGGAGGAGCGGGAAAGAGAGCTTGATGCACCATCAAATCTGCAACTTGGTTTACTTCTTTGAAGGAGTAGAGGTAGGAGACACCACATTCCAACAAGTCAGCCAGCCTTGAGCATTCTGAATATGATAGTCTTCAACTTCCAAGGGATATCAATCTTCTTCTTGAGGCAAGAGATGACAATAAGAGAATCACCTTCAATACATACATGGTAGTTCCTATAATTAAGAGAAATGTTATGGGTTTCCCAAGCCTCTACAAGAAAGCAATCAAACAATCTCCATCGGTCCTCCCTCCTAGAAGAATCAAAATTTATTTTAATAATGCCATCTCTTGGGGATTTCCTCATAATAGATTTCCATGTTTTTAGGGCCTTTGCATTGCTAATCTTTGTCAATAGAGGAAAAACTTCCTTATAGGAACTTAAAGCTCTATCAATAATAATTGGTGGGGAATAACTTTTATTATTAAAAGTTTTCTTATTTCTATTTTTCCAGATAGACCAAAGAATGAGATTGCATTTTTCATATCACAAGGGCTTCTCAAGGTTATTCACCTCACTCAGGTTTGCCCACAAATCTTGGATAGAAAGATCTCTGAATTTAAGGACCAAAACTTGGTTGGCCATGGTACACTTTCTGAAAATATGATCCACATCTTCATTTTCTCCACAAAAACTACAAGATCCCTCAATAGCAATCTCATGAAAGATAAGATGAGATTTTGAAGGAAGCCCAGAATCTAGGAGAAGGTAAATATAAGTTTTTATCTTTTTGGGGGGATTTTGAGATTCCAAATCTTACTAAACATCATACTTGTCCCACCCAACCAACCCCTTGACATCACGCTAGCTTCCTTGTACGCCAACTTAATAGTGAAGATTCCTTTGGGATCAAACCTCCATATAAGTTTGCCCTCACACGAACTAGAAGGGAAGAATATAGATCTAATATTGTCCCAAACATGGTTCGGCACAAGGCTACAACCCACGTCTTCTTTCCAAACTTTTCTCATGATCAATGAATGGATGGGTTTCTTACCACTCCCCTTGTCCCAAAATTCTGTTGACTTTTATTTATATCTTCAATAGCACTCTTTAGGATTTCAAGGGATCTTATGATGAACTAGGGCATAGTGCTAATGGTCGAGTTGGATAAAGTAACTTTACCTGCTAGTGAGAGGGTTTTCTTTTTCCACCCTTTGAGTTTGTTATTTACTTTCTCTTTGAGATTTGAAAATAATTTCTTGGAAACCCACCATTAATAATTGGAGCCCCTAAAATGGAGCCATTCTTTTTCTCCAAAGGAATTCTCATCAAACTTTAATAGAGTTTCTTTGACTCTCAAGCAAGCCAACATGGTTGTTTTGGCAAATATCAAATAATCATTAACAAATTGGACAATAGGCACACAAGGTCCATCTTTTGAGGCTTTATAACCAATGAGACTCTTAGGTTTGCTTGCTTCCACCATAAACTTTCTGGTAAGCGCTTCCACACAAAGAACAAAGATGTAGGGGGATAGGGGATTTACCCTACCTAATACCCCTACAAGGTTCAAATTTCCTTGTAGGAGATCCATCCTAAACAAATACATATATACATGCATTTTATTTGTATAAAACTATCTTTCTTCTATTTATTGAGGAAAAAGAAAAAATAAATAAAATATTTTACTTACTAGCATATAAAAATCAAAGTCTAGACTAAGAGTGAAGCAGATGAGGAAACTCCTCCAACTCTCAAAAGTCTCTTTGGCTTGGCTGGTTGAGAATTTGAGATGTGTGATCTTTCCATTGTGAGAAAATATGTATACTTCCTCAAATCCACCATTGTTTCTCTGCTTCTTAAAACAGAGGTACTTTGCATGCTAATAATCAAATGCCTATACATGGAACACTCTCATTCATGTTCAAATTTGTAGCCCTAAACCAACCAAGTGTCACATCCTGCTCCATCTCTCCCTACTCCCACCTTCACCATTTGAATCTCCCCCCTCAACTTGTTCGTTGGTGACCTTGGATCTCTCATCAAACAACTTCTCCAGTCACATCCCTCAAGCTATTTCTTCAAGTGTTATCATTTTGAAAATTTGAAGAAAAAGAAAAGGTAAAATAGTCTTTTCTATCTTTCCATTAACAGTTGCTAACAATTGTCAATTGTTAGGAAACTCAATGGTATTTTAAAGGACTTTTGAAACAGCAGGATAAGTTTTAGTTCATTTTCTAAAGCTTAAGTATTTTACCCTGAGATGTATAATATAGCACTCCACTAAGTAGAAGGTTTCTAGTTCTATTGACGTTTCCTCATGCTGGACTATTAAACCATTTAGGATAATGGGTCATAAGTTGGAAAGTCCAACCAAGTAATTTGATTACTCGATTCATTTCAAATGAAAAATAGCAAAGATTAACAAATAAAAATAATGGGGAAATTTATGATGCAAAAAAGATATGATACAGGAAGAGCTTTGACCAATCAACCCCCTCCTCGAATTTACGTGAGAGTTTAAATTGGCTCCCCACATCAATCCTACAGCACATTCCATCTGCACATCATGAATATATTTCATACTTGTATGTTGTCATTCAAGGGGAGATAGATATTCCCAGCAAAATATTCTATGGGGAGCCAATCCAAATTCACAAGATAACGATTCGTTTTGGTTACAAGTTTTTCAATATCATGTCTTCTCCTTCAAGACAAGGATGCATGACTTAGCAAAGTGCCAATTGGTTGGCTAGCAAGGTCTCAAGCCAATTGTAGTGAATATACCCTAATTTGAATCCGATGTGATCCATTTGCATCCCTAAAACCAGCTTTATTGCTAAACACATTAGTTTTAGGGAAGGTTACCAGGAGCCAGATTGTAATGTTGGGGTAGTGAAATTTAATGGTTTCAAACTTTCACTGCTTGTAATAAAAGGTACCTTCCAAAAATCAATACTCAGGTTTATCTAGAACATGTGATGTCAAGTGTACCTTGAAAGATTTAAAAATTCCAAAACTATTGTTTTCTTGTTTCATGAGTCCATTTTTCCATCTCTTTCATCAAGTCTCTAAAACCCTAGTTCCTAACCCTTTCTTTCCCATTTCTTAGGGTTGAACGAATAAAGTTTTAAAGCAACCCAAAAATTTGCACATTAACCAAGTCCGTTTTTGTTATTTTGCAATTTTATTCTCTCGTATTTAAACTGAAAATGGGTCTTTTGATAAATTTACCACTCACCACACTTAATAAATTGGACTTGAGTGTCGATTTCTAAAAGTCTAGGATATCTCATTGTTGCAAGTAAAAGTTAAGACCCTAAAGACTGTTTGGTTTCCCTACCTTTTCCTTCAAACCAAACATAGTCTAAGTATCACTACCCCCAAAGTACAGGGTACTCCTTATAATTTTCACTTTATGTAGATATAAGCACAAATGTTTGAATGTTATTGGATCGGATTAGGGTACATCAAGATTCCATCAAGTTTTAAAGTAACCGAAATCAAATCACTTAAATCAAATTGGTTTTGATCAATACTAGGTGTGGATTCAGACAAACATATACCATTTGAATTGGTTAGGCAATTTTTGGTACCTTGGTATATCAAATCACCTATAACATGTGATCAATACTAGGTTTATCAATTTGGAGACCAAGAGTTAACTTAATGTGACAATTTTTGGTACCTTGGTTCAATAATTCATAACAAGGGAGTGATTGAGTAAGATGTCATCCAAAGAATTAGAATAGGTTAGGCAAAATGGAGGGATGCATCTGGACTTTTGTGTGATAGGAGAATACTAGTTAGATTAAAAGGAAAATCTATAAAAACAATTGTAAGACCAGCTATGTTGTATGGAGTATAGTGTTGGACAATCAAGAAACATGTTCAAAAAATAAGTGTGGCAAAAATGTGAATACTAAGATAAATGAGTGGAAAAGATAGAAAGGATAGGATTAGAATGGAGTCATCCATAAAAAAAAACTTAAAAATAGCTCGAATAAGTGATAAAATGAGAGAGACTAGACTAAGAGGGTTTTGTCACATGCATCGAACACCGCCAACACAACAGCTCTAGTTAGAAGAAGTGGTTTGGGACAAGTGGAAGGGACTAGAAGAACTAGGACTAGACCAAAAGGACGTGGGTAGAAGTAATAAAAAATAATTTTAAATACTAATATTTTAAAAATAGATATGACTCTAAATAGAACAGATTGGTGAAACAGGATTCATGTAACCGACCCCATAAGGCTTGGATGATGATGATGATGATCAAGCAATTAGAACTATTTTGAGATTCGGCCCATGCAGAGGGAGTTCATTGTAGCATGTTTCAGTCAGATCAAGACTTAGAGGCATCCTACGGATTCAGACCATAATATCATATACAATATTCCCTTCTGGATGATAGAAATAACTATAATATCAACTGTCAAGCATGTATTTAATTTATCTTTTACACACGAAAGGCTGCAAAGCCATGGTTGTATCTCTTACCTTGTAAAGCTGTACCGTTGATGAATTTATCTGATATAAAACAAGTGCAGCAAATTAAAATTGAAGTAAATGGCTTCAACCTAAAAAATAGTAATAGATGACAAACACAAAATCTTTGACAGAACGTCAAACTCACTGAAAACAATGCCATGAAAAAGTTGCAGAAATAGAAAATATCAGTTCAAACATACAAAATCTCCTAAGCCTAAACTTTGCTGCAGCTTAGACTACCGACAGAGTTGCTCAACAGCAGTCACAATCTGGGCAGGCTGAACCACAGTCCACTCCTCCAATGTTCCAGCATATGGGGTTGGTACATCTTGTGATGAGAGGCAAACAACTGGTGCATCCAAGTAATCATGGAAATTCTCGTTGATGGCGGCCGTAAGGCTGGCACCAATACCACCTGTTCGCATGCACTCTTCCACGATCAGTACACGGTGTGTCTTCTTCACTGAATTTCCAATCGTGTATAGATCAAACGGCTTCAATGATCTGATATCAATAACCTCAGGGTCATATCCCTTGTTCACCAGTGTCTTTGCAGCCTGCATCACATGGTACCTCATACGAGAATAGGTAAGGATAGTAACATGCTCACCAGGCCTCACCATCTCAGCTTCCTCCAGTGACAGAACATACTCTTCATCTGGTATTCTCTCCTTGAGATTGTAGAGGAGCACATGTTCAAACAATATCACTGGGTTCTCACTCCGGATAGCTGCCTTCATTAAGCCCTTGGCGTTGTAAGGGGTTGAGCAGGCAACCATCTGGATCCCAGGGATTGACTGGAAATATGACTCTAGTCGTTGAGAGTGCTCTGCCCCAAGCTGACGTCCAACACCTCCAGGCCCACGGATGACAATTGGAATTTTGAACTGACCACCTGAGGTGTAGTGAAGCATGCCACAGTTGTTGGAGATCTGGTTGAATGCCAGGAGAAGGAAGCCCATGTTCATGCCCTCAACAATTGGCCTGAGGCCTGTCATTGCAGCCCCAACAGCCATACCAGTGAATGAGTTCTCAGCAATGGGAGTGTCCAGCACCCTGAGATCCCCATACTTCTTGGCTAGGCCCTTGGTCACCTTATATGAGCCTCCATAGTGACCCACATCCTCCCCCATGACACAGACTCGAGGATCTCTGTCCATCTCTTCTTCCAGACCTTCTCGAAGGGCCTCAAATAGCAAAAGCTCATGCCTGGTGATACAAAAGTGAAATACCATCAAGCACAGTTGCAACAGGTAATATCAGACAAGGATAAATAACAAATATAATGCAACATAATATAATTGGGATCATTCCATTAGCCTGGCATACAATATACCAGTGTCTCCTAGTTAAGGTTCTACTAAATCATTGAAGTAGCAACAAAAGTACGAGAAAGAATCATTTAATCACAACGAAGACATGCTATGATTCATGTGTAAAAAATGTCCTATTCTTTTTGGTTCTTTCCCCACATACGACACTCACATCATTAGCTGGAGCACCAGGCGGGGAAGGTATATTTTCATAATCTCCTCGAACCTTAAACTTGCTTAATAATCTCTTTTCTTGCCAGAACCCATTGTGGAAAACATGGTGGCTCATTCCACTCAACCACTTAATCTCCGAAGAGAGAGAGTGCTTCTTGCTCCAATCATTAGGTTGATGAACACACCCATTGGGGGATTACACTAACTAACCATTTCTTTTTCCAACTTTGGATCCTGAAATTCTCAAAAACACGATTTGGACCATTATAGATGGAGTACATGACAAGATGCAGATGAAATTTTTTAGATAGCAGATAAAACTATTTCTCTTAAAAATCTTCTTAGGTTTCTCTTATTTTCTTTCTGTTGGAAAAGAAAGGATTAATTTTTGAAAAGTGATGTTGACATCCTTAGACATCTATTTCAAGTTGTCACAAGCATTGATTTGACATCCTTCTGCCTGCAACAAACCTTCTGGGATACAACTTACCCAAACAATTCGAGAACTGAAGTTCAATGATGGCACCATCTCATGGTATAGAACAAAGTTAAGTTTCAGATGGCTTGTATAAGAAAGATATTGATTCAAGCATAGAAAGCTGAAGCCTAGTTCTTTTAATGCTATAGTCATTCTTCAATGGGATTGCCTCTATCACGTATTACATGGCTCAAACAATGTTACGAGAATCTCCAACAATCTTTCTGTTTTCAATTTGCAAATCCACAGCCAACTGGTCTACTGCTCTGGGACCACATACTTCTGCTACATCATTTGATGAGGTGTGAACGGGTAATACTATTGCTGTAACAAACCTTCTGCCTGGATCCAAACACACATAACCAGAACCTTCTTTCTTCTCTTGTATCATGGCTGCACCAAAGTAATCCTCCCAACCTGCAGTTTTTTCTGAGCTTTGACTGTTCACTAATGATCTTTTTATAGTATTCTGAGAAATTTTATCTTAGAAGTGTTCTTCATAAAGAAAGTTCCTTTCTCTTATGAATTCAAGCGAACCCTACATTTTTTTATCAGTCAAGCGAGTCCTACACTTTTGCTTGCAAGAGTATTTTATTAATAAGAGTAACTTATAAACTAATGTATCATATGTTTAGCCACATGGTTGGTTCCACCGCCCAGACAATAGGTGCTTTACTACTTTCCAATGGACATCTATAGGCCCATAAGATGTAAAACCCTGCATATAAAAAATCACACATGCTCTCTTCTAAAACTTGTAATAGTCCATAGTACTAGGGTAAAATACTGATACAAGGTGGGCTATAGGATCAACATGGACTGCAGGATTGGACAGGTGACCAATCCAGTGGATGACTTGGACTAGTCACATCATCCATCAACACTAAAAAGGGCAGAATAGGAAAGGTCATATGCATATATAAATATATTCAAACTGGATTTTCTTTTCAAACTATTTTATTTTTCTGTTATGTCATCTGAAGGAAATCAATACACCAGAGACAAAATTAAGATACTGAGCATCAAACAGAAGACTCTCTTCATAGGATTAAACAGAAACAATTCCCAGGTTTCAGGTTCAGAAAACAAATATTCAAATTCCAAAATGAGTGACTGTGTTTACAGAATTCCTTGGAAAAAAATCTATCTTCAATTGAGTGTTTTGGGCACAACTGTAATCTGTACTATGTTTATAATTCTGGTGAGACTCTCCTCTGTTGTATAACGTTCCCCTATTATAATGAAATCCTGTTATTGATAAAAAAAAAATCCTATGGTGCATTGATTATTTAAATTCCTAATAGTGTTATCAATGTAGTGAGGCAATAACTAGTCGATGAAGAAAAGATACGTTCTATCACAAATATTTAAAATAAGAGCATGAATATAACTATGTGATTGACTAGGTTGACTAGTCGTTAATTAACTAGTCGGTCTAGTTGATGCATAGTTGTCATAGGTGACCACATTGACTAGTTAATAATGCAGTCAATTGACCCTCAATTGAATAGTCAACAAGTAGTCAATCCTTTGAAAATACCGATTCTTATGTTAAGCTTTTGAGAAGACAGAAATCCAAACCCCTTGAGGACCGATTTCAGCAAATAATAAAAAGAACAAAGCCGAAGTAAAATGAGGACACTTTATGTAGATCGTTTATATATAGGAAAACAACAAAAATTAACGTCTCTTCTCAATGAACACAAAAGCTATGAATATAGAGAGGGGTGCAATGAAAGACTTGGACTCTACATCCGTTAAACCTTGTATTTTCAAACCCCAATTCATAATCAAAGGATTCTAAAGCAAAAAAAAAAAACTTGGACTGATCAACAGAACTATAGATTAGTAACAACCTGGAAAAGACTGAGTAGCATTGGAGTTTCTGTAACAATATTATGAAGCTAAAACTAGTTGCATCAAAATATAACACAAAGAATAATTCCTTACTTATCAAGAAAAATAAAATAGAAAAGAAAAGGAACAAATCACAATCTCAATAACTCTCTAGTTCTTCACAGGTTAATAAATAAATTCCCTTTTGAACTGGAAAATGCAATGTCAAGTCCTTGTAATATAACGTGACCAACTCTCAACCTTGGCTAACAAACATATCACAGCCAATGCTTATCAATTTAAATAAAATAGACAAATCCCATACCCCCAGTTCATTGTGGTAAGAAGAATACAGCGTCAAAAAGGAGAAATGAAAAATAAAAAACAATTTTCACAACAAGAAATAGTATAAAAGAATAGTTTACCCTCCAGTCTTAGATGCTGTAGAAGCCGCAGACTTTTCAGCCTTCGCGTAAACAAGAAACAGATTGAAACGTCATCAGTAACAAAGACCCATTTTTTTATAAAAATCCAAAAGAAATAGCTAGGACAATAGATTAGTCGAGATATTTAACTGCAACAGCATTAGCAGCAACCAATCGGCCAGCACTGCGAGCTCTGGCATTAGAAACAGGAACCACCTTTGCATCAGATCCGTCAACCAGAAAACCTCCCTTCCGCTCTGAAACTTAGAAAAATGAAATACCCAGATCCGGATTAAAGATGAATAGAAAAAGAAAAAAGGAATTTTCAGAAGATGTTCGAAACACCCACTTCCATATGGAATGCGAAATCAATAAGTAATTGAGAAAAACAAACCAGAGAGAGAGTGGGATCAAACCTGGAAGAGATTTGAGGGAGGGGAGCTGAACTCCCTTAGGAACGAAATCAGAGGATGATGACAGAACTGAGGTCGCCACTATACCCTTCAAAATCGCTGCCATTTCTGTAACTACGAAGAGAAGGGATGATTGGAGATCTTGTATACAACAAATGGAAGAAGGAGAAGACAGGAGGGAAGAGCCAACGGTGTTGCTGGCCACCGCTCTCGGCTCTCTTGGTTTTGGGTGTCTCTTACTCTCTTACTTGGCTGCTGACCCAAATTAAATGGACTTCCTTCCAACTATCATCTTTGGTTCTATCGCCTCCACTCCACCAAGTCTCTTTCTATATTTTCTTGTTTGGCCTTCTCTCTCTCTTCGTGTTTGATCATCATTTTGCCGTTGGCCAGCTATACCTACCATGGAAAAAATTCGGATGTATAATGGCTGTCACAGGGCTCTCCCTGCCTCACACGTTCATCTAATAGTAAAAATTATACTGCACTCCACTTCAGAATTTTAAATTCCATTTTAAACCTATACATAATTCAAAATTTTAAATACCCCATCTATAACATTAATATTCGCCTGTGTATTGGCATTAATTTCTAGCAGCACCAATCTCAACTGTACAATGAAACTAAGGTTTCTTAGAGTGACAACAATAAAAATCCCTAATCTATATATAAAGATGTCAGTGGATCAGGTTAGGTGGTCAATCCACAATGACTCGATTCTAATGGGTTAGGATCGGGTTGGGTTGAACTTAATTGGGTTTTTAGTCAAGTTCAGGTTGAAGCGAACACATGCTGAATCTGACATTGACATTTACAATGCAGCATTGAAACATACAAGTACACTCATTTTTTCTGATTGAGGTTGCATTGATCGGTTTTTTTTTATCATTTTGGTATTGCATTGATCGGGTTCAAGTTGGACCAAATCCGAAATTGTCAACCCTATAAATATGTAATAGTAACAGCGCTGCATATTAATATATAATGAAAACAGTTAATTTCTTTATATAAAATGTTAAGGGTTTTTTAATAACTTATTAACATTTTTAGAATTTTAATCAGATTGAATCATGTTTGGATATCTAACATTCTTAATAAATTTAGATTCAAATCATCATTTATAAGATGTGATTCGATCCATTTGCATTTGAATATATCCCAATTCAAATTCAACCCGATCCATTTGCATCTACATATCAACTGCCGGTGGCTCAATTGATAGAATCTCCAACTCATTATAGCGGATAATTGGGATCAAAATCCCTGTGCCAGTAGGGTTGGAAATGCTGAAAGCATGACTGTATCCATGTCATGGAGAGAGATCTTAGACAGCTGAAGCTGTCTAACGTGGAACAGACTTCTTAACCAAATTTATTCACGCACATGAGCTGATGGGCTGACGACTTGACGGGCACCACGTGATGATGTGTTTACAATTACAACTTTTTTTTAACGAAACTACAAGTATAACTTGATTGGCTCAGTATCCTCCATCTCACATAGGCGGGCGTAGACGAATCTAAAGCTCAGTTTGGAAGGAGTACAAATACAAAATATAAGATCTTGTGCTCTGCATATTTGTATTTGTACTCCTTCCGAATTATGCTTAACCTTGTATTTTGTATTCTTTTGTATGTATTTATACTGTATATATTTATATTTGTATTCATAGATATCTAACATGAATCTCTACAATCCTACTCGTAATAAAGGGCCAATCATAATAACCCATTTGTAAAATCTTACACAAGGCCAACATATTATAATGCTGTGGCTATAATGATTGGACCAGCATCTACAGTTAATAAAGGATCCGATAAGTTTGATAAGTGTCATGATTCATAGAGAGTGAGACAGTTGGGACAGTTGGAAGGATTAAATTAGGTTTGTGGACATAATAATAGAAGATTTCATTTTCTGAATTAATGGCCTTGGGACAAGACCCATCCTATTTGATCTTTATTTCGATAGAAACTATATAGCGGACGGTCCATAGATGGGGCCTTTTATCTTTTTCTATCTTTCCATCCAACCAAATATGATCCACAACTTTGGTGTCCTAATATCAATCATATGATCCTTTTGTCTTTCAAATGTTGGACTATTCCAATCATGTTACTGGTGTACCGGATCAACCCAAAGGTCTAAATTATCAAAGTATTCTCATAAGATTAAAGAATTATTAATCTCAACCATCCAACTGATGTACCAAGATTTCAATTCATTTGAGTCATCCAAAAAAAAATCAATCCAAGAGCCTATGCTATCAAAGTGATCCTTAAGATTAATGAATTAATTGTGGCCATCTGATTATCCGAGTATCTACGATTAATGCATGAAATTTTAGGAAAGAAACAGAAAGCTATGTAAATGATGTATAAAAGAACATCACATCCAGATGTAAAAGTCTACCCAAATGGGGTATAAAACTAATGTTTCCATATCCTATGTCCCTGCCGCTTCACTTTAGGCAGCTCTACTCTTGGCGGCAGATAGCCCCCGCCTACCATGACAGTTTTCACTTTGTTCCAAGTATCCCTTTCCATGACAGTTTTCACCCTGCTCTAGGTAGTCCTCCCAAGTAGTTCTCTCCATGACTTGTGATAAGATGTTGAGATGTGGTGGTAGGTTCTGATACCATTTGTTGCATAACTAATACACCAAATGGCTGTCAAGCCAAGCCATTTTAACCTTTTAGGACTGTAAGAGACCAGGCGCACTAGAAAGGAGGTTTTACCAAACATTCTTGAAAAGGAAAAAGATCTTGACAAAACAATTTTGTTGTGTAATGCACCATTTTTAACCGGAAAAAAAATTTACAAAATTTTTAACAGGAAAATTTTGCATTTAAGGCAATATGAAAAGAAGAAAACTTTGAATTTAATGAATGTTGCCTGAATCAACAATGACACAACACTTTTTTATTGGAATTTGCTTGCATTGGCAAACAAGTTGATATAGAACATGAATAACCCAAAATAAACAAATCACATAAAAAATACAAATCACTGATGCATAATTGCCAAATACCTCATTGATGATCTTCTGCGCTTGGAGCCCCAACATAAATCAACCTTATAGATCTTTCTCTTTGTTTCAATGAAGCCTTCAATCTTTCTCTTGGTCCCAAGGAAGCCTTGGCAATTTGGAGCACCACAATAGCATTCAACTTTGGGTCCAAAGTGCACAAATCTACAGAAAGAAAACCATGTCATTGTTTATTTTCACTTCCAATTTAAGAAGCTTGAAGCAAAGAAAATCTCATTATTTAGAAGCCCTATCAAACCAAATATATCGAACCAAAGGTGTATATCATTCTCAATAACAGGACTCTGGTCTTTTGAAGATCAAAAGATGAAAAAGGAAATAGTCAAATTAATCCTTGGAAGAGGTGTTCAAAACCACACATACTAGCAAGAGTTAACCCAATTCATCAAGGGTTGAAATAGCGGTACCCTAAAAAACTTAAAATATTAAATGAGATGTCAAAAATCAACATTTGATCACTTTCCCTAGAAATCTGCATTCATAATCATTGTATGAAAGCTCTTACATATGAAAAATACTATTGATGTGAATGATCTTCAATACGCTATACATATTAAGACCTGTAGTAAGTCTTGTCCTGAATTAGTGTGAAAAGAGGAGAGAACAAGGAGTAGAGATCACTGGTAATAATGATACCTTTTTTTGAAATATGAATTACTACTATACCCCAAATGTATCTTTCTATTGAGAGACTAACACTAATACTCCAATAGTCCCTCTCAAGTGAACACTAACCGGCTTGCCTAGAAATAATGTAATATTGCCGGCAACATAACCAATTGATCTGCCATAGCTTTTTTCAAACAAAGCAACTTGAAGATTCTGGCAATGGCAACCAGTGCAATTGCATTCATAGGGGCACTTTTGGCTCTTACCACAAGACAAATCTTTAACTGGTTAGATGGCCTGGACATTACCAACACAGTATTTTTAGAGGCCTACATCTCTTACCCAAGACAACCTATCATCAAATCCACCTCTCAACACATTTTCAACCATAGAACTACACTACCAACTTAATGGAGATTAATTCATAAATATGCCAATAAAAGAAACACTCTACCAAAAACTTCAAATTATCAAAGAAAGAGACCTAATAGATGTTTATCTCCTCATTGGTGTGCTCTCTGTAAGGCTGATGGTGAGTCCGGTTACCACTTATTAATTTCCTGTCAATTTGCAAAATGTATTTAGGAATGGTTCACTTCTATTTTTTTTTTTTTCTTTTGGGTGCAGTTGGAATTCCCCCTGAATGTGCAAAGCCTATTTACTTTTTCCTCCTTCAGCTGGCCAACAAAAAGAGGAAAGGTTATGTGGAGATGTGTTAGGGCTGCTGTATGCTGGTCTATTTGGGAGGAAAGAAACTTAAGAACTTTTTCTGATAAGGAGAGAATTCTAGAAAGTGTCATAGAAGTGATCCACATAAGGGCAATACACTGGCTGAAATATTTGCAGATGTTCAGACTTCTCAGTTGATGATCTGTTACAAAATTGGAAGGAAGTTGCGAAGTCAGTCCCATATAAGTTGACTTCAAGTCCATCATGGAATCCTCCCCCTCATGGCTTCATCAAACTGAATTTTTTTGGTAGCAGTTTGGGAAACCCAGGGCCATCTGGCATCGGGGGAGTGTTAAGGAATGAACAAGGGAATATAATAGCCTTGTTTTCTGGTCCAATAGGAGTTGAGACTCCCTTAGGGCCAAGGTAATGGTGGTCATGGAAGGTGATTCTAAGATAGTAGTGGGCGGGATAAAAGAAGACAAGATTGGGGTCTGGAACTACAACAATGAGAAGAGGAAGTTTAAGTGGTTGACTAAGGACGTTGATTTAAAATGTATTTGGGTAAAGAGA
Organism: Nelumbo nucifera; assembly: GCF_000365185.1. Next base: position 3,079,655 of record NW_010729126.1, read on the forward strand.
AGTGCCAACTCCTTCGCCAATGGATTAGCTAGGCAACGAATGCATAGGGATGCTACTTTCTGGGCTCATTTGTAACTGGTTTTTCTCTCCTTGATTGTTTATTCTGAAACGTCGGAGAGCTAAGATGTTTTATCTCCCCAAATCTGTATTCTAATCTCTTATTTTAATGAAATGCTTCCTGTTATTGATCAAATACCCCATAGAAACTGAAAGAGGGGTAGACATATAACCCAGTCTAATAACATAAACCCGAAGTGACCCAAGTTCTGAAATAGCAATCAGGGGTCATGTAACAAATCATGAGAGCAGCATGAGCACATACAAGTGACTGACAACTGGACAACTGACTGACATAGCAACCTCCGAACTTGCACTGATGTGGCATAACTGCCTAACAGATAGAAGATCTGGAGGGAGGGAGGGAGGGAGGGAGGAGAGAGAGAGAGAGAGAGAAGCTAGATAAAAGGGACCTTGAATCCTTCCATCCTCTTCCACCAGCTGACTCAAGCCAATCCTCAGGCCTTTCACATCCACTGCCACCATAACCCCCTTTTACAAAGTACAAGAACAATTAAAAGTAAATTGCCTTAAGACAAAAACCTAGAGTCATTTAGGCATTTTATCAAACATGTATGAAGCGCATTGAGTCCTGAAGCGCATTTAAGATAATTCAATGAGTATCTGTAATGCACCATGCATCACCAAAAAGCGTGACCACAAATGAAGAACCACTTCTTGTCATTTAAGATTCAGAAATGAAGCTTCACCTTCCTCCTAAAACCAAATAGAAACTTGAGTACCACTTGAAACAAGAGTACAAGACCAAGCTTAAAGCTATGTCTGATTACTATTAATCAAAAAATAAATTAAAAAAAAAAAAAAACTGTCTGATCACTACAAAAGAGTTCATCAATCCCAAACAACTTTATTGAATGATCCTTGATCACTTCATCACCAAAAAGGCCTAAATAAATGAATCTTGACCTACAATCAAGATATAAGAGGATAACTCCCAACAGGCACCAAAATAGAATGGGAGAAAAAAGAGCTGCTCTTAATTCTTCACAAAATCCAATAAAACATTAATCACTAGATCTAGAAATACTTTAGAAGCCTAGAAAAGTCCTAACACAAGCTACATTCGATTTAGACATAAAAGCACCAGTTTCAAGAAAAGATTCTAGAACTGTTTTCTAGACAACAAAAAAATGCCTCAAAATTCTCCAAAAAACCTTAAAAGCCAGGCAATTCAAAAATGACAGCCAACAGAATATACTATTTAAAGTCTGTTCTTACTATTTATGTTAATTCTAATAATAACTAATTATAGTAATTTCTTTAGATACTATAGCCATCATCATCTAATCTCTTTCCAACGTTATGAGTTCAGCTACATGAATCTTGTTCCACCATTCCTTTTGTTCAGTCCCATACCATTGTTAAAGCCTTTAAATTATATCCCACTACTTAACACATCCTTTTTGGCTTGCCCCTATCTCTTCTAGCCCCTTGTAACAGATCACTTCTTCTGATTGGTTCTCTTCTAGCCCCTTAAATCACTTATAGGAACTGATCATTTCTTTTGGATTTAACAAACCTTCTTAGTTGACCTACCCATTTTCACGCACATGAGCCACTCCTAGATTCCTTCTAATAAAGTCATGCCTGGTTGTATCCTTTTTCAACATTCTTAGTACTACCACACATTTTTTTTTATGTCTTCCTTGACTGCCCAACACTCTGGTCTATACAAATATTCCTTTTAGCCTAAGAAATATTTTCGAATAAACATGAATTGAATGAAAGATAACTAGACCAATAACTAAGAATTGTTGAAGAAGAAATATAGATGCTGGAGAGAACAGATCTGAAATTAACTAACAAATCTGAAGACATCATCATAAATATCTCCATCATTGCCAAAGTCTTCTTGGTGCTCTTCATACCTTCTTGTCATGAATATGAATATGCAAGGAGAGAGAAAAGATAACAATGAGAAGAGTAGAGAAACTCTTCAGAGATGTCACTCTCAGTTGGGCTACTGCCCAACTCAGGTGTTCTTTGAGGGAACACAAATATCTCGTTCATTTCTCCCTTCCAAAAGGGTTCCACTATATATAGATTTTATCACAAATCATAACAGCCTCTAATACTCTGATGCAGATCTTAATGGTTTCAGCTGACGTGGAGACGCTTTCTCCTAGCATATACTCGATCATATGATGGTCATGCACTTGGGTTTGTCTGCTGTTCGAATATGATAGATTTGTCTCCATCTGGTAAAAGAACACCCTCCAAATGGGCTTTGTCCTCAAGGACAAAATATGGATAAAGCTGTAGTAAGGGTTTATAGGGTTCCCATGTGGCTTCCTCCCTAGATAGCCCGATCCAAGCTACAAGTGCTTCCTGGACTATCTTCCGCCCTATTTTCAACCAACGGAGATCAAGAATGCTCTATGGCTAGGTAACAACATGGTCATCCTCGGAAAATTCTAGTAAGCAAGACACAACTGCTGAATTGAGACCTACGTATGGTAGAATGGCTGGAGGATCTTTCCCATAAAGAGCCTTGAAAGGAGTCATACCCACGGCTGAGTGAAATGGCTGGCGATGATAGGTCTCCAAACACCTATTGAGTACCTTGATCTGCCCATTTGATTGGGGATGATAGCTAGTGGTATGGTGTAGCCCTATCACCTGCAACCTGAAGTACTTGTTCCAAAACTGTCTGAGGAAGGTAGGATCTTATTCCAAAATAATAGCTGTAGTACCATGTAATTTAGCAACATCCTTGACATATGCCTCTGCAACTTGGGCCACACTATAAGGGTGTGATAGTGCCACAAAATGAACATATTTTTCATTAGTCGTTCCACCACAACCATAATGACCGATTTTCCAAGAGTAATGGGTAACCCCGAAATGAAATCCATGAATACTTAATCTCATACCAAAGCTGGAATTGGAATGGGCTGAAGAAGACCAGCAAGTGCCTGAGCTTCATACTTCTATTGTTGGCACACTTGACAAGAAGCAATGTACTCCCGGATTTTGTTCTTCATTGCTGGCAAGTAGAAGTGAGAAGCCAAATGGTAGTATGCTAGGGATGTATCATGGAATAACCTCAACAATTCTGGAATAAACCAGGATGTCAAAGGTATTACCATTTTGCCTTTGGAGAATAGAATCATATCCTTCACTGAATAATTTGGGTGGGAAGTGGGATCCTGGAGACATTGCATGCAAATCTAGGATAATCCTGGGTCCTCTTGGGCCTCAAGCTGGTCGAGAAGAGGGAAACTAGGCTTCAAGACTCCTATATGGCTCATTTCATGCATGAGAAAGAGAGAGAGAAAGAGAGAGAGAATCTTCCACCTTGTTGCTTGCACCTAGTTTATATGACATAATCAAAGCCCATCAACTTGGTTAACCATTTCTTTTGTCCAGTAGTATGTATGCATTGTTCCAGCAAGTGCTTCAAGCTTCATTGGTTGGTTCTAATGGTAAACCATCAGCCTAGTAGATAAGCCTCCACTTTTGGACCACTAGGACGATGGCCATTAATTCTTTTTCATAAATGGACTTGGTTTGAGATTGAGGTGATAGAGCATGCCAAAGAAGGCCAGTCGTTGACCCCCATGCATGAGGACTATGCCCACCCCGCAGCCTGATGCATCACATTCAAGAATAAAATCCTTTGAAAAATCTAACAGTCCCAAGGCTGGTGGAGTACACAAGACCTATTTCAAATCATCAAAGGCCTGTTGGGCCTGTAGGGTCCACTTGAAAAAGTCATTGTGCAGCAATTTAGTGAGGGGAGCGACTAACAACCCATAGCCTTTTATTAATCTCCAGTAATAACATATAAGGCCCAAAAACCCCCGCATTCCCTTTTGAGTTTTGGGTAGTGGAAAATCAAGCATGCAGGTGATCTTAGCAAGATCGACCATTATCTTTGCATTTGTCATATTATGGCCCAAGTAGCTTATTCATTTTTGTCCAAAAGTACATATGGAAGCCTTGACTATATATGAGAATGCCAATCCAGACTATATATACTAAAAAAAACTTCTAAGATAGGGCATGAAGACATCATTCATCACTGCCTAAATTGTGGAGAGGGCATTCATCAAGCCGAAAGGCATGATTAGAAATTCATAATGTCCAACATTTGTGATGTGGTTTAAGATTGTCTTTGAAACATCCAAGAATAAATCTCTGATCGGAATGGGAAACCAATCCCTAATGGTGATGTGGTTGAATATGGGTTGTTGTTAGGTTGAATGTGTTTCTTTGCTAATGGCTCAGTTACAATCTTCTCTATCTCCTCTCACTGAAATTGGGGGAATCTATAGGGGTAGACATTAGCTAGGGGCAGACATTAGCTAGGTGGGCCCCAGAGGCTCTTGGCTTGAGGTGGTTCAAGATTGCTCCCTTGGAGATGGTAAGGTTACTCATGAAGTGTGAAGTCCATTGTCATATTATCCCAATCACAAACAACAGGTCCTAGTTGGCACAGCCATTGGACCACTAATACCACATCAGATCCAGAAAATTGAAAGGGATGGAGGTCTACTTTAAATGGACACCCTTGTATTTTCCGAAATCCTTACACAACCCTTCACAGGAGATATTGTGCCCACTAGCAACCCGGACGACAAAGGGTAAAGTATGATAGATTACAAGCCCATGTTGCAGGGCAACAGTTAAGGTCACAAAATTAAGGGTACTTCCATTGTCAATTAACACCAAGAAAGTTCAACCCATTAATATTCCCTTAACCCACATAGTCAGATAGTATAGGGAATCTTTTGACAATTTAAGGCTTGAAGAGATCTCAGGTACCCCCATTTGCATCAAATCACTAGCATCTTCATTGTCAAGTTGGCCATGGACCCAGGGCTGGCTATCTTTAGTATCTAAATCCACACTTTGTGATAGGAAGACTTGTTGGGCCTTGCATTTGTGCCCAACCCAAACATGTCATCACAATCATAACAAAGGCCTTTCTCCCTTCAGGCCTACATCTTATCCCACTTTAGACATTTGAAGGGGAGGGTGGGTTAGCTTACCCCCTTGGCAATGGTTGGACGAGGGTTATCTTGTCCTGGGCCAAGGGTCTTAAGGATGGCTCCAGCTAGTCGAGTGAACTGCTTGGCCTAGTTCAACTTTTCTTCTCGTAGTTTTGCAAGGCCTACCATATCCATTATAGTAGTTGGCCTCCAAGCTTGAACTTCTAACTTGATTTCTTCCTTCAAGCCCCCTAAGGAGCTCCCTACCAGAGCTTTCTCAAACCAACCTATAACCCTGGTCACAATCTTCTCAAACTTGATTTAATACTCATGGACCAAGCTAGTGATAAAGTCTCAAAAAAGTCATTATAGGCCAAAGGGCCAAATCTAGCATACAGTGTCCCAGTAAAGTCCGCCCAAGAAAATTGAGGGTTAGAGGCATGTACTAATAGAACCAAGAGATTGCCTCTCCATCTAGATAGATGGATGCAATAATAACATGCTAGTAACTAGGGGTTGAATACAGATCAAAATATTTCTCATCCCTCAATACCTAGGATAAGGGATCCTCACCTGGAAAGTGGGGGAAGTCAAGCTTGGCAAACTGGATTGGAACTCCATTGGTGTGCCTAGATCCTCCATTGCTAGAAGCTCCATTTTCATATCTCTAACTCTCAACTAATGTGGACTTTTCGATCTACGTCATGATCACCAATAAAACTGCCTTGATCATCTTCAAATCATCTTCGAACCTATGTAGGCCAACCTCCAGTTGATCAACTCTCTCCTCCATGGAAGAGGATCCGGTAGTCAACATGATGCTCTGATACCAATTGATGGGTTACTACCCAACTCCAGTGAACTTCTAGGGAAAACAACCTCCTACAAAGAGAGAAGAGGAAGAAAAATGGAATTAGGGTGCATTAGGGTAAATATCTCATTCATTTCTCCCTTCCAAGAAGGTTCCACTATATATATATAGATGCTTTCTCCAAGCATACACTCGATCATATGATGGCCATGCACGTGGATTTGGCTGTTGTGGTTCGAATATGATAGCTTTGTCTCCATTTAGTAATTAAACCCCATCTGAATGGGCTTCGGCCTCAAGGTTGTGAGCTGCAATTCTAACACTCATTCTTTATATTTATATAAAATTACCCAAAATTACATAAAAGTACTTGAATATAATTTTTCTTCCTAAAAAAACCCCATTCCTCATACACCTCAAGAATTAATACTACAACATGAATAAAATGCAAGGAGGAGGAGGTGAGACAAAGAGAGAGAGAGAGATTCACTAAATGAACTAAAAGATTCATTGATAGGATATAATCACAATCATCACCATTAAATTTGTCCAACTTTTAACAACTGGGAAAACATTTATATTTTGCCATTCCATTAATTAGTGCAATATGAATTATCCTGAATGCTAGCGAGTTAAATGTACCCTCAATGTCAATTCATTATGAAGAGGTAGAATGATTGAGAAGAGGACATATGCAAGGTTGTCAACCTCCATTGTAGAATCAGAAATTACTTTGATAATCACATATCTCAAATTTTGGGTAATGAAAGGAAATTAAAGTGCCAATTACGTAGACACCGCAGTATATGAATTTCAACTGGAAAGTAAAAGATAGGAATGCAACTTGGACAAGCCTAGGCTAGCTTTTACCAAAATTTGAATGGGCCCAGCCCTCAGCCCAAAGCAGTGTAAAATGCTAGCTTGGGCCAACTCGAGTTGCACCCCTAGTAAAACAAACAAAAAGCATTGGATAATCGATAAATGCTGATATTAAAAATTTGAACCAAAAAAGGGCTAAATGTTATAAAAAAAGAAAAAAGAGGGAAGAAAAAAAGAAAAGAAAGTTCACAGAGCAATAATCTATACTACTTTAAAAAGTATGAATAGCCTCAAAATATTTCTGAAATTTTGAGGTATTAATTTGCATTCACCTTCATTGAATCATATATTAAGGCTTCTTTGTTTCTTCTCACCATTAAATTCTATAATTAAATGCATACATAATAAATTAATAATTTCAATAACATAAAAACTTATACTTTTAAAATCTACCTAGAAAAAATAGTGCTTTCATCTAAGTGGTGGTATGAAATTAAACCATTTGGGTCAAATGGACTAATCCATGCTGCCAAAATTAAATAATAAAATGAAAAAAATATATATATAGAAACTACAAAAATGGGAACGTTTTTAACATCATATATTTGACATATTAAATAATAATAAGTATGATAAACAGTGTTTTAAAAACCGACCCGGAGGCCAACTCGCTTTTGCCTTCGGGTCATAGTTCACCATTTTGACTGTCAAGGTCAAACAAGTCAAAATGCATATTTTATCAATAAATAGTATAATTATGTTTTACATATATCATAGTTATGATTTACATATATTACATATAATATATGTATTATGATACATATTTTATGTTTTTTAATTCCATATTAAATTTTTTATTCATAAAAAATATTAAAAATTACTTATCACACTTAATTTTTTATTCAAACAAAAATTAAGTGTGATAAGTAAAAATTATGTATATAATGTAGATGAAATATATAATTTAAAATTGATCTGAAAGCAAAGCTATTTTCTTATTTAAATGGTGGATCAATGATCCACCTTTTCAAGGAAATTCATGACATCATAATTGAATAATAAATATTTAAAAAAAGATAGAACACAAAAGATAAAAAGTATAGAGTTTTTCCAGACATTTTGGAACATTTCTAATGTTATATAATCATCATATTAAATAAAAATAATTTTTATTAATTTTTATTTAAGACATAAGTGGAATACAAAATTTAATAATAATTGTAGTAGTAATTATAGTAGTAGTAGCAATTATAATAATAATTGTTATTGTAATTTAAAATTTCTATAAGTGCACATTTAGTACAAGTATTTAAGTTTATTTTTAACCATATTGTTACTTTTATTAATTTTCAATTTCTATCCTGGATAAGCATTAGGGCTATGTTTGGTATTGTGGCCATTTATTTAATAAATGTTGTATACTTGATTTATCTTGAAAAACAAGAAAGTGGTTGATAAACGTTTTTAGGTGTTGTTGCTAGGCGCCATTAGATGCCATTAGGCACTACATAAGCTGAATAGTAAATAAATTTTGGGTGTTGGGAGAAACATTAATTTAATAAATAGTCTTACCAAATGGTTGGCTTTCGCACAAACTGACAAAACGTTTATCTAATAAACAGTCTTACCAAATAGCATTTTGGAATAAACACCTATGTGGCGATGAGCTGACACCATTTTTCAAATAAGCAGCCACAAAAGAAAACTCCTCTTCTCTTTGTCGAGGGAGCTGACCCTAAGTCTAATGAATTACAGGATGTTGGTGGAGAGGGACAAGAATCGGCCGTGAGGATGGATGTGGGTATTCCAGTGTCGAAAACACAGAGAAAGGATTGCCAAGTGGGTAGGTCGTTAGGAAGTGATTCTTTCACTATCTACTGCACAACTTTGTCCAAAAAGGAGAAAGGCCTTAAAACCATTTGTCGCCTGTCAGCAACTCAATTCTAGTGATTCTAGTCCTACCCCCGTCCTACCAGGTATGGGTGTCAATTCTTTTTTAGGTACTAACTTGTCTGCTATGCTTGAAACAGATATTCCAGCTTCCCATCCAGGAGGTTCTAATGCAAGAGAGAGGGTGATAGTGGAAGGAGGAGAGAGGGTGATGGAAGGAAGTAGTAAGGGGGAGGCGAACTGAATTTGGGAGTTGATCTGTACAATGAT
>NW_010729126.1:3097325-3115042 GCF_000365185.1 Nelumbo nucifera
GGGTAAATAGGGAAGAATTGTTTTGGGCTCAGTTGTGATTCTTGCTTTTCTTTCCTAGTTTACTTGTAAGATTCAAGGAGGGGCTGCAGCTCACGCCTCTCCCTGGGATGTTGTATGAACTCACTCTAAATTTGCTTCTGAATTAATAAATTTATTATCATTCATCAAAAAAAAAAAACAACCACAGAACCAAACACCATCCAAATCTAGCACCCACCCTCTTTCTTTGCCATTACCAACATTGATTTGTCAAACTTATAAAAATTGAAAGAACATAAAATAAGACATGTACATATAAGTAAATGGAATAAGAAAAATGAATTTATGAAAGTATAACCTGTAAATAAAAACTTCCATACTTCCTTACATCAGTGCAAGAAAACCAGCACTTGCTAAGTGGACTTTTAATACTAACAGGAACAAAATTTAAATTAAAATAGGAATTGTTCATCAAGAAAGAATAACCATGTATACCTGTAGTCGTAAGTAAGTGGTTCACCAACATTTATAGAACGAGCTGCAAACACACCTACACGTGTCTCCCCATCAACTTGCCTATGTGAATGTGAAACAGACATCATAAGGATGGTCATGGTCCATATATCACATGGACTTTAAGAAAGAAAGTACTCAAGGGCCATCTTCAATAAATTATATACATGCATGCATGCGTATGCATGTATTTATACACATACATACATGCGTTGTATGTATGTATTATATATATACATACATACTTGCATGTGTGTATGTATGCATTGAAAGAAGGTAAAGTAATTCATTAAAACACCACTATAGGCATGTACATGTAAGAGTCTTGTACAGTGAGAAACTATACATATATAGGCTAGGAATGTACACCAGTCACAAAAACACCATGTTCCATCATCTTCAATAAACTCAAAGCCATTTACTGGAAACAATTTCACTGGATTGGGTTGTTTAAATGCTACAGTTACTTCAGTATGATACAGCACAAAACTAGACATTAGGATCTTGACTTCTCAGTATGGAACTAAAACCGGGTTGCAGTAAAATACAAGATCAAATAGTTTTTTTTGTTTTTTCATTTATTTTTTATATTTGGGGGAAAGAGGGCCATAACATTTAGAAAGAAATGGGTTCCAGATAGGCAAGTTGGTTGATGGCATGCCTACATAGAAATCAGTTGTGAAGAGAATGACTGGCCTTGGATGCATTTATACACTCTCCCCTTAACTGTTACAGTTTGAGAGAAGCTAATTCTACATGATGTCACCAATTCTGCAATATGCCAAGAAAAAGTAGATCACAAAAAAAATCAAATGTACTAACCATTTTTCTAGTTTACAATTGGGATCACAGCTGTGATTTAAGAAACGAGAAGCATTGCCCTTGAAAGTTGCATCAATTGTGAAGTCCTTCCGAATTTCACACATGTAAAAGTTCTGATCACCCCTAAATTTCATATCCCAGAGCCTTTGCTCACACAAAGCATCATTGATGACTGAATGAAAAAAAAATTAAAAGGTGCAAGCATGAGAAGAACATGTAAAACGAATACAATACTAAAGACAGTAAATTAAATAATAACCCATATTTGTTTTACATTACTACTTTAGCGGGGAGAGAGAGAGATTTTAAAAATGATGCATGTCAACAGAGAATTTCTAGATTCTGATTAAACATTTCAATTGAAAGAAATTCAAAAAAGCATCTATTGACAAAGGGAATATTCCAAACCCAAAAAAAAGGAATTATGAAGGATGTTCTTATGATGCAGGTAGTAATATTAGAAATAAGAGAAGAGGTGTGATGATATAGATATCATAGTCTTACTTGTTAGAGCAATAGCGAAGGAAAGGCTGAAATGGACAAATAGTACATTATATAAATAACAAAAAAAAACTCCTCATCTAATAATGTAGCTAAACCAAGGTTAGAAATATACATCACTCATCCAAGTCATGCTACCCAACTGATGACGGCTCAGTTGGGTAGGATCTCTGACTCGTTGTAGCAGATAAATGGGAAGTGGGATCAAACACAGCTGCCACCAGGATTTGTGGGGTGAGGGTGGGGTGGGGTGGGGTGGGGGAGCACTGTTAGGGGGATAGGGGATGGGGTAGTCCCATGAACCAAAAAGTCAAGTCATACTTGGAACCACACTTGGTCAAGAACCACTGCAGAAAGGAATGCATCTTAGTCAAGCAGTAACTCAGAGACTCAAGAAGCTTTGACTCTTGATTGAGTCTTGCATGAGCAAAAGCCTCATTAAAAAACCAATTGCGTATTGTCCCAATGTGAAATTATATGTCACCTCCAAATCATTCAATTCTTTCAGGTTTCAAATCAAACATCTCATGTAATCTCTGCCTCAGCCAAAATATTTCCCAGTAACATGCAAGGCCACAGCCAATGATATTGCTGGCAGACATCATCTTATAGGCAACCATCGTCTCTTATATTATGGAGTGGAACTATTCTCCTTCATGATGATTATAGGAAACCCAGAAGCAATTTTATTATCTATCATTGCCAGATAACTTAACATGCCCAGTATACCTGTAGTTTATTTTAACAATGCTTACACAAAATTATTTTTTGATAACCATGAATTTTATTAATTATGAGCAAGTGTGTACAAAATGTACATCCAGCCAATACAATAGGTGACCCCTACTACCCTTTCCTCATCATTTAATTTACATGTTAGCCTAAAACATTTCATTACTGCCCACTCCTTGTTTTAAGAAGAAAAAGGCTAGAGGTAAGAGCATGACAGCAACATACTGGATACAGTATTTGTATCTTGAGAATGTGTCCCAGATTTTGAGAATAAAGAGCTGTGTATCCTGGTCCTGTATAGTGGTCCACTGCTTTGGGCAATCAGGTTTGGGCCTTCAGGCCAGGCCCATTCAAATTTTGACAAAAATCCAACCTGAGCCCACCCAAATTGCACCCCTAGTTCTATATTTGGGTATCTTGCACCAATAGTATACCAGCATTTTGCTTCGTAAGTATGCCAATATCTTCATTAAAATATTATCCATACACAAGAATTTTTACCATGTATGGATTGCTTATTATAGAGCTATTTGGCCATATGCTTTATTTCTTATTTCTCTTTATATTTATGGGCCTCAGTATGTTAGTTGCTTAAGTGATGATTAGTGCAGCTAACAATTAAGGACACTCTTGTAATTGTACATTGTTTCATCAGTAGAACTAATAAAATACAATTTAGGGGGCTGGGGTACTGTTTGATTCTCTTCTCCCATACCCTATTTCTCTCTCTCAACTCTTCTCTAGTAACCTAAACCCTTCTCTTCTCACTTCTGCTCATTATTTCTTGATTAAATAAACAAACCTTATTTTACTTCTTGGTATCAGAGCAGTGATCTATCACTTTCTTTCTCTTTCTTGAATCCGTACACTCTAGAATCAGCAGTGTATATAGAGGGTTAAGTTGCGGATCATCATTGAATGCTGTCACCTAATTGGTAGGAGGTTTTGGAGATCTCACAGTTTGTTTTTGAAGCCTAGAAGATTCCTGAAGATTTCCGACAAAAACCTGGGCCAATTGGAATAGAATCTAATCCTACTTGAGGTAAGGGTTAAAAGAGGTATTTTGAGACTGGCACTTGGGGCTCTGTAGGAGCCTTTTTGTCTGTTTTAGCTGCCTTTGGAAAGTGATCCAGGAAGGCTGATAGGAGCAGCTGCAATTTCTCTCTTCCTCCTGAAAGCCAAAGTGGGTGAAACCCTAACTTCAGGTGTGGTATTGACTAGAGATCAGTTGTTTGAACCCAGAGTCAAAAAGTGTATCTTCCTTAGTTATGCCCCCACACAGAAGGATTATTGTTGCCATGATCTTGTTAGTGGTAGCCGTTTTATATCTATAGATGCCACATTTACTAAGCCTATTCCTTTTTATCCTACTCCTTCAATGGAGGAGCAATCCTACTTATTTTCTCCTCTTCCAATTCTAGTTCCTTGTATTGACTCCCTTGATTCCCCTATTCCTGTTTCTTGTTCTTGTATCTAATGTGCCACCTACTCTTGTTCCTATTGCATCTCCTGCTCCTACTCCATCTTCAAATCCCAGGTTCACCTCTCCTATTCTTTCTCCATTCTCCATCCAATGTATGTAGGTTCACAGAAAATATATACATGCACAGGTTGCTCCCCCTTCATCTTAAGAGCCTCCTATGCAACTAGTTACTGATTATGACATGATGGGATCTAATCCTTCTACTCCACCTTCAGCCTCTTCCCCTAACTTGGACCTTTCCATTGCTTTACAAGAAGGTAAACATAAGTGTACTGCTCATTGCATTTCTAAGTATCTTTCTTATGGCCTTCAATCTCCTATTATTCCTTTTTAGCCTCTATTTCTTTTAAACCTATCCCACAAATTGTATCAGGGGCATTATCTCAAATAATACATGGCAAATAGTTAATTTGCCTGATGAAAAAGAACTTGTTGGTTGCAGGTGGATGTATACCAACAACTATCATGCTAATGGCACTATTAAAAACAAGGTTCAAAATTTCGATACGCTAATGGGTGTATACATAAAGTGTTGTTTTTAAGGCTTTTTTTTTTTAAAAAGGGTCTCATTTTAAATGATAAATAACAATTCTATCATCCCCTCTGAAAACATGAAAGCAATGTTTTAAAATGCGGAGGTGTGACGCAAGGCGTTCCACTACCTAGAGGCATGAGGCATAGTTCAGAACGTAAGAGGTGATTAAGCCACCCGAACACAAGGAGGCACAAGCCTACTTAACAGGAGGGGGGATAAGGAGGAAGGAGGGAGAAGAAGGAGGATCTCATTTTTCTTTATTTTTAATAAAAATCTTTTATATTAAGAAGAATGAAGAAGCATAGCACTAGTTAAAAGTATTAAAAATGATTTTAGGTTTTGTTGAGATTTGAGAAACGTATGTGTTGAGGATTTTCTATAGATTTATGAGTTAATTTTATTGATTATTTGATTAGATAGGTAGTAGGGACCATAGCACACTTGTTGGGACCCTTTGGAGTCTTTTAGAGTGCCTTTTTTAAGTTCTTTATTGAGTTTTTGTGTTCAGCTGCCATATAAGGGCATACTTGTCATTGTACCTGTTTTTAACCTCAAGTATAAATAATAATGAGAGGGAGCGGCTCAAGAACACTTCCTTCTTCATCTTTTCTACAGGTCTTTTATTTCTGCATATTTCTACTTTGTGCATTTAGTTCTTATGGGGCTTTTATTTATTCAGTTGGTTCAGTCTTTGTATTCTTTTTTTGTTATTGAGTTCATGGAAAATTTGTATTGGACCATCCTAGGCCCATCAGCCATCCCCTACTAAGGGAAATCTGATCATTACACCTTTAACTGTAATTAGGTTGATTATAACAAAGATTAGGGTTCTAAGTAGCCACAATTTGACTTCGTCTCAATCATTATCTTCTCTCTTGTTACAATCCATAAGGATGACTACATGTATCTTGGGTAGTAGATGCAAACAAAGAATTCTATTATTCCCTACTTCCCAAGCACCCTAGCAAAAAGCCAAAGGGATGGGCTTCAACAAAGTGGACCTCCTCCGGTGTAGCTGGAGATACCCACCACATGCTAAATAGCAAAGAAAAAAAATCATATTCCATAAGGCACCTTGAACTCGGGAGCACATGTACTATAATGTGCTCACAAACTAGACAAGTTATACACTATCTAGAAAGAAACCCCTTCTATGTATACAGTTGTTATTGGACAAATATGTCAAGAGAATCTGACTAAAGAAAAGCCCCTACCATGGGTTGAAATCATAACCCCCATAGACAAACCAAATCTTCAACATTCAAGAAGGATCTAAAGAAAAACTATAAGGTGCACAAATTATCCTAAACTACAAAACTATTGACCTGTTCTGTAAGAATGGATGAGACCTTAAAGAATTTTAAAAGGTCCAAGAAGTTAAAAATTGCTGATGTGCTAAGCAAAAAGAAAGCCTTGTTTTAAAACTCATGCTTTCTTCTATACTAAAATATTTTTTTTACTAAACCTTTGCAGACATATAACCTTCCTTGACATAACAACCAATGATGAATAAGAACCTTGAAACAAACAAAAGGAGCATTCTCAGCCAAATAGACAAGTATCCAACTAAATAAATACAAATTCCAAGTGTGCACATGAATCCTTCACCACAAACTAAAGAGATATTAATGCAAAAGCAAATACTTGTGTTGGTGAGAACTCTCTGGTTGGATAAAACATAAACACTTTAACAAGAAAAGGTGTAACAAATAAAAGCCATTATAAGCTGAATGGGTGTAATCATAGCCACCTTCCCCAATGTATTCGATTACAAAATCCCCTTTCTTAATGAACTCAGCTGCCACGACTCCCCATCCACAATATTGAGTCTGGAAAGGAAAACAAACTCTTAATTCAAAAAGAAAAGTTATCTATCAAAAAAACTTCAAAAAGAAAAGTTTTACAAATTTAACTAAGATCATGCTAACTTTGAAGTGTACTAATAATTAAGATTAAAGTAAGCTAGTTTGTTTCTCTTACAATACAAATTAAGATAAATGAAAATAAGACTATTTGATTCTAGTGTAAGATTACCTTTACAATTTTAATCTTCTTCTCTTTGCGGAATGGTCTATTTGTGCATGCCTCTGAGCAATGACAAGACTTTGAGCAACTTATGCATTGAACCCTATTAGATCACATATTCATGTCATAATTCTAGAACAGTTATAAAGAAACACCTTGAATTCATTTATAGATTATTATCCATAAGAGAAAATGAAGAGAAGAGAGAAGAGAGAAGGAAGAGGAGAAAAGAGAGATCTGTGAGCAAAACTCAATGCTGGCGGCGCCAACTTTTTGGTATTTACATTAGGGCAACCATAACATAATATAAAAGAGAGAAGTCGGTTGCATTATGGTTTTGGGAGATGACTTGTTCGAACATCACTCCCTTCCCTAATCTTTTCATTAAAAATAATTTGCAAAGTTTTTGTATTTACAAGAAGGCCCTTAATTGGGTGATTAACTTAATTAAACATAAAACATAAAGAAACATAAAGGCCCATTAACAAAAAGGAATAGAAACACAAAGAAATAAGAGCAGCCTATGGGCCATTTGGCCCATTCTCTCTACACTCCCCAAGCTGACCATAGATGTCAATCATGCCCAACTTGCAAGTGTCATGTTGTAGTTTGGCCTTGGAGATTCCCTTGGTAAGAATGTCAGCTAATTGTTCTTCAGATGTAATGAATGGTAGACAAATTTCTCCAGAAGCCACTCTTTCTCTGATAAAATGCCTGTCAACTTCAATATGCTTAGTCCTATCATGTTGCACCGAATTGTGGGCAATCTTGATGGCGGCCTGATTATCACAATATAGCATCAATGGCTTATCATACTCAACACGTGGTTCCTCCATCAGGGATCGAAGCCAAAGTAACTCAGAAACTCCATGAGCCATAGCCATGTACTCGGCCTCAGCTGAAGATTTAGCAACAACATATTGTTTCTTGCTTCTCCAAGAAACAATATTACATGCCACCATGCTACAGTATCCCGAAGTTGACCTCATATCATCAATGTTTCATGCCCAATCAGCATCTGTGTAAGCCTCCAGTTTCATATGACCATGATTAGCAAAAAGAATGTTCTTCCTAGGAGTACTCTTCAAATAACATAAAATCTGTTATGTTGTTGTCATATGAGTGTCCCTAGGAGCATGCATGAACTACCTAATGCAGCTAACAGCATACGCAATGTCAGGCTGAGTCATACAAAGATGTAGAAGTTTCCCTAGTAACCTTTGAAACACTCCCTTCTCCTTCAACAGTTCTCCATTAGAGGCAGAAAGTTTGTGACTCATATCAATAGGAGTAGCCACTAGTCTTGCACCCATTTTGCCTGTTTCAGTGAGAAAATCTAGCACATACTCGCTGAGAGATAAAGAATCCATCCTTAGACCGAGCCACTTCAATGCCAAGGAAATACCTCAACTCCCCCAGATCTTTGATCTCAAACTTTGTATGAAGGAAAGATTTAAGATCATCAATCCCTATCACATCAGTGCTAGTCACTACAATATCATCAACATAGACTATGAGATATGCCACCAATGAACCTCTCCTCTTCACAAAGAGGGTATGATCAAACAGAGTCTGTACATAACCAAAGTTAACAAGAGCAGCTCTAAACCTTTCAAACCACGCCCTAGGCAACTATTTGAGTCCATAGAGAGACTTCTTCAACTTGCACACTTTTCCCTCCATGTTTGTGCCATACATCCCTGGTGAAGAGACATATAAGCTTCCTCATGTAATTCTCCATTCAAGAATGCATTTTTAACATCTAGCTGATAAAGAGACCAATCTGAATGAACTGCCAAAGATAGCAGAACTCGCACATAACAGTATAAATAATGCTGACTAATTTGTGATTGCACCAAATTCACTAACCATCCAATAACAGTATAATTCTCTTGCAACCATTTCTCATAAGATGGGTCATCTTCCGATGGTGCTTTCTTGCTCCAGGAGATATACCCCCACTTGCCTCTACTACAAACATGTATTTTTATTGATTCTGACCCATACTAGATAGTTAGTTCCAGAGATTGATTGTGGTCACAGCTAATAATGAGTCTACAGGTGCTCTTGGAACTTGTCCGGACTCCGCGCCACACTTATTTTCAACACCAGGGACATCAATCTTCCTCAAACAACTCCAGAAGAACTTCAAACAAGTTCAAATGATAAACAAGGAAGACAGGAAAAAGCAAACACCAAGTACCAACCTCTATGAAGTCGTATCTACCAGCTACGTCTCACCCGGAACCCGGGAGAAACAGGAAAACAATAGCCACTCCCTGTAAGCTTCACAGAACTACACAAGACTTGGATCGGTCTTCAAGATAAAGAAAAAGAACCCCTTCAGTCACTGAGCGCCAAGGTGAAAGCTCCCTGTGGGGCCCGCAATCAGAATTCTCTAGTTGATTAGAGTTTTGGGCAAAAAACTCCAAGGACTGCCAGAATAATGACCAAGACAACATCCTTTTCTCCAAAAAACCACTAACAACTAGGCTGAATACTTTCTTCAATCACTAATTCGATTCAGCTCTCCATACACACTGTATATGGGAAAAAAAAAAGGAGAAAAAAGGAAGAAGAAAGGAGCCCGCTATGATACCAATAAGGAAAACAGTCCATAAGAATGAGAGGACTGATTTAAAAAGTGTGAAAAAGGTTAGATATCAGCAGCAAAGAGAGAAGAGAGAAGAAGAAGAAGTCAGATGCAATAGGGTTTTAGAAGATGAGTTGTTCGAACATCACTCCCTTCCCTAATCTTTTCATTAAAAATAATTTACAATGTTTATGTATTTACAAGAAGGCCCTTAATTGGGTGATTAACTTAATTAAACATAAAACATAAAGAAACATAAAGGCCCATTAACAAAAGGAATAGAAGCATAAAGATATAAGAGCATACTATGAGCCATTCGGCCCATTCTTTCTACAAGGGGGAATTACAATAGTACCCCTATGATACTAAACAGAAATAAAATAAAAGACAAACAACCTATAAACAGCCTTTTAACACTCCCCCTCAAGTTCAGACATAGATGTCAATCATGCCCAACTTGTCACATAGATCATTATACTGCAAGTGATGTAACCCTTTTGTGATGATATCTGCAAGTTGATCTTCGGACCTAACATAGGGGGTGCACACTTCCCCTTTGACAACCTTTTCTCTGATAAAATGCTCGTCTACCTAAATGTGCTTGGTTCTATCATGCAGCACTGGGTTAGCAGCAATGTTTATGGCTGCCTTGTTATCACAATATAAAGTGATAGGTCCATCAACTGTAAACCCCAATTCCCAACTCACTCAACAAATTTTTTAGCCACATTATTTCAACCACTCCATGAGACATTGCTCTATATTCAGCTTTAGCACTAGACCTAGCCACCAAATTTTGCATTTTGCTTCTCCATGTGACTAGGTTTCCTCCCACAAAGGTACAGTAGCCGCTGATAGGCTTTCTATTATCCAGTGATCCTACCCAATCTACATCAGTATACACTTCAACCTTCAAGTGCCCATGCTTTTGGAACAATAAACCTGCACCTGGGAATTTCTTAAGATATCTGAGAATTCTTTCAACTGCTTCAAGGTGGGTGGTCTTAGGGACATGCATGAATTGACTAAGAACACCCATTGCATAAGCAATGCCTAGCCGAGTCATGGAGAGATATAGCAGTCTTCCTACAAGCCTCTGAAATTGCTTCACATCTTTGCTGAATTCACCTTCATAATCACTTAATTTGTGATTAGGATCAATAGGAGAATCAACGGGTTTCACTCCCAATTTTCCCGTATCCTATAACAGATCTAAGACATACTTTCTCTGAGAAATGAAGATACCCTTTTGTGAGCAGGCAACTTCAATTCCAATGAAGTATCTCAAAGGACCTAGATCTTTCACCTCAAAATGAGTAGCAATAAATCCGTTCAATTTTTGAATTTCATCTTTCCAATCACCAGTGATAACTATATCATCAATATACACTATTAGGGATGCAGTTTTCCCTTCCCCTCTTATCACAAACAATGTATGATCAGATTGACATTGCTTGTAGCCTTTTTGTTGTACGATTACCTGGAATATGTTGAACCAAGCTCTTGGTGATTGTTTCAGGCCATATAATGACTTCTTCAACCTGCATACCTTTTGTTCATTACCTTGAACCCGAAAACCAGGGGGTTGTACCATGTACACTTCTTCTTTAGGATCACCATTTAGAAATGCATTCTTGATATCCAATTGGTGAAGGTCCCAATAGAAGTTAGTAGCTAAAGAGAAAAGAACCCTAATGGAGCTCATCTTAGCAACTGGTGCAAAAGTTTTTGCATAATCCACCCCATACACTTGAGTGAACCCTTTTGCCACTAAGCGAGCTTTATACCGCTCCACTATGCCATCAGCCCTATGTTTTAATATAAATACCCATTTACATCCAACTAGTTCCTTCACCTCAGGAAGATCCACCAATTCCCATGTACAATTTTTATGTAATGCATTAATTTCTTCATTGCATATGTCCATTCAGGAACCGAGAGAGCAATAGGAAGGTCAAGATCTCAATACCAGAGGTATCAATAGCAATAGGATTAGAAATATCAATGGAAACTAAGGTACCTGGCTGGGTAGGATCCATCCCCAGAGAATTTGATGGCGTTGGTGGTACAACTTCTAAATTCTCCACAACTCTTGAACTTGGTTGGCATTTGTGACGGCGACAGAAAACACGGAAGGGAGGAGGATCGAGAAGAGGAGGGAGATGAATCTGAAGCAGAAGAGGAAGATGAACATGTTTTTCCTCATGCCTACACTCCCCCTGAGGAGAAATAGGAAAGAAAGGTTCACTCTCAAAAAAGGAGACATCCATAGAAACATGATATTTTCGAGAGACGGGATCAAAGCACCGGTACCCCTTCTGAGTTGTAGGGTACCCCAAAAGATGCAAGGAATAACACGAGGATCCAATTTCCCACGAGTGGTTGACAGGTTTTGGACAAAACAACGACTACCAAATACACGAAGAGGAATAGACAAAAGAGGAGCTTTAGGAAACAAAAGTTTATGTGGGGCTTTGTACTCTAGCCATCGAGAGGGCATGTGATTAATGAGATAAGTAGCACAAAGGATAGCTCCAAGCCAAAAACGTTTGGGGACATTTATATGAATCAATAATCTCCGAGCCATTTGAAGAAGGTGGGAGTTCTTTCTTTCAGCTACACCATTTTGTTGTGGTGTTCGGACAGAGGAGCTATGGCGGAGTGATCCGCGTAAAGCAAAGAACTCCGTGAGATCATTATGAAGGTATCTTTGGCATTATCGGATTGGAAGATTTGGAATTTTGGGTTGAAATTGGGTGAAGATCATTCTTTGGAAATCTTGGATAATTTTTAGTAATTCATCCCTAATTCGCATGGAATACACCCATGTGTACCTGGAGTAGTCATCAATAAAGGTAATAAAATACTTGTAGCCACTTCTAGATGTTACAGTAACTGGGCCCAAAACATCATAGTGAACAATATGGAAAAGAAATTCAGATTTATTATTCTTTGAAGAAAAATGAGTTCTACAATGTTTACTCAACTAACAAGTTTGACATATAACCTCTAACACTGGCACTGACTTAAACAACTCTAGGAACACAATCCTTAAGGAATCAAAGGATAAATAACCAAGACAATTGTGCCATAAATAAGCTTAACTCTTACTAGACTGAATCTTAGACTCTATGACTGCAACACCAGCCTTATTCTCCAACAAGTAGATACCATCCACCATATGTCCTCTACCAATCATCTTCCTTAAAGCCAAATCCTGAATCAAACAATAAGAAGGGAAGAAGGTTACTGAACAGTTTAATGAATTGGTGATACTACTAACAGAAAACAAATTAATAGGGAATTATGGAACATGTAAAACATTAGAAAGGGTAGAACCGAAAGGAAGAGAAATGGTTCCTTGACCAGCTATGGTAGAGAACGAATCATGTTGTACTGGGCAGAATTGTAACTAATTGCTAGAAATTGCAGTTTGTCCCTCTGCAATCTTTATCTATTGTAACTTAATTTCTCTATTTTTAATGAAAGTTTTTTGCTGATAAAAAAAAAGCATGAACCATCAGCCAATCTCACTTTGTCTCTTCCAGAGAAGATGATAGGTCTAAAAGTAAATAGATTTACCAGTCATATGTTTTGACACTACATAATCAATTATCCAAGGAGAGTCAGAGGAATGAGACGATACATGAAGAGTTGTAGCAGAATTATCTGATGTAGACACATATGAAGTTGATGGAGGAGGAGCATCTATCTGACGAATTGCCCTACCATAAAGTTCTAAATGGTCACAGAAGGAATTAATGATATCCTCCCTAGGGTCAGAACCAGAGGTGTATGTCTAAGTTGCAGTAGTAGTCAAGGGTTGGTTCTCTTGAGTAGCCATATTTGTTGTAGTGAGCTACCTTGCTGCCCTAACTTCTTATTCAGATCTGAACCCTGTTTCTTACTCAATTCCTGAGCCCATTTCAGCTTCCCATGAGGGTCCCAGCATGTGTCACAAGTGTGTTGAGACTTCTAGCAATGGGTGCAACATGATTTTTCTTTGTCATCCACCCTTTTTTGAGAGTCTCCCTTCTTAAAGGGATTTCCCCCACCTGTAACAACACTTCCTTTCGTTGCCGACACAACTGCATCTCCCCTAGAATTATTCATCAGATTTCTTCTAGTTTCCTCTAACTGTACTAGAGCATATACCTCTTGGACAGATGGGAGATCCTTGCTTCCAAGAATTTGTACTCTAATGGATTCATAGATAGGGTTCAAGCCAAAGAAGAAGGCAAAGACTCGCTGCTATAAAACAAGAGACTTATACGCTTTGGCATCTTCACCATAATTCCAATCTACACTCTGAAAGTGATCCAACTCCTTCCAGATGGAAAACAAGTCTGAGTAGTACACAAAGAGACTCCTCTCCCCCTGTTTACAAATAGAAGACTGCCTATAACTGATAGATTTTTGCATAGTGGCACAATTCAAAATAGGTTGACTTTGCTTGTTCCCAAATTTCATAAGGTGCTTCAGCCCACATAAAATTTCTTCTCACCTGAGGTTGCATAGACACTAAGAGCCATGACATTACCATGTTGTTTTTTTCCCTTGCAGTAATGTATAACCTAATCCCCTTCGACCATTCTAAGTAATTGAGACCATCAAGAGGTATATGACAGCCATAGGGAAAGATAAATCCATACCCCCACTCAGTCCATTCTGCATTGAGGAAACACCAAATGTAGCAGAATCTTCACTATTCATGATAACTGGTTCAGATCACACTCAAAAGAGTTCCAAAAAAAACTAGAAAAATACAGTCCAACCTGTTTCCCTTTCACACACTGTTATTTCTGGAAAAAAATGCACCAGGAAGCTAGATACAGCCACCTTTTAATTCAAACACAGTCCTTCAATAACCAAAAAAAAAAATGCTTTACTACTATTACGGCACCTAGAGGCCATCACCGACCTACAAACTAACCATCGTACTGCTGTCACAGCACACACAGTTCATCTCCGACCTACAAACACACCACAAAGCTGCTGTCATACCACATACAGGTCACCTCCGACCTACAACTACCACAAGGATCACTCGATCCTACAAAAAAGGAAGGTACAGGTGCTGATCACCTCACATCAGTTGATGGATCGCCTTGTTTTGGTTCTGTCCTGATTCACAATCAGGAAAAAAGATAAAAAGAAGGAAGAGAGAAGCTTCTAAGGTCAATCCAAAGATCTACCTTGGTTCTTCAGAGAAAAAATTCAGCAGCAAGTGAAGGGAGAAGACAAAAGAGTGCTTTCACGATCTCCTTTCAGATCAAATGGGCCTGCTCCGATACCATATTATCCAGAAGAGAAAGTGAAGAGAAGAGAGAAGAGAGAGGGAAGAGGAGAAAAGAGAGATCTGTGAGCAAAACTCAATGCTGGCGACACCAGCTTTTTTGGTATTTATATTAGGGCGACCATAACATAATATAAAAGAGGTGGAATTACAATAGTACCCCTGCGATACTAAACAGAAATTAAACAAAAGACAAACAGCCTATAAACAGCCTTTTAACATAGATGTTAATATATTTCCTAATATTTCCATGACATATTTTCATTTCCATGGGTACCAACACAAAATATTATTGGAACCAACATATTCAGTATATAGAATACAAGAGATGGTATTATAAATACCATAAGTTGGCAACAATATTGTAGACATGCATAGTAGCAGTTGAGCAGTATTATTGTCTGCCTAATGGTCATGATTTCCACTTTGATCTAGCTCAAACAAAAACAGAAAAACTATCTATTCCTTACAAACAGAAAACTAAATTCAAAAAATACACTTGGATGTCTGCCTTTAAACATCAGGTGTATTGCCAGCCATGAGTGGATCATCCCCAGAATTTTCCTTAGTACATCTTTTGAGTTCTGAGTTCCTTCAAATATTCAGTTATTTCTTTCACTCCACACTGCCCACTTAACAGCAGCGGGGATGATGCTCCATGCCACCTTTCCAACCTTACTAAGACCTCACAGTCATAGTCTATTAACCATAGTTTCATAGCTTTGTTTTATGATTTGGAAGAATATAATTTAAAACTGTGTACCTATGCTTCAATTATCACTCCGTAAAATATCATTCTATATTTTTGCATATTTTTACAATATGTCATTCATGATGTTTCCACCATATCTATAATTTTTACATTTCCAACATGTTTCCTATATTTTTATGACTGATATTTCTACGAACACTGATGTTTCAAACCTTGGTGTCAGATTTGTTTTAAAAACTTAGATATGTATCATGGATTACATTTATATTACATAGACATAGGTAAAAGCATTGACATATGACATGGGTACAACACTCAGATACCTGTACAAGACTAACTTATTGGTGTTGTACCTTGTAGAGAGACTAGGCCGAATGGACCCTAGTATCTTTTCTTGTAATATGTTATTTATTTATTTGTAACCTAATGGGCCTATCTTTATGGGCTTGTTATTTCTTTTTTGTAAGTTCTCTTTATGTTATTGCCTAGCTGGTTGCCCACTTAAAGGCATACTTGTAATTAACCTAATGATTGAAGTTTAACAAAAATATTAGAGAAGGGAGGGAAGAGACATTTCAAACTCTTCTTCTTCTTCTTCTTCCTTTGTGATGCTGTTCTCTACTTTTCTTCTTCTTCTCTAATTTTTACCGAGTTTATATCAGTTTTAGAGGATTGATTCACATCTGGGTATCAGAGCAGGTTTCTTTCTTCCTTTTTTCCTTTTTTTCCTCTTTTCCCATACACCCTTTGATTAAGAGAGTGTATGGAGAGATAGGTTCTCTATAGTTCAGAGGACCTTTTGCCGAGTTGGTAGAAGGTTTGGAGAGATGAAAAATCTGGCTGGAAACTACCAAGATGTGATGTTGTACTGTTTCTACCCAAAATCCTAGCCGATTAGAGATTTTCGAAGTTAAGGTAAAAGTGAAGCTTTGGGTGTGGCGCTCTGTGCTTGGGAGGTGTTTTTTGACTTCTAAAAGAGGGCGGTTCAGTTTTGGAAGAGATTGGGAAGCTCTGGTAGGAGCGGCTACATCTCTCTTTCTCCCCAACAACCGGGCACAGTGAAACCCTAGTTTTCAAGCATCTGGGTACTGGGTTGACTTTAAGTAAGTTTATAAAAACCAAACTTCTGGTTTTTTGAGTTTCGTTTGATTAATGGAGCAATGCGGAAGTGAGTTCAAGCAGGTGCCGGTTTCCGGGCTTGGCTCGATAGATTCCGTTTTGACTGGTGCATAGTTGTCAAGGCAACGCCTAGGCGACAAGGCACTCATGGGAGCTCGCCTGGCAGTCACCAAGCAGTTTTGTGCACTAGGTTATAAATTACTTTTATATTTTTAATTTTTTGACATTATAATTATAAAATAGGCATTATTAAACTAGAATATTCATTTTATGTGTTTATATACTAGTTTCTTTTTATCATTTTCTTATTTTGTTAGCATTTAATCAACACAAACAACTGTTGTATTGAACCCATGGTTCAAAGTATCGATACACCTCTATGTATTGGCAAAGGTGTATCGATACTTATAACGATACTCCCCCTATTTTTTTATTTCTTTGGTTTTCAATTTCATTTTTAAATATATATTATTTAAAAAAATGGGTTCCCAAAAACACCTATAAACAGGTATCGGGACCCCAAAGATACAATACAATACACCCGATACAAGGCATATCGTATTGAAATTTTGATCCTTGATGAAACCTCAAAAGTTTCAAAACCCGAACCAATAAGCAAGGGAAGAACTTAAAATTTTGTCTAATCAACACATTTTCTTCTTCCACCTTTTCTTTTCTTCTTTCCTATAACAAAAGTGGGGTTCAGCCCCTATATTTTTTGAATTTTCTTTCCTTTGTTCTTTTTCTTCTCATAAAATGTTGATTTTCTAGACTTAAACATGAAATTTATACTTTTCTTATGAAAATTATGAATAATTATTAAGGAAAAATGGTTATGAAACCTAGGGAACTACCCTAGTGTTAGACAGTTTTGTATGCCCTTACCTTCAATCTAATTTGATGTACTTTTGATATTTAGTGTAAATAAATAAAGTGCATGTTTGATTCATGTTGTATGGTATGATTCTATATAAGACCCTAAAACTGGACACTTAATGAGACTCGGTTAGTTTTGAATGTTCACAGCCATTGGATAAGTCTAGGAAGATTTATCCTGCCAAGGCTGATATTGGTGTGCCACCAAGTGTTGGGATGGCCTGTCTTGGCCACCAGGGTAAGACCCAAGGCACATGCAATATGGGATTACTCGAATCCTTGAATCGGACCAGATTTCCAGTATTGCCCTAGACCTTAGAGATAGATGGGCAAAACTGGAAAGTTACACCTGACCCCTAGACTCGATTATAATACTTCACTAAGTGTCGGATTGGGCTGTCTTTAATATGCCAATCAGTGAGATCCTTAGCGGGGGTCAAAACCTGGGCATGTTGGGGCAGTCTGAGAATTCATCTGAGTGGGTGATTGTAGTGACAGGATCAGCCCCTTTGTCGGACAAAGGTAATGATC
>NW_010729126.1:3115632-3190344 GCF_000365185.1 Nelumbo nucifera
GGGGCGGATCTGAGATTAAGGTTAGCAAAAGGATTGGGCCTTTAACCTAATCCACTCTAGGAGACCAAATTCAAATCAAATTTGAATATGGTAATCTCCTGATAAGATCAAGAGTTATCTAACCTAATCTGCAGATAGGATTAAGATCATCCCCTATCAAGATGCTGATTTGGATTGGGATAACTCCCAATTAGGAGATTTCTTAATCAAGAAGAAAAGAGGAGAAACCCTAAGAGGAAAACAACAGAATTCGAACCTAGGGTTTTGAGCAAGAAATCATCTTGCGAATTGAGATAGGATCTCATACACATTCCAGAGAGAAGAAAAGCATTCTTCGCCATCTTCATCTTAGGAATTCTCCTCCAGCCACCGCCATTCTCTGAAAAGATTCGATCTTTGAAGAAAAGAAATCAAGAAATCAGTTCTTGATATCAAAGAACTAAAAAGGTTCGGTGCTCAGTGTTTCCAAAGGATTCTTTTGAAGGATCCAGTGTGTGGGACACACTCTGTTGGTTCCGTTCAACATATTGATGCATCATCTTCAGCAGGAGTGGATCTTGGTGTCCTCTATGGCCGTGAACACCAACTTTGGGAGATACTGCTTCTCTGGATCAGGTATAATTCCTCCCTTGTCTTTTGGTTCAGATCTGGTTCGATTATGGTTCAAGTAAGATCATTGAATATTGTATTCTAAATTTAGGGAATATGATTCCCAATTGGAAGAAGGTAGGAAAATTTTTGAAATTCGCCCACCCATTCCGCAACCTTTCTAGCGTCCATACGATGGATCCTACCATTCTTTCACCTAGGATATATGGTTTTACTTAAAAAAATCCATCGCCTAGGCGACAAGGCACCCCCTGTCGCTTAGCCTCGCCTTGGCGCCTTGAAAACTAGGGATTGGTGTGACCACAATTAAGCTAGATGGAACCAATTATCTTGCTTGGGCAGAGTCTATAAAGATTTATGTCTGTAGTAGAGGAAAATTACGATATCTCACAGGCAATAAGGTAAAACCCGAAGAAACAGACCCAGAATTTGAGAAATGGATGCAGGAGAACTATACAGTCATAGGATGGTTGGTCAACTCTATACAGCCTCATATAAGTCAGCACTATCTCTGGATGTCCTCGGCCAAGGAGATTTGGGACAGTGTCTGAAACCTATTCACAGAAGTTGAATGTGGCTAGAGCCTACAAGATGAAAAGTGATGTGAAGAACCTAAGACAAGGGAAGAAGAGTGTGGCAATCTATTATCTGTTAGTAGCTTAACTAAATCCATGAACTGTAGCATAACCTTCTTTCCCACTCGTTGTGTTTTTCAGGACCTGCAACCTCAGAGGATGATTGAGAGTGGCTACGAGATGAATGGAATATACTTGTTGGACACACCTGATAGAGTTCTTGGACCACCTCATGGAGTTGCTTTGGAGTCAGTTTTGTTAGTCTGTTGACAAAGTCATCTTATGTCACTTTCGGTTTGGTCCTTTGTCTTTTTCTGCTTCGAGTCATTTGTTTCCAGATATGTTTAAGGGAGTGTCATCATCAAGTCTTCATTGTGAGTCGTGTGAACTGGCAAAGCATTGTAGACAATCTTATTCAGTAAGCAATAAAAGATCTATTTTTCATTTTCATATTGTTCACTTTGATGTGTGGGGGCCATATCATTTGCCTACTATGGGGGGTTACAGGTACTTTATCCTTTTTATTGATAATTACTCCCGTTACACTTGGATTTATCTCATGAAATCCTGCGATGAAGTACCAACTATTGTGCAAAAATTTCATGAACTCATTCTTACCTAGTTTAACACCCGGATCAAAATATTCCATTCTGATAATGCTAAGGAGTATTTTGAGAAAACCCTCAACCTATCATGAAACTTTTGGGGTTATTCATCAAAGTTCTTGTTCCTACACTCCACAACAGAATGGAGTGGCGGAAAGGAAGAACAGGCATGTGGTTGAAGTGTCAGATCCATCCTTTTTGCATCCCATCTTCCTATAAAATTTTGAGGAGATGTTGTCCTTAGTGCTACCTTTTTGATTAACCGTATGCCTTCCCGGGTTCTTGGCTTCAAAACCCCCTTTAGCCTTCTCTTTCCGAATGAGGATCTCTTCTCTCTTCCTCTCTGTATTTTTTGGTGCACCTGCTATGTGCATGTTTACAGCCATCAAAGGCACAAATTTGAACCTAAGGCTCATAAATGTGTTTTTTTGGGATATGCCCCCACGCAGAAGGGATATTGTTGTTTTGATCCAGTTAGTGGCACTCGCATTGTATCTCGAGATGTCACATTTGCTGAGTCTACTCCTTTCTTTAGTATTCCTCCTGAGGGGGAGAAATCTGAGGAACCCTTTGCTATGTCTCCAACAGTTCCTCTTCCTGTTCCTTTTGAGTCATCTGATGAGGTGTCCACTTCTCCCACTGGACATACCTCTAGTATTCTTGCTCCTCCTCCATCTCATCCTCCTGTAATTCCTCTTCATCCTGTTCTCCAAAGGTGGTACCAGAAGCACAGATTCAGACATCGGCAAGTTGTTTCTACTCCTATAGAAGAGCCTCTTGCTCCTCCCATCATTACTGAGGCAATAGGTGAGCCTTCCTTTGACCCATCTACCTCTTTCCCAAACCTTGATCTTCCTATTGCTCTTCGCAAGGGCAAGCGGAAGTGTACGACCCATTGTATCTCCAAACACCTGTCTTATAGCCTTCTATCTCCTACCTACTACTCTTTTCTTGCTTCTATTTCTTCCCATGTGATACTCAGGTCTATACCAGAAGCCCTATCTAAACCTGAATGGAGGAATGCTATGATGGCTGAACTGGATGTTTTGCATAAGAACCATACCTGGGATATTGTTGACTTGTCAGAAGGGAAGGAACCAGTGGATTGTAAATGGGTATTTGCCATTAAATATCATTTTGATGGCTCTATTGAGAGGTTTAAGGCCAGGCTAATTGCTAAAGGCTACACTCAGATGTATGGTATTGACTATCTTGAGACCTTTGCTCCTAAGGCTAAGATGAACTCAGTCCGGGTTTTGTTGTCCCTAGTAGCTACTTTTGAATGGCCTCTCCACCAGTTTGATGTTAAAAATGCCTTCTTGAATGGAGATCTACATGAAGAGGTCTATATATCTTTGCCTCTGAGAGTGTATGGAAAGGAAATGCAAGGGAAGGTGTGTAAACTGCAGAAATCCATTTAGTCTCAAACAGTCTCCTCGGGTTTGGTTTGAGAGATTCAGGGCTACTCTTGTCTCATTTGGTTACACACAAACTCAATCTGACCATACCTTGTTCTTGAAAAGAAGTGGCTCTTTGGTGACCTTTTTGATAGTTTATGTTGATGATATTGTGGTCACGGGTAATGACACCCAAGAGGTCAGTAAACTCAAAAGGTTTCTTAACTCTGAATTTGAGATCAAGGATTTGGGAGATCTTCGATATTTTTTGGGCATTGAAGTTGCCAGATCTAAGGATGGTATCTTCATTTCTCAGCGCAAATATGTCCTTGACCTCCTTGTTGAGACTAGTAAACTTGGTGCTAAACCACCCTCCACTCCTATTGATCCCAATCATAAGCTTTCTACTATAGATGGTGAATTTTTATCTGATAGGGAAGTGTTTCAGAGTGATTGAGAAGTTGTTATATCTCTACATGACTCGACCGGACATTTCCTATGCAATGAGTGCTATTAGTCAATTTATGCATTCTCGCAGAGATACTCATTTAGCTGCTACAAAAAGAGTTTTGTGTTACTTGAAAGGTACTCCAGAGAAAGGCATTCTATTTGCCAAACATGAACACATGAAACTAGAAGCATACACTAATGCTGATTGGGCAGGTTGTATTGATGATAGGTGATCCACCTCGGGTTATTGTGCTTTGGTGGCAAGGAACATTGTTTCATGGAGGAGTAAGAAATAGTCTATAGTTGCCAAATGATGTTCTAATGTGAAGCCAATGATGTTCTAATGTGACAGCCACGCAGCTATCAACATGGCACATAATCTTGTTCGACGTGATAGAACTAAGCACATTGAGGTTGATAGACATTTTATACGGGAAAGAGTTTCCTCGGGAGAAGTTTGCTTGCCATTCATCGCCTCAGAAAAACAGTTGACTGATATTTTGACCAAGGGAGTTCCAAGAGGGAAGCTGACACACTATATAAGCAAGTTGGGCATGATTGACATCTATGCTCAGCTTGAGGGGGAGTATAGTGAGACTAGGCCGAATGGGCCCTAGTATCTTTTCTTGTAATATGTTATTTATTTATTTGTTAGCTTATGGGCCTATCTTTAGGGGCCTGTTATTTCTTTTTTGTAAGTTCTCTTTATGTTACTGCCAAGCTGGCCGCCCACTTAAGGGCATACTTGTAATTAACCTAATGCTTGAAGTTTAACAAAAGGATTAGAGAAGGAAGGGAAGAGACATTTCGAACTCTTCTTCTTCCTTTGTGTTGTTGTTCTCTACTTTTCTTCTTCTTTCTTCGCTAATTTTTACCAAGTTTATATCAGTTTTAGAGTACTGATTCACATCTTACCTGATATAAGCATATTAGATGGGATATTCATTCTCAGTTCTAGGACCATAGGAAATTGAGAGTTGTATCCTATTTCCAATACTTGTGTCCATTTCAGTATCTCTATTTAAGCATCATAAGTCAAACTTTAGAAGACTGAAAATAGGATCTACGCATTCCACAAGAGCAATTTAATTTTTACCTTATGTTTAATAAACATTATGTTTTATAAATAATGGAGTAATTGTTGAAAAAACTACCAAACATAGATAAAAATATAATATTTATAATAATTGCATTGAGTTATTAAGAATCATAATTCATTAGCAAATTTTATACTAAGGACTAGAGGTACTTTAGTCAGGTATGACAATTTGAAAAATTAAAGAATTTCATGAAGTGTCAAGTTTGTAACCAATGTATTTGACATGAGTAAAGGCCACATTTCCATTTCATAGATTACGAAAACAGAAGCATGCAACAACCTTCTCTAAGGTTCAAACAGTAAGAGGAAGGTGACAATCAGTTGTTTATCACAAATAGCATAAGAATAGAATATACAACTATGCAAATAAAGAATAATATAGAAAGAACATATTGGCCAAGAAAAACAAATAAGAAAACAATTGAGAGCCCAATTAGACAAGCAGCATAGAGGAACAAAAAACAGATCAAAATCAGCAATGTAATTTGGACATAGATTGTTTTCATTTAAAATTCTTTTATGAAAAGCTACTAGTTAGATAGTGTCTTAACATGGAATGGCTGAAGAAGGATTTTAGGGTCACTTGGCAGCATAGGTATACTTCAAGACAGATTAAACAGCTGGCTAGAGAGTTAGATGCGACCTGAAGTTGAATTTTTTTTATAAATAAGTGAAAATTTTATTAAGGAAGCATCAATAAACATGAGATAGTACATGCAACCCAAGGAAAGGTACAAGATGCACCCCCAAAGGTAATAGCAATGTTTCTGAATCTATTGGGGGCGAACCAGCGAATGATGTAATTTAATTGTACAAGGATTAGGTCACTGAGGCTAGCCTAATCTATGTAGTTATCATTGTACATGTTTTCAATTTTAATGAGCATACTTAACAGTTACCACTAAAAGAATCCTAAGTTCTATCAACTTCTTCATTACACAAATCATGGTCAAAATATGACTGCAATAATCACATTGGATCAAGTTGAAATGCATGCATTCACATTGTGCAAATACATAAATATTAATTGTTTCGTTAGGTAATTTACCTTTGAGTGTTTGTGCTTTATAAATTCTTCCTTGTTATTTTAGGTTCTTAGTTTTTCCGATTGAAGGCATCAAAATTCATATATTAAAGCATTGCAAATCTTATAACCTTTTGCAGCAGGACTTATTCATATCTTGCAAGGATCAAAAGGATGCATGTACACACAACTCCATGCCATTAGTTTCTAAACTTATGGCATGCAGTGTTGCTGTTCACTATTAATAATCACCTAAACCATACTAAAAGGTTTCTCCCCAAATGTAACAACTTTAATTTCTTAATTTCAGATTATTTTCTCTATTTCTTTTAACATAACCTAACCCAATAGTTCAGGCTAGTTTCTCAAGACAGTACCTTAAACTGTGTCATCCCTACTACATCATGTTCAAGTAAGACTGATTAAAGAGAACAAACACAAAAGTACCTGCACACACAATCCTCAGAACACATAGTACTGCAATTTGTGCATCCCATATCAGCATCTGCATCATCACGCTTCTTCTTAATTAGGTAGACATCTTTTTACAGTCAAGGATAGTACCACGGTAGAACCATTCAGTCCAAAAGACAAGAAATGAAAACACACTTATTGAAGGTAAAAAGCCTCAGAAACAACAGAATTGAAAAGTTGTAATAGGCTCCAATATCTGTTTTGATGATTGCACATATAGGATACTACGCCTGATGTGAACATATGGAGTTGGCTCCATTTTATTCTCCATTAAATCCTTCCAAATAGTATCAATTTTGAATTCCTCCTCGACATATGGTAGGGGTAAGCGAGAGAAAATTTCCTAAAGAGATTAAAGAATAATGTTAGCAAGTAGTAGAATGCTACAACTCAAAATAATATGTGCAGTGACTATAATAATTGGGATTGATTATGCTTTATAACATTCATTCTACATGCGCAAGAGTCATAATATCTAACCATTTAACAGGAAAAAGGGAAAAAAGGTAAGTAAACCGGTAATATTTCTTTTATATATTTTTAATTAGTAGGAAGGACAAAAAACGTTCCAAATGTTCCATAGCATGAGGACCATTTGTGTTAAACATTAATTCCAACAGAATCTTGAAAGCTCTGACCTCTATATCATTCGTTGGAACTGCATGCTGCTCATCCATCAAGATACATCAGCCCTGTCAGCCAGCCTAATCAATGAAAAATAAGAATAAAGTACCAAAGCCCTATGAAAAGCTAAATAGAAGCATTACAAGAAGAACATTTTATCAACCTTTGTAGAAACAGTTTAGCTTTCTTATACTTTCAAGTATTAAAGATTTTATGTCCTAACTTGTGCCTAGAAAATATTGTTTTTGGTATTAAACAGGTGACTGGGAAACATGAAAGTTTCCATATGCACATAAATTATGGATAAACACCGCCACATGTCTACCCCAAGAAAATGATAAATATACCAAAACAGGATCTGTAATATAACTCAAAAAAAAGAATTTGTAGAACATATTAGTGTCAAAATATGTTATTAAGATTTGGGGTTTAAGTTTCTGGTGGAGCAATCAAAATCTTGATACCCCCAGGATTTTGCAAGACCACATTTTAAAATCCAGATTTTAGAACTTAAAGTTTAACACAATCACATGAGATGGGAATGTCTGGGTGCCATAGCCACTCAAGTAACAAGACTAACCATAAGAATAAAGATAATTGCACCCCCGGTGACTTTAGACTTCTATTGGATTCACTGATATATACCATATAGGATTCCATTTGCTCCTCATTCTCAATGTGTTCAACAGAAATCAAGCACCTTGGCTACCTTTTTTTCTCTTTTATAGAACCAACCAAGCCCAAGATAGATGATGCTCCAGATAGAGCTCCTCACCAAGAACCTTGGCTACCTTTTTTTCTCTTTTATAGAAACTATAAAAATAAAATAATAATAATAATATCCAAGAAATGAGATTGAAAGGAGATCAGCCTGCATATAGGGTTTATGTATTCATTATGTTTTATTTTATTTCCTTTTTCTGTTTGGTGAGTCTTTTTATTGCAATAGGATGTAGATAAACTTTCTTGTTATTTGCCCAATAATAAGGGGCATTTGTGTAATTTTACATATTTTTGCTCTATTCAATAAAATATGCTCTTTGGGGGTGGGGGCATTCAATTCAATACATCCCCCAACTTCTCTCTTCTTATTTGTTCAACACCATAAACCCTAGAAGGGTGACATGGACCACATGGTATCAAACTGGTGTGGGGTCTTTTGTTCACGGGTTACTGTAGCATATTATAGCCAGGGGTCTTTTGTTATTTCCGTTTTCTATGAGGGTCATTTTGTAATTTTGATAGCTTATATTTTGTTTTCTTTTGTTGTTAGTTTGTGGCTTGGGCTGCAAGTTTCTTTCATGTGGCTTACTAGGCAAGCCAGTTAGTTATTAGCCTATATAAAGAAAAGAGGCAGATCTGTAAAGGGACTTTTGGCTTATTTTCATTCAATATTATCAAATTGAAAGGCTTGTTACAGCCCTTTCAACCTGTTCCTTCTTCTGATCATCTTCACTCTCTAAATTGATCTCTCCCCCTACTCTCCATACAACAGTTTGGTATCAGAGCAAACTGATCTATTGACATGATTGCAAGAGGAACAGCTAGTCGCGGAGGCAGAGGACAGCAAAAGCACAGCAAGTTGAGATTTTAGAGATGCAACATATGATCAAACAGTTGTCACACCAAGTGCAAGCACTGCAAAGGCGGTGACATGCAAAGGCCCAAATGGAGGTACCGGAGGGCAACCATGAGACTGCTGGTGTACCGGAAGGTGACCAGGAGGAATATGAAGGGTCTGATTATGAAGAGGATATTAATCCTTTTCATAATCTTCAAGGGAGAGATGAACCAGATTGTGGAAGTTTAAAGGAAAGACTGGTGGAAGAGAGTTGAGGAAGTCCGCTTTTGTCAAAGAAAAGCAAAGATCAGATCGTGGAAGACATGAAGAGAAAGATGCAAAAACAATCCCTGCTTACAGATTTAAGGGACATGTACTACCAGTTCCATGACTTGAAACAAAGGGATCGTAGTGGAAAGGACTATTCTAATGAATTCAATAACTTGTTGGTGCGTATTGGTCTCCAAGAAACTAATGATCAACGTACTGCCCATTATTTATCAGGCCTGAATCTCTCGATTCAAGATGAGATTGGGGTGGTGTGGTTCACAAATCTGGAGGATGCCAAACAGCATGCCCTTTGGGCTGAAGCTAGAGTCAGAAGGTTAGGGTCAATGAAGCTCCAGCTGTATGAACAGATGCAGATTCAAATCAGAGGTCTTATGGGGCTGCTAGGAACCAATGTTTTAAAACGCGGAGATGTGACGCAAGGCATTCCACTAGGCATGAGGCATAGTTCAGAACCTAAGAGGTGTAAGCCTCCAAGCCTCCCAAACACAAGGAGTAAGCCTCCTATAGAGGGGGACGAGGAGGAAGGAGAATCTCATTTTTCTTTATTTTTAATAAAAATATTTTATATTAAGAAAATAAAGATGCATAGCACTAGATAAACTTTCTGTTTGGTAGGTCTTTCTTTTACATGTGGGGAAAGGGGGCACACCTCTTATGCATGTCCACAGCAAAGAGTTAATCTTGTTGAAGGAGAAGATGAAAAACAACTTGTGGAGCCTGTGTATGATGACTATGAAGATGAAGAGGAAGGAGTGGATGCATTTCCTTCCCTAAGAGTGAAGAAGAGGAGGATTGGTGTCGTCAAAGCATATTCCGTACATGTGTCGCTAATGGCAGAGGATGTGCAATCTGATCTTGGATGGAGGGAGCAGTGAAAATATCATCTCCAATGATGCTGTAGAAAAGCTAAAACTGTCTACAGAGAAATATTCACAACCTTACAAGGTTGCTTGGTTCAAAGAGAGTATAGAGTTTCCCAATTCCCATTACTTCACATCGCCCTGTAAGATTTACTTTTGGTGATAAATATGATGATGAAGCATGGTGTGATGTGGCTCCTATGGATGTTTGTCATATACTTTTGGGAATATGATCACAAAATGGTGCATCTTATGGATGGCAATACTTACACCTACCAGAAGGATGGGAAGATCACTTTGCATCCTATAAAGAGGAAGCTACAAATCCTCCAAGGACAGAAAGGTTGCAGATTACCTTTCAGCCCATAAATTTGAGGAGGAACGCAAGAAGTCGGGTGAGTCAAATGCCATGGCGGCGTGGCTGATGTTTTGAGCCGAAGATCTGTTCTGTTGTCAAGTTTGAAGGCATAAATAGTTGGATTTGAAGAATTGAGGACACAATACAGCAATGACCCTTTTTCAGCCACATATTGAAGGAATTGGAAGACCAACCAGCAGGAAGGATTCTTCATTTTTTATGGTTGAAGGTTATTTATTTAAAGGAAATCAACTATGCAATCCCAAAGGGTCACCACAGGAACAAATCATAAGATAATTGCATGGAGGAGGGTTAGGAGGTCATTTCGGTATAGATAAGGCTATGGCTATGATGGCTGATCACTATTTCTGGCCTCATATGTACCGAGACGTGGACAGGTTAGTGAGGCATTGCACAGCTTGTCAATTGGTTAAGAGGCAATCACAAAATACAGGTCTGTACATGCCATTACCAGTGCCAGAATCACCATGGGTGCATCTAGGCACAGATGTTAGGATTACCAAAGATAGCAAGGGAACATGACTCGTATTTTGTTGTGGTTGATCAATTTTCAAAGATGGCACACTTTATCCCATGTTCTAAGACAACCATAGCAACTCATGTAGCTGATTTGTTCTTCAAAGAAGTTGTGTGATTGCATGGGGTGCCAACATCAATAGTTTCCGACCATAATGTGAAGTTTGTTGGTCATTTTGGAGATCACTTTGGAGGCATTAGGGAACCCAATTGAAATATTCCAGCACATGCCATCCCCAAACTGATGGGCAAATAGAGGTAGTTAACAGAAGTTTGGGTAATATGCAAAGGAGTATTTTGGGAGAACATGTGAAGATATGGGATCAGCTCTTCCACCAAACTGAGTTTGCTTTATAATAACTCAGCTAATTGCACCATTAAGATGACACTGTTTGAGGCTGCCTATGGATATAAACCACAACATGTTTTGGATCGTGTTCAATTACCACAGGGGCTTGGGTGAGTGAAGATGGTGAGGCTTTTGCTGAACACATAAAGAAGATTCACATGCAGGTGTGTGAATCCTAAAGCATAGCAATGAGCTCTATAAAGAAGCTGCTGACTCTCATAAGTGCTTAAAGGACTTCCAAGAGGGGAATATGGTATTGGTGTATCTAAGAAAAGAAAGATTTCCAAGGGGCAAATACAGAAAATTGAATTCGAAGAAGTTTGGGCCATGCAAAATACTGAAGAAGATAAGCAATAATGCCTATGTTATAGACCTACTATGGCTTTCTCATCCTCCTGACTACTATGGCTTTCTTCCCACCATAGTTTTTGCTCTGTTCTTCTTCAGGGCTACATATATTTCCAAAAATTATCGAGAAGCCGTCTCTGTTCCTTGTTTGAAGGAAGCCATGGATACTGAGATGTGTGCCTTGATTGAAAATGACACATGGGAGATGGTAACTCTTCCTCCAAATGCTACAGCTATTGGTAGTAAATTGGTATTCTCCGTTAAGCTAAAATCGGATGGCAGCATTGATAGATATAAAGCTTGTCTTGTGGACCAAGGTTACTCACAAGAGTAAGGAGTTGATTATGAGGAAACCTTTGCTACAATTGTCAAAATGACAATTGTCCATCTAATTCTTGCATTAACTACTCTCAGTCACTGGTCTAGTTTTCAAATGGATGTTACCAATTCATTTCTTCATGGTAATCTCAAAGAAATTGTTTACATGAAACCACCACTTGGGTATTATTATAATCAACTTAGTTTGTTGCCTCAAGAAGTCTCTCTATGGCTTAAAGCAAGTTCCCTGTGCCTAGTTTGAATGCTTTCATCATGCTTTTATAGAAGCCAATTATCATTAGAGTGACTATGATTCATCTTCTTATGGTGACCGGAGCCTTACCATTTTGCTTGTTCATGTGGATGACATTCTTATCACAAGTGATAATATTGAAGGGATTAGCAACTCAAATTATTTCTCCAAGTCTCCTTCAAGATGAAAATCTTGTTACTATGACTTATTTTTGGGTTTAGAGGTGCGCTCATCTACAAGAGGCCACTTTTTGAACCCAAGAAAATATCCTATAGACCTAATTCAGCTAGTTCACCACACTTACTCCGAGCAGGTTGATACTTCTATGGAACTCAATGTGAAACTATCTCGTGATGAAGAACCTTTTCAAGATCCTACACTATATTGTAGACTGGTTGGGACTCTTATTTATCTCACCGTGACTCGTTCAAGCATAACCATGGTTCAAAGTATCGGAAAAGGTAATTTTAAGAGACGTATCGAGATACGCTTTGGAAACGCATAGATACGGACGAAAAATCATGATACACATGGATACACTAGAAAATCCAAAAAAAAAAAAACCTTAAAAATATGAACAACAATAAAAATGAGTTTTATGTGATTATAACTAATTTATTTTAACATAAAAACCATTCTTTAATAATTTATATAAAGTATCGGGATATAATTAGTAACTGTTGAAAAATAATAGAAGAACTAAAATGTATGTGTGTGTATATATACTAATATTTATTAGTTAATATTTTTTTAATAAATAAATATAATTTATTAGTAAATATTTATTATATATAGATTTAGATAATATTTATTGTGTATACAAGTTAATATATACCTTAATTTTTAATAAATATATATAATTTGTATTCATCTTATTAATATTAATAATCAAATTTTAGCATTTATTGGGAAACATCCACCAAGGAAAGAAAGATTAGTTGAGTATAAAAAAACATGTTGTTTTAATAAGCGATTAAGGTTGGTATAATGGTTAATTAATTATTGTTGTAAGCAAATGACTTGGGTTTGAAAATTGTTACCTTTGGTTTGTGATTTTTAACAAGTTATTTGATTTAAATAACATTTAATGACATATTAAATGTCGTAATTAAAGGTAGCTTAAATGACCATTTAATTAAATAATATTAGCATTTAGTGACGTCTCAAACTTTAAGGCTTAATTAAAATTGATATTAATGAGAGAGAGAAGAGATAAATTAAATTTAAATTTAAAAAGGAGAGGGAAATTAAACTCGGCTGATACATAATGAGTATCGGCCCGTTTCGGGTTGTATCGGCCGATACATACCCGAAATGGTCTGATACGAGGCTGATACGATCTATATCGGTCCGATACGAACGAAAAAATACGAAACCATCTAATTATATATGTTTCGCATATCGGAACTCTTCCGAAACGATACGTATTCAGCCGATACGATGCAAAATTTAAAACCTTGGACATAACACATTTTGTTCAAGTGGTTGGTCAATTTGTATCTACTCCTAGGCATCCCCATCTCATTGTGGTTCATAGGATTATTCAGTATCCTTGTGGTTCTCTTGACCACGGGTTGTTCTTCCCTTCTTCATCTTCTATCCATCTTCGTGTATACTCTAGTGCTAATTGGGCAAGATGTCCAGACACACATCGATCTACACCTAGGTGGTGCTTTTTTCTTGGTGATTCTCTTATCTCATGGAAATGCAAATAGGCTATTGTATCAAAATCCTCTATTGAAGCTTAATATCAAGCTATGTCTATTAGTGGTAAGATAGTTTGGTTGAGAGGTCTTTTGGCAAGAGCTTCAATTTCCTCTCACTACTCCTACTCCATTATATGTTGATAATATGAGTGTCATTCGCATTGCTTCCAACTCAGTCTTTCATGAGTGCACCAAACATATTGAGGCTGATTGTCCTTTCATTCGTGATCAGTTTATAGTAGGGATAACCACACTTCCACATATCTCTTCTGAGCTGCAACTTGATAATATCTTCACCTATGACTTGTGCACTTCATGAATTCCTTGTGGGCAAACTGATTTTGTCCCCACATTAGTTTGAGGGGGTGTATAGGGTCGTATGTGTTCACTATATTTTATTTTATTCCTTTTTTTGTTTGGTGGGCATTTTTTATATTGTAATAGGATGTATATAAACTTTCTTGTTATTTACCCACTAATAAGGGGGATTTATGTAATTGTATATATTTCTTCCCTATTCAATAAACCATGCTTTTGGGGTGGGGGAATTCTATTTGATACACCCTCTGACTTCTATATCTTCTTCTTTGTTGAACACCACAAACCCTAGAGGGTGACACACCCTTCCCCTGTCAAACAATTTGGAAGGTGTGTGTATGTTTAAAACACACTCATCTTTATTACATAGCACTCTCTACTTATGAAACAAATCAATTAATAGAGTTGCAAAAGTGGGGGAACAATTGGAAAAAATGAAAAATGGAACTTCCTGAGTTTAGGATGAATGCTATTGGACCAAAAGGGTATGTTGCAGGAGCTAGCCCATTGAAAGATGAATTAGAGTTTGGTCCCAATGTATTTGTAGCAATAAGCCCTTAAATCTGGACTTAAATTGATAATCTAGCAGATTATGGGAAGGATGGCATTAACTTTGACTGAAGTGTCAACCATCGTTTTGTTCTAGTTTGTTCATTTTCATCTACATTGAGTTATAACAGGTGTTGGGCATCTGGCTTTTCACCTAGAGTTGTTTGGATATGAGAAAAAATCAACCCATAGCCTTGTTAGACTTTAGATTATATTCCCCCTTTTTATTTTTTTTTATCAGTGTTATATTCCCCCTTTTTATTGGTTGTAAGGAACTGAATTACAAGTAGGTGAGAAGGGTTAAGGAGGTGAATGTATATGCTGTTATCTCCAATTGTCAAGTAGGTAACATACGTGATTACATGATATGCAGAAAATCAGGGGACAAAAAACAAGTGATTAGAAGGTTCAAATACAAGGTGACAAATAAAAGGTATAACCAAGAGGCAACAAGCAAGTGACAAATAGTTAATGGAAGTTACTTGCTTACAAGGGAATTTCTTAGTCCAAGTCTATATATACTTGTGTACCATGTTCTTTTGAAGGAAATATAGTGAAACCCTAGTGTCATTCGAGAAATTCCTTCTTCCCCTAGGAGAGATTCCTAGAACCCTAGTGTCATTCGAGATTTTCTTTATTCTTGTTAGTTGTGCTGACTAGAATATCACTAGAGTGATTCCAGTAGATCTACCCTCTCTTTAACCCCCAAAATCAGCATATCCCCATTTCCCTTAAAGGTCATGTCTTGCATCATCATTGTATCTTTATTTCAGGAATAATAAAAAAAACAAAATAACCTAGTAAATGGCTAAAGATGTCTTCAAACCCAACAGTTGGATCAATACAGAATGTCACATGTGGCAAGCTCAGTGATCTTGAACCTATCTCTACAGTTCTTCAACAATTGGACCAGTAGACTAGAGACACTAAGAGGGTGTATAAAAACACAGGTACCCTGTCTAAATGAGTTCTAAGAAAAGTTAACCTGACTTTTGATCAAGGAACCAAAATAAGCCATCTCCCCCACCCAAGGTTGAAAATTTCAATACGAGACACCCATATCAGAAACATCATATCGTATCTTTCGAATCCTTATGCGCTTATTTTCAGGGAGTTGTGAGAAATTTTGATTATTAATAATTAATATATATATAAAATAATACAATTCTGTGAAATTTTCAAAAAAAAAAAAAACTAAAAAAAAAGGTAAAAGCAGAAGGACCAAGGTATCCATACACCCCTTCCACCATATCAGAGTGTATAAATATTTTGAACCACCCCCACCATTTGGAGTTTATGGGGCACAGTTGCCTGAATTCGGTAAGCTAGCCAACTTAGGTCTTACTGGTTTCCTGTTCTTCTCATGATTTCACATGGAACACATTTTACAACCTAAGTCCTAAAACGTTGTTTTCTATTATTATGATCAGTCTTTAGAAAAGCATATTCTTAGAAATAGTTTAGGTAGAAAGAATTTTGGGGGTTTATAGAGAGGTTTGAGTACTTAAATGTAGTGTTATTTGTGGCAAAGTGAATAAAAATCATAATAGAGGTTTCTTATTTAAAACTAAATTTTCATGCTTGCTTCCATTAAAGTATACATTCAGTTTATTTTGGCTCTTTTCTTTGCTTACAACTTTTTTATTTGGTTTATGTTGTTATTTTAGTGTAGTTGGCAAGAACCAATCTACTTGACCTACAAATATTCATAAACTTTATAAAATGAAAAAAAAAAATGATACACTACACCACAATATCAGCTTTAAGTTTCAACTGCGAAAGTGTCAATATGAATTATGAAGTACTTTATGTATGTTTTGATATTTCACTTCAAAAAGCAAAATAATTCACGAGATAAATAAAATAATACTAAAATATAGCTATTAAAAGATAAAGCCAAGCAACCTAGAATTATCCCCAAGTAATTTACATTATAACTATTACCACCAAAATGACTGTCTAATAAGAAAATGATTCAACAATAAAATAATAGAGCCAGAAGATGAAGTTACCAAGTATTGGAATCACAGACTTACCTTCAGTTTCATGGAGAGGATTAAAGGCATTTTTTTAACTCCAACACATAAAAGGTATATTATCTATGGCATGACTAAAGTCTATAACCAAAACCAACTCCAGTAATTGTAAAAAGACAAACAGGATAAGAGGAAGGAACATTTCTGATGAAGGAAAGAAGAGATTGACCTTCTTTTCAAGCTTCCAATTAGTTGAATGCCTCCAACAAACAGCTCGCCTTTGTTGATTTGTTAGACAGATGACGTCTTCCGGCCAAGGTGCACACTTAGTATGTGATGCAATTGTGCATCGCACACAGCACCAATGACCTTTTTGTTTGCATACGAAGCAAGCCTGCCCATGGAAACATGTTGCACATATAAGACTAAAATCTCCGACAAACAATCCACACAGACAGAATAGAAACCAGGATGCATAAAAAACCATAAATATAATTCTGTTATATACGTAACCAACAATTCCAAATTATAAGCACCATAAGTTAACAGATTTTGAACAAGAGCAAATCAGTTGCAAATCAAAACACTTGACAAAAGCACCTTATGTAGTTTATACATTCAAACCCCAAATAATTTGCAAAGATCAGTATGAATTTCATCCAATCAGATATGATTTATGAATGCAGGTTTCCAACTACCTTACCCTAAGCATGGAATTTGAGATACAAACAGATAGGATCAAATCAGATAACCTAGACCCATATCTGATTCATTAATATTCGGATTTGGATCATATCTTATCCTTCACATTTATATCAGATACAGTCAATAGAATTAATAAAATGAACTAAATTGACCTTCCTGCTGCATATCATTTTTTTGGTAATAAAACAAAATTTATTAAAATGAAAAAAAAAGAAAGTACAAAGGAGAAGAGTGACCAGAAGTCACTTGAGAGAGGAAAGGAACAGCAAACAACACCTAGACCAGAATCCCAAGCCACAACAACCTCAACAATACCAGCAAAACCCAAAACCCAAGATGAACACCAAAAACAAACCCACAAGAAACAAAAACCCAAGCACCTCAAAACAAACTTGACCTCAAAAGATGCACAAACAAAGCACACATCAGCCCCCCAAGAAAACAAACAAAACCTCAA
Source organism: Nelumbo nucifera (assembly GCF_000365185.1). Next base: position 3,133,076 of record NW_010729126.1, read on the forward strand.
CAAAAAACCCCCAAAGATTGCATTCTTTAAAAAAAAAGAAAAAAAAAACTCTGACCATTAAAAACTTCTTGAGGCTTTTCTGGATTTCAAAATCTTCATGCTGCATATCATTAACAAACGAGTTGAATATAACCTGCACAAAACTTGAACCTTTGACTCTAGTAAAAATGCAAAATCTGAAATAATTTTACTAATAGATACAATATAAATTTTAAGTTCGTATATCAAATTGGATCAGATAGCAGTAGATCCATTTTTGAGACAATTATTCGGATCACTCTTAACCAGATAAAATTCGAACTAGGACTAATGGATACTGTTTGCAGCCCTACATGGAATTGTAATGCAAATCATCACTATCTTCACTTTACAAGTTTTTCTCATATTTAGAAACTGTGCAATTCACTCTTTCAATGATATATTATATAATGTGTTACTTTCAAGTTTGGATGTTCAACAACATTAGAAATAGAATTTAGTAACAAAGGATCATGAAGATGTTAGACAAGTAATAATATTACTTTACAAATCATTATACAAAACATATAGCAACAGTACCCTCTCAGTATAACATGTAATCTCATCTTGTTTCCTACAAACTTGAACCAACATAGAAAAAAAGTTTACATGTTGTGGGCATTTGAAACTTTTTGATGAAGAAAATCCAAGTCTTTCCTTAGCACATTTTAAGTGATAAACTTCTTGGCAACCACGAACAGAGCAGGATAATTCATCCCCTGGGTAGACAACTTTACAGCAGAGACAGCACTCAACCTAAATAGGATTGCAAACAGCATGTAAGCAACTAAGGGCTTCATTCAAAATGCATCAATAGTAACTAAAATATCAACAAAAAATTTAGCTTAAGACAACATGAAGCATTGAAGCAGGGACCCAAAAATGCTTCCTTTCTTTACTATGTCTGACCCTAAGTCAGTATTCACTAAAACTAAAATACCAAAACCAGACCCCATACATGCACACATCTATAGACTATGTACACATCCAGGGGCATATTAAGTACTAGACACATGACAAATTCACTAATTGCCACAATGAAATTTGCAACTTTTGAAAATATTTTTTTTATAAGCAAATAATTTCACTAAAGAAGAATATTAAAGTTAATACAATTGTTGAAGATACAAACACCCTTTAGTAGCATTTTACTAGTTTGCCCAAAAAAGATTTTTCCTGTCAACTCCTTGTTTAGCTAATACATCTGCTACCCCATTTTCAGGCCTTCTCACCCAGCTGAATTGTGAATTCAATAGCTTTGCAATAACATCAATTCCCCTGAAAGCATGTTTATATTTCCAAGGTGCTGCCTTGGGCTGCTTTGCCCAATCGATCACTAATTGTGAATCACCTTCTACCTACAAATCTCTAAGGCCAAGCTGCTATGCTTATCTCAAGCCTTGTAACAATGCCAGGTTTCTGCCTTTATTGAATCTCCCATGCCAAATGGTCCTGAATACAAAACCACCATCGAACCTAGATGGTTTCTGATAACTCCCCCAATACCTGCTCTTTTGGGTTGCCCACAGAGCTACCATCAAAGTTCAGTTTCAGTTTATTTACAGTTGGGGGCGGCTTCCAGTCCATTCTCACCTCTTCAGTGTGTCTATATGATTGAACCACTTCAGACCAAGCACTAATAATATCATTAACCGAATAGACTTTGAACATTTCCAAAGTTTTTACCCAGAGAACAGTTCTCACTGAGATAGCTTCTACAATCTCCTCCTTTGACCTGCTTTTCTCATTGAAAATTCTGTTGTTTCTTTCCTACCAAATTGGCCAAATCAAGGCAGCTTTTACAGTCCACATGATTTTCCCTCTCTTTTCTTTGGGTCTCAGGAAGTTTGGGTTGAAAAGATGGGTGGGGGGGGGGTCCATCTGCAACCAAAGAGAGAACAGAAATATTCCCTAAGACAAACCACAAGAGGACAGGAGATTAATAAATGAGGCAAGGTTTTATCACTAGCCTTACAAAGAACATATGAGGAGAACATACTTTAGATTTCTATCAAGAAAACATACTTTAGAGCTGGCAATAGTTATTGCAAAGGCCTTTGTGGACTACTTTAAATCAATCTATAAAAGGCCAACTATGGAGAAATGGAGGCTGGAGGGTTTGGATCACCCATTGTTAAGGAAGCTGCTTTCTCTATAGACCGCTCTAAGGCCCCGGGCCTAGATGGTTACACTATGGCTCTTTACCAAGATTGTTGGGAGTGGCTAAAAAAGACCTCATGGGAGTTTTTGAGGAGTTCTACTACAGAGGGTGTGTCAATAGGGGAGTAAATGCTACTTTTATTGCTCTGATTCCGAAAAAAGCGGAGGCGTGCCACCCCAAGGACTTTAGGCCAATTAGTTTGGTGACAAGTCAATATAAGATTTTAGCCAAAGTCCTATCCCTCTGCTTGAAAAAGGCCCTCCCATCGACTATCTTGCACTTCCAAGGGGCCTTCATTCAAGAAAGGCAAATTTTAGATCATATACTTATTGCAAATGAGTGTGTGGAGGACTTTAGAAAATCCAGAAAAAATGGGGATTGAGTGTAAATTGGATCTAGAAAAAGCCTATGATTGTGTGGACTGGAAGATTTTGATGATAGTGACGGAGAAATGTGGGTTTGGAAGAGATGGGGCAAATGGATAAAAGGTTGCTTACAATCTTGCCAATTTTCAATTGTGGCAAATGGGGTAGTCAAAGAGTTTTTTGGGGCTCTAAGGGGTACAAGGCAAGGAGACCCACTATCACCTTTTCTCTTCAACTTCATTGCTAAGGTTTTTAGTAGAATGATTTCAAGAGTTGATGAATGAACCAGAAATTACCATAGGCATGCAAAGGGATACCATAAACATTTATCCAAACGAAACTTGAATGCCCAAGTTTCTCAGAGCCCCAAATAGAGTGTTCCATCTCCCCAACCTTAATTCTTGGTATCAAAACTGATTTTGTTCACGATTTAGACTGTCAAGAGCTTCTACTTCACAACTAAAAGAAAAAAGAAAGAAGCCAGCATTGAGTCTCCTCACCTAGAAGTGACTACTCGGCTTCCATTCAGATATTGCCGAGGTCCACACCTCTCCCACATCTGGTTCCAAATTAACAAATCACAAAATTTATTTACCGCCATGGATGGGTTTTAAACTTGATGAGGAGTTTCACAAAAAACCGGGAGCTTTTACGTCCAACAATTACTCGGTTTGCCACTGCTTACTTGACATTGCAAAGCATTTATAAACAGAAGCAACCTCTTCAATCAATGTTTGCTTCTAAAAAGTGGAATGGGAGTCATTGGAGTAAGCATCCTAAGGGTGTCAAGGCAAAACAAACTATAATGTTTGATAGAAGATTTTGGCCTCTGGTGGCATTTTGTGTAAATACCACTTTGCCATTGTTGCAGTGTTGAGAGAAGTTGATTCTGAAGTAAGACCCTCAATGCCTTATTTATATGAAATGATGGATTCTGCAAATGAGCAAATTGCATTTGCTTGTGGTGGGATAAAGAGAAAATATATGCCTATTTGGAATAAGATTGATGAAAGATGGACCCCTCAACTTTACGTCCCTCTTCATGAAGCAGGCTATTATTTAAACCCACAGCTACACTATGAGCCAAATTTTTCGAATGATCGTGAAGTAAGAGAGGGATTATTTGAATGCATGAAAAGGACGATTCCTGATAGGCATGAACGTACCCTAGCAGATTGCCAGTTGGATATGTATGATAAAGCACTAGGAGATTTGGGTTGTGACATGGAAATTGATACGAGGAAGAGGCGATCTCCTGGTAAATGGTTTATTATTTTGATAATTAGTATTCAACTAATGCATAATTCTTTTTTTGGATATTTTAAGGCTTTACTAATGTCTTGTTAAATGATATCACCAGAGTTAACAAAATTTGCTATTCGAGTTTTGAGTCTTACATGTAGTGCTTCCGGTTGTGAAAGAAACCGGAGCACCTTTGAGTAGGTTATTATTTATTTTCTTATTTACTTTTTAGGTTTTTATGTAATAGTTGTGTTTTGTCGATGTTTTTAATAATATATATTTTGTCTTTGTACTAGATACACACAAAAAAGAGAAACAAATTGGAGCAACAAAGGTTAAATGCTTTAGTTTTATGATGTATAATATGAAGTTGAGGGAAAGAAACATGAAGAGGAGGGCAAGTGCAAGTATTGATCCAATTTTGACAAACCATGTGGAGGAGGATGAGTGGATTACTAAAATTGAGGATCCAGTTCTTCCAACTAATCCTTCTTGGGTGGCTAATGACTCTTTGGGCCTTGAAATTGCCGCAATTGAGGTGGTTGAAGATGCAGATACAAATTTAGTAGAGCCAACAGCCCCTATCAACAAAGAAGGATCAAGTGGAAGAAAGTGTTAGGCAATGTATGCCCTTGGCTCCAATCAGATTAATGTACATTATGACATTTATTGTAAATGAATAAAATACATATTTGATTCATGTTATAGTGGTGTGTTTCTGTGTAATACCCTTAAACTGGACACTTATGAGACTCGTGTTAGTTTAGAATATTCACAGCCATTGGATAAGTCTGGGGAGATTTATCTTGCTAAGGCTGACACTGATGTGCCGCCAAGTGTTGGGGTGGCCTGTCTCAGMTGYCRGGGTGAGAYCCAARGYACATGYARTGTAGGTTTACTTGAAACCCTAAACCGGACCAGATTTCCAGTATTGCCCTGGACCTTGGTGATTAGTGGGAAAAACTAGAAAGTTACACTTGACCCCTAGACTCGATTATGATACTGCACTAGGTGTCGGATTGGGCCGTCTTTGATATGCCAATCAGTGAGATCCTTATAGGGGGTCAAAACCTAGGTATATTGGGACAGTCTGAGAATTCATCTGAGTGGGTGATCATAGTAACAAGATCAGCCCCTTTGTCGGACAAAGCTAATGATCGAGGATGCACTCTTTGATGGAAACCAAGACTGCCGATAGCCGATTTCAATCGTTGAAATTTGTTTTGCAAAATATATTTATATACGGATATACATATATATATATATATTACGGTTTCAAAATGTTTGCAAAAGGTTTTAATTCTCGGGATCCATGTGATTAGAGAGTGCAGCATTGTTCCTTGCAGCCAAGGGAGAGGTCCTCTCTTGTCGGGCAGTGTTTGATCATTATGGGCTAAGAGGTTAAGTGTAAAACCATTGAGGGTAATACCTGATGGGCTAATCTTGCATCTGCCCACAGTCCTTGGGATTTTATAAGGTGGTTTGGCCCAGGGACCACTTAGTGTAAGTGTTGGGCCCATTAGGAGCCCATGTGATGGGTTTCAGGGGGTTCACTGTCTTTTCAATGAATTTGGCCAGGCCTTGTAACAGAGGCTGGGTTGAACCCATGTGGCTGATGTGTAGATCAATGTTTGGGTCCCGCGCCATACAAAGAAGCCCAACTGGGCAACAGTTTGGAAGGTTAATGAGCACTTAGACTTATTGGGCCTAAAGCCCATTTCGAACTGGTTTAGTTGGACTAATTAAAGAGAGGGGCGGATCTGGGATTGGATCAGTAGATAGGATAGGGTTTTACCCTATCCACTCAGAGAGTTCAGATCTGAATTTAGATTTGGAAACCTCCTAATGAGATTAGGAGAGAGTTGATCTAATCTGAAGATAAGATAAGGACTTATCCTTATCACTTAAAGAGAGTCCATATTCAAATAAGGATTTGAATCAGGAAACTCCTAATGGGATTAGGAGTTGATCTCTTTAAGTCTATAAAAGGAGGAGGGGGCGAACCATTCAGCCCATCCCAGCATCCAGAGATCAGATCTCAGATCATACAGAGAGAAGACAGCAACAGCGTGACTGCGCCATCTTCTCCCTGCGTTTTTCCACCAGTTGCCGCCATAGCCAGTTCGATCTCCATTGTTGTAGGAGCGATCAAAAAGCGTTCTTGATATCATTTTTTGGTGAAAAACTGGTTGGGAGTCGTGCTCACCTACCCTCCAGCGAATTCTTGGTGAAGGATTTGCTTCTTTGGAAGAATACTACTGATTCTGCTCCATCCTGCACTGTGTCATCTTTAGTGGGAGCAATCTTTGTATCTTTCCATTGGAAGATATTATTTCTTCGTATCAAATATATCCCTCTCCTACTATTATGGTTCAAATCTGGTTCGGTTCTTGATTCAAGATTGATCCTTGAAAAATGTAGTTTTTCTAAAACAGGGAATGTGATTCCCAGATGGGAGAGAGAGATACCTACCTGCAAGGTTCGGCCATCCATATGATGGATCTCTCATCCCTTCAGAAAGAGGGGCTCAAGTGATAGTGGTAACAAGACATTTGATCGTAAAAATCAAAAGGCTCAAGCTGTAAATCTTAAAGTAAGTAATAATTAGTGTATATTGATTCTATTCTTCTAGTGGTCCAATTAATTTTCTAGTTGAGGATTATTGAGTGAGGTGATAATTGCAATTGAATTTTGTTTGTAGGGACAAGGAAAGGCAAGAGTGTTGAACTAAATTTGATTGATGAGGATGAAGATGATGAAATAGGGAGAAATGAACCATATGATGTGGATGCAACTCTTGAAGCAGATGATGATGCCTTTGTTATTCTAGAAGAAGATGATTTGATTGAGTTTCAGTCCTAGAGTTTTGTTTTTTTGTGATCTATGTTGCATACTTGAATCAAGAATTGTATTTCACATTTTCACTATGTTATATTGTTAGTTGGAGTTGAAAACTTGAGATTTAGAACTCAAATCTTGATTGAAATTAAGTCACTTTAGTGTTATATATGTTTTTATGCTTAAAATATCTATTTTTTATTAATATACCAACTATAATTATAAAAAAAAATAGATAGTTGAGGCTTACGCCTCCCTGTGCTCGGGAGGCTTACACCTCCCGCGTTCTGAACTACGCCTCATGCCTCCAGGTAGTGGAACGCCTCACGTCACGCCTCCGCATTTTAAAACACTGCTTTAAAGCATTCTAAGTTACTAACCAATCAAAAGTTTCTTCAATTGATCTAACAAACACATCTCTCATTTTTCCTACATCATTTTAAGCACCTCTAACAATCTTTACCATTTCTTAGGAGATCCTCCCATGCAGGTCCAGTTCTAGACCCTATCACTTCTCTACTCTCTTAAAATTTCCCTCCTTACCTCACCCTCTTTCGATTCTCATTCTTCTCATAGGAGACACCGGTTTCCACTTCACTCCTCTTTTTTCTTGCATTGTATCTCCCCTCCCCCTTCTTTCCTCACATAAGCTTTCAAGTTTGCATTTCCTTCTTTGACTTCTTTTGTTCTTTTATCCCTCCTTCAAGAGGGTTTGGTGATTGTTCCTCCAACGGTTTGATTCTCTAGTTCTTTCCCACCCTGAGATATTTTCACAACCTAACCTCCCACCAGTCCATACTCCCTTCATCTTTTTCCTCAAGAGCAATCAAGGTAGAGAAATTTTCTAAAACCAGCTTCATTATTACCTTCTCTTCCCCTGGCACTAACTTATCCCCTTCCAACCTTTCAGAGACATTCAAATCATTGTTCGTAGCTGAAATATGAGGTACAATTGGATCTACAAAGCCAACATGGAGAAGATTAGGGGAGTAGAAAATAGAGGGATGGATTGTTAGACAGTATATGCCCTTAGCTCCAATCAAATTGATGTATAAATACATTTATTGTAAATGAATAAAAGTGCATTATTGTTTCATGCTGATATTGGTATGTTTCTATGTAATTACCCCTTAAACTAGATACTTATGAGACTTGTGTTAGTTTAGAAAGTTCTCAACCATTGGATAGACTTGGGGAGTTTATCCTGCCAAGGCTGGCACTGATGTGCTGCCAAAGAAGTTGGGGTAGTTTATCTCAACTGTTAGGGTTAGACCCGAAGCACATGCAGTGTGTGTTTGGATGACACACTGAACCCGGACCATTTTCTTGTTATGCCCTGGACCTTGCAGATTGATGGACAAAATTGGAAAGCCACACATAACCCCTAGAGGCCTAGACTCGACTATGGTACAGCACTAAGTGTTGGATTGGGTTGTCTTTGATATGCCAATCAGTGAAATCCATCAAGGGTCAAAACCTAGGTATGTTGGGGCAATATGAGAATTCATTTGAGTGGGTGATCATAGTAATAGGATCGGCTCCTTTGTCGCACAAAGTGATTGATAGGACTTACACTCTCTCTTATGGAAACCTAAACAGCCGATAGTGGATTTCAACTGTGTTTGAGATTTGGTTTTGCATAATATATTTATATGATATATATATATTAATGTTTTATGAAAAAAAAAAATGTTTGCAAAAAGGTTTTAATTCCTAAGATCCATCTCAGTAGAGAGTGTGACACTACACCTTGTAGCCAGGGGAGAGGTCCTTCCCTGTCGGGTAGTGTTTGATCATTATGGGCCGAGAGGTTAAGTGTAAGAGACCATTACAAAGTTGATTACCTGATGGGTTGTATCTTACTTAAGTCCATTATCCTTGGGTCTTCATAGGATGGCTAAATTCAATGATCATTTAGTGTAAATGTTGGGCCCATATTGAACCCATAGTGATGTGCTCAGGGGTTCACTATGTTTAGCAGTAAATTCGGCCAAGCCTTTTCATAGAGGCTGGGCCAAACCCAATGTAAACTTATGTGAGGTCATTGTGGGGTCCCATGCCATACAAATCAGGCCTAAGTTGGCCATGCAACACCCTTGGATCGTGAGCCTTATAGCCGGCGGGCCTAAGGCCCATAATTAATATGATTAATTAAGCTGCCACATGACAACGTTGTCATGTGCCATGAGGCGAATCTGGGTTTGGATCTGGGAATGGAGCACTAATCTTATAAGAAGATAAGGTATATCTCTAATTAGAGTACCAATCTGATTTAGATCTGAATTATCTCCTAATTAGATTAGGAAATAGCTCCATAAGAGATTATAAAAGAGGAGGGGGCAGACCAGTCAAAGACAGCTTCATATTTTTGTAGTTTCTAGTTCTCTCTACACCCTTTTTGTCTCCCAGTTTTTTTCCCAGTTCGACATCAGCTTTCAAGGACTGATAGAGATCAGTCTTCTTCTGACTTTTGCAAGAAAAATTCAAAGGGATTTCAAGCTCACCTTCCCTAGTTCGACCCAAGCAGTTGGGTTGTAGTTTTGCTGAAAACTGTGTTGCTAAACCAGCTTCACCTATACACTACACCATCTTCAGTGGAGGCTGGTTTTAGGACTGATTTGGGGGTGAACTTCCATATTGGGATCTACATTTGTGATATCCATAATAGGTACAAACCTCCTTCTTTGTTTCATTTCAAATTTGGTCCAATTTAGTGCAAGACCGATTCAGAAAAATGCAATTTTTCAAAACATAAGGAATTCGATTCCCGAAAGGATTAGGAAATTTTTGAAATTTTCCCCATCCATCTAGCATGGTTCAGCCATCCATTTGATGGATCCTAACCCTTCCAACATGGGTGAGGATACTCCTTGAGGTTGCGTGACAAATTCCTCCATAAGACTAAGCTCTAGTGTGGCATACTCCTTTCCAAATTCAACTCGTACAACCAAATCAATTTGTTCCTCACGTGTATTTAGATTTGGCTCCTTTTGAATTGTTTCTATGTTCTCTTCTCTTAATAGCACATTTGGATTTCCCCTAAACGAACAAATTCCTTTTCGTTCCTCCATATCATTCAACTCAAGAGTTTTCGTAGCAAAGGTTTCCTCAAAGAGCAACTCCATACCTAACTGGTCAAAGTCGAAATGTTTGCAGCCTTTTGTAGTGTCATACCTCCAATACTTGAAGGTTGCTCAACCTCCTCTTCTTCTGCAAAACTGAGGTCCTCCCAATCCATTTCTTCCTCAGAGTCTGAGTCATCTGGGTGTTTCCTATTGTAGCACGGATTAGGCTTCTCTAGGGTGGTTAAGATTTCTACTTGACATTGAACCCACGCAAGGTCCTTACCTTTTGGTTTCAATCTCCTCTTAGACATCGAGGAGGGCTTTGGGATAACCTTAGTACAGGTCCGACCTACTCTATGGAAGATTTCCTTCGTTAGCATCCGCCCAACAACTGAACCAATAGATGGGGACAATGATAGATGGTAAGTATCATCCCTCATCAACAAGTTACAACAAATTGGGCTTTTTTGTAAAAAGTCACGTGACTCTAAGACATCCATCCCTACTTTCGGGTCAGCCCGATCTGGTTCAATTCGGGTTTAACCCACACCTTTCAATTCCCCCTTCTAATAAAGGATTGGCCGCCTTTTGAAGTGCTTCATTATAAGATCAGTGTGTAGGGTTGTTTTAAAGTGTAGGATTGGGTTCAAAATTATTTAAAAAATTATCCTTAAATGGAAGCACGTCCGTCAACATTGTGGTTTCCTTCTTTTCGGACTCCAAATTAGTTTCTCCTTTCTCAAGCCTTCCTTGCACAATCAAATGAGACCCACATGAAGTATTACTTTCCAACTCAACACCTTCTTCTTCCTCCTTCATTCCTTCTCACCAGAGTATCGCTTCAACTGTTGTTGCTAAACACACTCTTCTCCATCTTTGCATCTGTGGATATAGAAGGGGACTAGAACATAGTTGAAATACAAGAGTTCAAGAAGAAATAGGAAAGATTGAGAACAAATAGGAAAAATATAAAAAAAGAATGGTATTTTCCCTTGTTTAGGTTCAAATGACAAATTTCCACCCAAATTTTGGTTCAGTGCTAGGTCAAAGCACCTGATAAAAATTGGTCTTTGTCAGAATAATTAGTAGATTTTTTATATTAGCTTAAGTGGCTGAACTAAATGGCTTAATTCATTATCTTTGAATTGATGAAATAGTCATATAATAAAATATTTATCAGTATAATACTCAACCCACATGAAATTCATCCATTAAGGAGCTCACAGCCTACTTAATGATTAATTCACTAAAAGACAAAGAAATTAGCCATTCAATTCAGCCACTTCAATCATTATAAATGAAACAGATCCAAACATTTCAGAATTTTAAATAATAAAAAAACAAAATTGGGAACATTAGAGTTCATTGAAGATGCAGAAGTATGTTGGTTCAATCTCTATTTCAATCAAAGTCCATTTCAAGTAACATGACCTCCAAACAGTAAAATAGCTATTTAGATACTGAAATAGGCATGACCAAAGGGATCATTTTTAGTGCCAAAAACAATTAAAATAAGGTAGGTAGGTATCCATCTGCAAAATCCATCCATGCCTTAAAATGTCCAATTAGGTCCACAAATGTTCAACTTTTGGAGGAGAAAAATTCCGTCATCATAATAAAAAAATACAAAAAAAAAAAGTAAGAGCAAAGAATAAGGAGGGAAATCATAAACAATGGAACGATGGTACCAAGCTAAACTAGAAGCACAGTTTTCAATATAAAAGACTATGCTTGAACAATTGCAATAGATTCCCCATCTTACTACAGCAATTAAAGATAATTCCAGCATAATTGCATCCTGCTCACACTGATCAAAAAAAAAATCGCATCCTGATTCACAGAAAATAAAACAGAAGGTCCTAAAGAACCCAAAGAAAACAAAAACCCAAGCAGAAAAGAAAGAAGAGAATCACCATTTTAGTAGCATTGACAAGGAATGGGAGGAAGCATTCCTTTTCAGGAACACCTGATGCAACCTTCTTCTCCGCCCAAGCCTTCACATGATCCTCCAAAGACTTACCCATCACTGCCTTCTTAGTCCGTTCCATTTCCCCTCGAGCCAGCCGCTTAGAGTCCCTCCTTACAAACTTAATCCCTAAACCATTCCTTCCAGCAATGCCTTCTTTACTCCCATTTGGGTACCGACGTCTTTGCTCCCAACTGCAACACCACCCATTCTTTTTCTCTAGGGTTTCCGACTGAACTGAACTGGGGTACAAGGAATCACTCGAATCACAGAAATCTGACACTGATAAAAGATTAGGGCAATGAGGGAGTGCCAACGAAGATGAGTTGAAGACATCGAGGTTCGGCATTGCTGAAAAACAAAGAAGACAATTAGGGTTTGCTCATCGTCTCTGTGAGACGCAGAGAGGGATAGATACAGACTTCCTGGAACTTCGACTTCCTGCAGTTATTCTCCGAAAGAGCAGTTTCTGCAGTTACTAGTTTCCATATATGTGAACCAAAGAGAGAAAAGCAATAATAATAAGAAGAAATCTGAAAATGTTGCTTGGGCGGGAAACCCTGAAATTTAAGGAGCTTGAACAGTTGGGACTGTAAAGGCTCTGCAACTGAGTAAAATTACTGAAACTTTTATTGGTTCATCGAAATTTACAAAACTACCGAAATCCAACTGAAATTAATTAGCCGTTGGAAACTTGGATCCAATGAGTTCGGCTTCATGGTTCTGATTGCAAAGATCAGGATCTGACGCTAAAGAAGAGAGATTAGTCTCAAGGTCTTCAAATCTAGTGGCGTGGAAATGTAGTAATATTGTGATACGAAAGTACGTTACGTAGGACAGTATTCTCCATCTGCCAAATCCGCTAAAGAACGAAGCCTGGATAATTTTTCACGTGGTAATGGAGTGCAGCCCACCAACGCAAGTCAAGATAAAAAGTTCGCGTGATGGGATGATTCTAACCATCTGATCTGCAGACTCTCCGACAGAAGTACAGCTTTTCACGGGAGAAAAGCCCGGATCAGCTGCAACTCGATGGCTGTATTAGGAGCCATTTAACCAATGAAAACAGCCCACGTCAGCCATCAAGTATATGGGCCCCACAACCACTCCAATTTCTTACTTCACGTGCATGCTTTAACAGCTTAATATTATAGCCATCTCCGTTGTTCCAGCTTCCAACTTCCAAGGAGTTGCAGACTAACAGCCCATATGATGATATTCATAATACACGGCTTGAATGCACTGTGGAACGTTGTGGGGAGCAATCTCGTGAGGGTGATTTGAACTCATAAAAAGGGACGAGAAGGAAGGCTTTAATGGCCAATGGGCCTGTCAATAGTTTGGACTTGGACCAGATTGGCGGGAAAAAGCACCTTGGGTGGTTTTGGGCTCAAATAAAGTGGCCGAACGAAAAATTAAAAAAAAATAAAAGAATCACTTCTTTCTTTGCTTTTGTTGGATAAAATAATTAAAAAATAAGGTATTTCATGGGCATAGTAATCAACCCAGCTACTATTGAAGAGTCATTTATTTTAGCCACTTCAGCTTCAGTTGCTATCAAAATAATCTAAGAGGCAAAACAAACTTTTGGACCGGATGGTTTAATTGAAAAAAAAAAAAAAAAACATTTTGGTTTTTAGGTTCCCTGGTTCAATGGTTGTTTTACGTTTCCATCCCATCTTGTGTGGATAAATATGGTAAAGTAACTTTTGACAATATTAATGGATAATGGCTTGGTTTATTAAGGAAATTTTATTATTTGATTTGATAAACCAATGCCTAAATATATAATGGAATCGCTTTTCTCATTTATAAAATCTTTGTGAGGGCCATACTATGTCATATAAGGCAAATAGTTGCACCCCAAATACTATGATCATGTATGGTTAATACTTACACACCTGCATAATATGTATTCTTACACTAGGGATACTAAAATACTTCATGCATATAAGTCATTTTTCTATGATGGGAAAGGGAAAATAATACATCTTAATATATACACTCGGTATAGTTCTGGAAAAGAGTGGTATTTGGTTTGGTTTCATATTCATACTATTTTTTTAACCACACAATGCAAAAGAGGTTATTCCATTTGTAGTTCATTTTTGAACCATGATATAATAGCATTGATTGTACCATTCATGTCTTCATCTACTTTCACTTACTCTTGATTGTAGGGTCATCATCAAGTAGAAACATCATAGTTAGAGTCATATTGGTGTGTGATACACTCATACACCATGGAATTGCCTTATCATCTTTAGATCAGCCAACCATGTTTCCCTCTTGAAAATATCATAAAATGTTTTGCTGAATCTAGGATCAGAAATCCAAAATCGAATTTGGTCTTCATAAAATTGTGCTCGCAGCACCATTTTTACAACTCTTTTTAGCATACATTGGGAACATCTCCCCATAAATAAAGAACTATAAGTATGGAGATATTCTCAATACACAACTGAAAAGGATCATGAACACGGTGTGAGCACAATTTTGTGATGACTGAAGAATGAACCAGGGTTCTAAAACCAGTACCACAAATATACAAAGCGCCCAATTGCCTTCTTAAACAGAAAGAAATATGAAATCAACCATAAATTGAGCACCCCACCCCAACTCATGGTTTTTTTTTTCCAATATTTTGTGAGTATTATGATGTTGTTGATGATGATGATGATATGACTGTGATGTTACAAAATTAGATACACCGGTGTTATTAAGGGAGCCTTCATCATAATTGTAGTAAGGCGCAATTTCATCATAAAGTGCAGTAATGTGGGCTCCCTTTTCACCATGTGTCTCACCTAAAAGGTCACCTCTTGAAAGAAAAAAAGACCAAATTAAATTTAAATTTTAGTTCACTCTTGCTTTGGGTTTTGTTTGAGGTTTTATTTTACTTCATTTACACTACAAATAATAAACGGAAGTAAAATCTATAATAAAAGTAAATCAGAATTTTCATACAATTCATTTGCACTCCCATACTTTTGTATCACATTGCTTTGCAAACAAACTAAACCAAAAGCTGTATTTTTTCCCCTCAGATTGCTTGGTTGAACCAAGTTGCTGTTAATACGAAACTTCTTGATTTGATTATTTAGATAGTCAATGAACTTTACTTCCTGTCTCTTCAGTTCATAATTGCTGTTTATAATTATAACATCTATTTTGACGTAGATTTAATATCAAATTGTCAGGATATGTTGCAACAAAAAATCCAAAAGGAAGGGAAGAACAAAATAGGCAAAGATAAATATAATTCGTCTACTTCAAGTCCGTCTTCCTCCAAATCACCTCAAATTCACTTGGATTTGTAATTCACAAATAATCTAGTTTGCAATGCATGCACTTAAAATAATATTCTCAAAAATATAAAAGATAAAAGAAAAAAAAGAGACAAAAAAACCTTTCTAGAGAGCTTTTCCTCCATAATATTATTCAAAATAATAAGAAGTAAATTAAAAGTATAAACAGACTAAGCAATAAGATAAAGCAAAAAAAAGAGAAAAAATAAAAAAGAAACTATGAGATCAATGGAGATGATGCCTGCAAATAAAGCGAGAATGAATACTTATCAAAATGAGTGAATAAAAAGTGAAACAAGCATCTAACAACATAATAGAATTCAGTTTTCCATACGGTTGAAGATGAGCCTCTAATAAACATTGTTTATTAGTGTTGCTGGCCGAAATGGGCTGAGGGTAATAATGTCAATTCGCTTCTAAGCCAAGGTGTGGTTGAGTAGTTTAAGGCCCGTGTCGCGCACGGTCTACACCCGTCATCAAGACTCGTCTCCCTCACGGTTCGTAGACTGACAGTGGTTCCACCCTACAAATGACTAAGTCGCAACCTCACGCCTCTAAGTGTTATGCCCTCGGCACCTCCAACCGAGGCCGAGGCCTCCACGGATTTGTCTCTGCACCAAGAAAAGAAACAGGATAGGGGGGCAAGGTTCCCCTCATCCATCTTAGGTGCGGACACCAAAGCCAAGGCGGAGGCCTCCCAGTAGCAAAAGCATCCACAGCACCCCTTGGAGAAGGGAACGAAGATTAAGTCAATGCCACCACAAGCCACGTCATGCTCATCCCCGACAACCCGAGGCCGAGATCCTTATCCAAAAGGTCCAATAGTGCCTCCCAGTACAACTGACACACTCTCTTTGGCCGAAGTTGAGGTCCTCAACTCAGACCTCCACCATGGCATCGAGAGTGGAGGCAAATGATGTAGGCGCATATGGCCTTGCCCAATAGCAGGCTTGCACGCGTTTGGCGATGACGTTCAGAGCGGACCCAATCAATGCGTGCGTAGAACAGAGCATGGCGGGCATTCCGGGACCAATGGCGTAGAGTCACCTAGTGACCTCGGATGACCACGCCCCTCGTGTATGGACCACATCTAGACCGTTTGAGCTCACCTACCTCCAGGTGGCCTCAAGTATAAATAGGAAACAACCCCCCTCAAGGTAAAGGATTGGAACTTAGACTCAAGAATAGACAGAGAACCCTTAGTCTCCTTTGTGGCCTCATCTGAGTGTTCGCACCTCAAGCCTTGTCCACCTTGCAATGCATTCGTACTAACTTGACCGTCGGAGTCTCTGCCTCGGGTACCAACCCGGGGCCTCTGACGTTCTCCTTTCTTCACTCCTCGCAGGACGGGCCTATCAGCCCTGTGACACTTTGAGCCTCAGACTACTTGACCACACCGCCGCTTAGGAGCGAATTTACAGTGTTGCCCTTGGCTCATTTTGGCCAGCAACAATTAGTAATCGTATTACTTGATAAAGGTAGCAATCAAATACAAAAGTTTGTATGCTAAAACTACTCGAGCAAAGTAGGAAATGCAAGCACACCACCACTCACAAGGTCTTATCATGTGTTGTAAATAAAACAAAATATAATTAAAATAAAATAATAAATATTATGAAATCCATGTAATAGAAACACATGTATCATACCATTAGGGCTATCAACGGGTCGAGTACTCAAGGAGAAACAAACCACACAAGCCCAATTATATAGATCAATCAGGTTCAAGCATGAGAGCAGCCACTTTGTGAAAAAAAAAATGCCAAAAGGTTGGGACCCTATCCAATCTTCCCCTCCTAAGACCCCATGTAAATGAGTCTAGATCTGCTCTTCACAGAGTGCTCCTTACACCAACCTCACACCATGTCCAAGCCACACATCAAAAACATCTCCCACACTTGTATGTTATTATTCATGTGGAGATGTTCTCAATACACGATGGGATATGGCTGTGAGGTCGGTGTGAGGAGCACTTTGTGAGGATTGGATCCCAGTTCCATGTAACTGGGACCAACATTGGATATATGGGATTTGGACACTAGCCTATGATACGTGGACTCCATTTATTTGCCAACTTTCAAGTAGATTGAGATATCTATTCACACCATTGCTTACACATGCATCTAAAATGAGCACACATCCTTGCCAAGGTTGTATGCCTATTCATGGGCTAAAAAACAAGATGGCAAATGGTATTAATTTGCATTGAAATGAAATCTAATCCAATTAAGACAATTTGTTTAAAATAGGATCAAATATGGATTCATCCCAATCCAATTCAATGTGATATGATACAGTTATGTTAAAATAAATGTGAAACATAGGTTTAAGTTTTATAGGCTAGGAGTTATTTTCAAGACATTTTATTCATGACATTATTATTATTATTGTTGTTGTTCTTGTTTTGATAGTAGTAATAATAGTAGTACATATATTATTTTGACAATTTTATATTTTTTATTAAGAGTATTCAATATCCAAATTCAATTCAAGTTGATATTGTTGAGATGGTTTGGGGCAATGGTACTTTTGTCATTTTTGCTCCTTTGTATTTGAGCGCCCATATGAGGGTTTACTTGTAATTTCTCTCAAAAATATAAAATCTCAAATTTGAGAAAGTGAAGAGTAACTCTCCCTTCTCCATTTGTAACTCCCTTTCTTCCCTTGTCCTCTTCTCATAATCTTCTTCTTTTCTTTATTAATAAAACCAAAGATATTACAAGTTGGTATTAAAGCAATTAGGTCTTCAAAGATTCTTTCTCTATTGGTTTTTGCTCGGTAGGGGTGGATTCAAGCCGAGCCGAGCCGAATATTTGGGTATTTGAGCTCATCTTGGTATAACATTACAAGGCTTCAGCTCAGGTTCGAGCTTGATTCGAACTGGAAATACAGGCTCGAGTTCGGCTTGAATGAAAAAACCATATATTCGAGCTCAATTTGGCTCAAGCTCGATAATAAACCAAACCTATTTAAGCTTGAGCTCGAGCTCGAGCTCGAACTCTGATGGACGGTGTGGTGGTCTTTCTGGTTTTGGTATTGATTGTTACCTTTGAATGCTGGACAGCTGGTTACAATCTTACAAAGTAGTTGATGGGAGATTGGGAGCCAATCAGTCCTTCCAACTTTGAACTCTTAGATCTATAGAAAGGACACTGAAAAACCCAAAATCAGGAAGAAGAAGAAGAAGAAGAAGAACCTAAAATCTAAGAGACTAAGACTGTGAGAGGTGAGAGGTAGCAATACCGTCGGGCGTTGGTTGTAAGAGACTAAGAGGTTGAGAGTTGAGACTTGACTAAGAGCTATAAGTACTGTCGGTTCCCCGGTGCTGGGCGTCGACTTGACTAAGTTTGAGAGTGAGAGAGCTTGAGGGTGAGGTAGGGTCGCAGGCTCACACACAAGCCACAGTTTGCAGTCTCGCAGTCGCAAAGTTGCAACTTCGCAGGGAGAGGGAGGGTTGAAACTGAAAGGGTTCCTGGCTTGTTCGATTGATTTTTTCCCTCTTTCTCTTTGGTTTGGTATTTGGTAATTGATTTCTTTAGAATGTGAACGGGACCACCATACATATGTATCCCCACCAATAAGATTCTTTCCAAAAGCATAATATGTATAATAAGTGTTATATACACATGAATTTATATATATACTCTTAATAAATATAGGCTCGACTAGGCTCACGAGCTTAACGAGCCGAATTCGAGCTTTATGCATGGCTCGTATCTTATTCGAGCTGAACTCTTGGTACCCTCCTCTTAGACCCTAGATACTCAGAAACATAATCAGATCAACTCGAGACTTCCCAAAATCCAAAATACCCACCTCTAACACAATCCATAGGACAAATAAGAACCTTGAGATCAATATCAGCATTCGATCAAACATCATCCCTAGACTTTGAAAAGTATAACCTAGTTACACATCAATTTTCATGACTAAACTCTAAAGATCCACTGTTCATCACACCAACTTCTTTTCTAACGGCCCCGATCTATGCGATATCCAAATTCCAACTCCTCCAAAATCAAATCCAACATATCCATCACCCCAAGACCACTAGGAAATAATCAACAAGCAATCTACAGTGATGAACAACAAAAACATCAAAGTCTCATTCCGATGGCATTGAATGATTACCAAGATCAACCATATTTTTCTCCGATTAGAACCATCCACCGACTCCTCTCTTTAATCCATGCCTACCCACCAAATTGTAGCTCAAGATTCCCTCATTTAACCCCCCATCAAGTCTAAATCCTATTCCAACAAATCTCATTAATTAAATCCTACCAACCATCATTCCAACTTCACGTGACAAATCAGACCTTACCTTTGTGTTCATAAACCCAAAAAACCTCACCATGTCAAATCTCACGACCAAACACATTTGTTTAACTATTGAAAAAGTAAGATTCCATTTCAAACCCTTTCGTGATTAAAAAATCATAAGCTAAGACCATGATTTGAACTAAATTAGTCAATCTATACCTCTGATCGAAAACCCACCACTTCCATTAGATTCAGGGTGATAAAAAATGCCAACTCACCAAAGATTCTATTTTAGTAAATCTTATTAATTCGAACTTATCAGCCACAGATCTCAATCATCCCGACCCTATTTGTCCGATCAGACCTCACCACTATGTTTTGAGACCCAAAAAAAACCCCAGGACACCAAATTTCATGATCTGATTCACCCATTTGACCATTAAACTAGAAAGATACCATTTCAACGCACCAGATTAAATTGTCACATCATCAGGCCCAACTTGAAGTCTTAAAAGGGTGTTGGCTGATGTGAAACTCATTCTTAACCCCTTAAACACCTAGACCAATGAATTTGGACCTAATAGGCTTAAAAAACCCAAAACACCAAACAGACCCCTACTTAAAACCAAGAAAAGACAAAACCAGTTTAAAAAGTTCATCAAATTTACATTTTCTGCAACTAACAGCCCCAAATACGAGATTGTAGCATCTGACACTCCCTTGGCTCCCATTGGATGCACAAAAACCAGGAAAACCACCTCCAAATCAAAGAAAATGTTTCACCAAATAAGAAAGCTTAACTGGGCACCCATTTCTTTGAAAAAATCTTGCCTATTTCAATGAAAGAACTTTGCTCAGCCACAGACATTGTAGATGAGCGAATTTCAGACCATTTTCTCTATAAATAGAGGCCCAGCTCGAGTTTGAGAAAGGGGGGGGGACCTGAGAGGCAACCTGAGGAAGGGACAGAAGAGAGAAAATCTGAGGGAGTCCCCTAGAGAGAGAGAGAGAGAGAGAAGGGAACTTTCTTCCAACCCATACTTCCTCTTGTTCACTTAAAACTCAAAAGTAATCTAAACCCCATATCCCAAATTCGCCTCATCCATTTTCAAGCAGAAGTTTTTGCAATCGAAAGCACTTCCTATCTCAAGAACCCATTCAAGCTTCGTTCTACCTCATTTCGAGCTGCTGGAAAACTCCCGTCAAGGCACATACGGAAGGTAAGTCTTTTTCAGTTTTTTTGGGTTGCTTGAGGTTCTGAAATGTTGGAGAACCATTGCTTGCAATTTCTTTTTGACTAAGAGTAGAGGCAGAGAGGTGAGGGTCTTAGGGAAATCAGTACCTAAGACCCGATAACATCACCTCAAGATCAATTTAGGAGAAGTTGAAAGCATGTTCCTCCGGATTTAAGAAATTCTTGCAACCATTTCTGTTTTTCACCCAAAAGAAGCTGAGTCTGAATAACTCCCATATCGGGCTGCAACAGTAGCTTGGAGAGAGGGGTGCCTAACACCTCCCCTCTCCCAATTCTTGGGACCCGAATCTCTTGGTTGTATGCCTTTCCCATGGAGGACGAAGTCACTATCAAAGACCTGAAATCGATATTTTCAAACCTGGAATGAGGGCTCATTTCCTCTAAAAAATGGGTGGTGACTCCAACTCTTTTGAGCTAGCCATGAGCTTCCTAGAGCTCAAAAAGCTTGAATAGCTTGTGAAAAGCTCGGTTCGTTTCCACCTCTATGCTCAAAGGGTAAGCTACTAACATTAGACCGTCATTGGATGACAAGTGCATGGTTTGATTCACCTTGATTTTAGATGAATTTTGGTATATATCTTGTTGTTTGATGCCTCTATGATTTATTATGGATTTTTCAAGTGGAAAATCACAAAAATTCTAGATCTCGTTTAGAGGATTGCTTCTCTTGTTTGATATTTTTTTCTACAAAACCTAGTTATTCTAGGTTGTTTTATATTTTGTGAATGATGAGAAGTGGTCCCATGTTTTTCTAAACCCTAAAACATTTTGTGAGTTTTTCTTCTCTAAAATTTTACCACTAACCAATTTTTTGGCCCTTATCTAGCCTTCAACCGAGTTTGGCCCTTTCTTTTGGGTTTGTTTGTATTCCAATTGGGTGTTGGGGTTATCAAGAAAGTTGTTTGTGAGGTATGAAATAACCAAAGGATGTATGTATGGGTTCTAGTGTGTTTCCTGAAATGTTGATGTTTCCAATGGTATGATAACCACTATAAAACTTGATGGGACCAACTTTTTGGAGTGGTCCCAATCAATTAAACTTACCATCATAGGGGAAGATAAGTTGTGATTCATTACAGGCAAGGAGGTGAAGCAAAAAACTGAAGACCCTAAGTTTGCAAAGTGAGAAGAAGATAACTCACTAATAATGTCTTAGCTAGTCTATTCAATGCAACTTCACATTGCTTGTAACTACATTTCCTCTCGAATGCCAAAGATATTTAGAACAAGGTTGTCGCCACTTACTCACAAGTTAACAATACTCTAAAGTATATCAGCTTAAGAGGAAAGCTTGCAGTATGTGTTAGGGGAGATTATAGTGGTTATGTGTTTCTCCTCTCCACAATCTCTTTGGGAAGAAATAGACCACTTGAAAACCTTTGAGTGGAAGGATCCTATAAATTCTAAACAGTACAGTCATACAGAAAGTACATTAAGGAAACTAGGGTCTTTGCCTTTCTAGTTGGTCTAAATCTGGTGTTTTATTTCACTGGGCAACATATTTTGAGTGTGGGTATTTTAGCTTTGTCTATTGCTTACTCTCTTGTACAAGGGGAGGAAAGTGGAAGGGCATCCTTGATGTAATCCTTTGTGATTGAGCATTCTACCTTTATGTCCTCTAAACCTACGCCAAGTGGTAGTAATCATCCTATTACTAAGAAGTCTAATGATGTCGTTTATGAATATTGCAAGAAGCTGAGGCATACTAAGAAATATGTTGGAAACTCAATCGTCACTTAAAACCCAACAAGTTTAAAACTAGAAAGAAAAACAATGCTCATTTGGCCACAACTAGTAACAAGGGTCAATTTTATGATGTGACCATTCCCTCTCATGACTCCTCTAATTTAATGGATAAACTTTGGAGTCTTCTATTTCACTTGGAAAAGATTGAGGCATCCACCTCATCTAATTCTAGTAATCCATCAAGTGCATATGCTAACACAGGTATTGTACTTTCTTGTTCCACCTCTGCCACCCTATGGATTGTTGACTATGGGTCAAGTGTCCATATGACTAGTATACATACCTTCACACTTTCTTCATATAAGTTAACCCCTAGAAAGGACAAGATTACTATTGTAGATGGATCTCGGACCCCTATCTTGGATCAGGAGAAACCAAACTTACCTTCACGCTTTTCTTCATATAAATTGAGCCCTAAGAAGGGAAAAATTATTGTTGCAGATGGATCTCAAACCCCTATCTTGCATCAAGGAGAAGTCAAACTTATCCATAACTTTTCCCTTTGATATGTTTTCATGTCCCCCAGTTACATAAAAACTTGTTATCCGTTAGTTCTCTTACCAAGTCCCATATTATTTTGTGACCTTTTTTTTTCTACCTATTGTGTTTTTTAAGATCTAAGCTTGGGGAACCCACTTTCAATTTCCCTTACTAGCTTCTTCTTCCTAATGAACGCACATTCAATTTACCTCTCAAGGTCTTTAGATGTGTCTATTTTGTTCATGATATGAGTCTTTCAAGATATAAGTTTAATCTTAAGTCTACTAAATGTGTTTTCCTTGATTATTCTCTTGTTAAGAAATGTTATAGATGTATTGACCCTCAATGTGGTCAGAATAATGTTTCTAAGGATGTTATCTTCCTTTAGTCATCATCCTTTTTTCAATTATCATGTTTGCCTCTTTGGGCGGAGATTTCCAATGAAGATCGAACTCCATTCTTCTCCATTGTTCTTGTTTATGTGTCTAGTAGTTATATTCTTCCTCTCATCCTTGTAATGAAGGCATTATTTCCCCTCCTCCTCCACCACCACCTCCTATGTATCAACCTTGGTCCTAGCAACAATTTTTCATTAAGTGCAATAAGTGAGTGGCTCCTAAAGTTGAATGCCCAACACAATTTAATCCCTAGGACTCAAATAATCCTAAACTTCCTAGTATTTCTATTGCTAACCTTAATCTTGATCTCCCTATTGCCCTTTGGGAGGAAAATAGAGCATGTATCAAGTATTTCATTACTAATTGTGTCATATGATACTCTCTTACCCTCATTGGAGGGAAGTTATGAACTAAGAGATGGAGGCCTTGGTAAAGAACAAAACTTGGAAGATTGTGTCTTGTCCCAAAGATAAGGTCCCTATTCGGTGTAAGTGAGTGTACACAATTAAGCACAAAGTTAATGGTTCAATTGAATGGTATAAAACTCACCTTGTGGCTAAAGGATAGGTCTTAACCTAAAGCATTGACTATCAAGAAACTTGTTCTCTAGTTGCTAAGATTAATTCTATCCATGTGGTTATGTCACTTATTGTCCACTTTTCTTGTCCTTTATGTTAGATAGATGTCAATAATGCCTTTTTTAATGGGAATCTACAAAAAGAAGTGTATAGGGACTTACCTCCTTGAGTAAGCTTCCCTAATAGTGAAGGGAGTGTTTTACATCTGAAGAAATCTTTATATGGGATCAAACAGTCCCCTATAGCCTAGTTTAACAGATTTAGAAGTGTTGTTTTGAAGATTAGATTCTCTTAGTCTCAAGCTTATCACACAGTGTTCATAAGAAAGTTCGATGGTCGGTTAACTATGTTGATGACATTGTTGTGACTAGAGATGGCACCTCAGGTATTTCTCAGTTCTTTCTTGCTTCAGAATTTGAGATTAAGAATCTCGGTGATCTTATGTACTTTCTTGGAATTAAAATTGCAAGATTTAAGAGGGAATCTTCATTACTTAAAGAAAGTATGTTCTTGCTTTACTCTAATTGATCCCAAACACAAGTTGAGTACTATTGAAGGAGATGTTCTTCCAGGCAAAGGGGTCTTTCAGAGAGTGGTTGGCCGCCTTTTCTATTTCTGTTTAATTAGACCTAATATATCATATGTAATCGGGGTAGTCAACCAATATATGTATGAGCCTAGAATTTCCCAATGGCCACATGCAAGATATTAATAGAATCCTAGCCTATTTGAAGGAATGTCTTGGTAAATGGATGTTGTACTCCAACCATGGGCATCTAAAGGTTGAGGCCTACACAGATGTAGGCTGGGCAAGGTTTGTTGATGATAGAAGATCTACATCTAGTTCTGTGCCTTAGTTTGAAGCAATGTGATTTCATAGAGAAACAAGAAACAATCAATTGTTTCTCAATCTAGTGCTAAGGCAAAATATAAGGAAATGGCCCACGGGTTGTTAGAATTACTATGGTTAAAGACCTTATTTACTGAAATAGGCATCCATGTTGATACACCAATGAGACTTTATTCCAACAATCAAGCAGCCATAAACATTGAACAATCTTGTACAACAAGACTGTACAACACATATCAAAGTGGATAAACATTTTATTAGAGAAAGAATATATAGTAGAGAGATTTGCCTACCCTTTGTAAGGTTAGAATACCAACTCACTAATTGCCTTACTAAAGGCCTTCATCATCCAAAGTTTGTCAAGAACCTAAACAAATTGGGCATGGTTGACATATATGCTTAGCTTGAGGAGGAGTGTTGAGATTGTTTAGGGGCAAGAGTATTTTTGTCATTTTGTTCTATTGTATCTGGGCACCCATATGAGGGCGTACTTGTAATTTCTCTTAAAAATATAAAATCTTAAGTTTGAGAGAGTGAACATAAATCTCCCTTCTCCATTCATAGCTCCCTTTCTCTCTTCTCCTCTTATTCTTCTTGTTTTCTTTCTCAATAAACACCCTAGATATTGCAAGTGATATGAATCCAACAGGTAATTAATATCTAAATATTGATCAAGGCATATAAATTAAATAATTGACCTAATCCATTTTGCAGCTCTAAAGGTTTAATCAATGAGAGTATTCAATGCAATCAATGCCATTAGTTCCCAGTCAATAAGCAACTTGATTGGCTTCATGGTATGTATCATGAAGGTGCATGTGGATGGACTTAGAAATCTCTAGTATGTAGTATAAATCAAAAGTCTCTAATATTAAGACTAAATATTTCCATTTAATACTACCATACATAGGGATGTAATCGGATCATATTCAACAAAATTCGTTTTGATTATTGAAAATTTGCAGTCGAATCCTATTAGATTTGAAGACCTTGGATTCAAATTTGAATCCTAATAGACTGATCAGATTTGGATTTAATTAGGATCATTTTAATTTTTAAAATACAAAAAATTAAAAATAAATTATTTTTTAACTTTATATATAATAAATCAATGTAAAAATAACATATTGAATTTATTATGTATATAAATTCATGTGTAATATAAATATAAAAATATATTTTTTTATAAATTTAAATATAATTGTACAAAAATTATTATTAAAATCAATAAATATTATAACATAGTCGGATTCGGATTTTAATCAGATCGGATGGAATCAAATCCTAATCCGATGAAATTACATAAACATATCATCTTAATCTAAGATAATCTAATCGAGCTATAGATTTTCAAGTATCATTGATAGGCCTAACCATACAACTATTAATGAACTTTTGCGCATTAGGATTTTGGATTTATATACAATCAAATTGCTTGTTTGTAAAAGAACTATTGATTTGGTAAATAAAATGTGACCTATCTACAATCAAAGCATCGAATTGTTTAACTCAATTAGTAGGATTTTGGGTTAGACATTAATTCTCTCTTTTTCCTTAATTTTAATAAAAATATTTTTAATTATCACACATATATTATATAATATTAGAGAAGTGCCCATATTTTTCTACAAAATTTTTATATTTTTAACAACTTATTATATATATATTATATAATTTTTTATTATTTAATTATAGCATCATGGACTGACCCATTTGACCTAGATGGATGAACTATTGACCCACTACTTGGATGGAAAAATCGTTTTGTTGTGGGTCAATTTATAATTTTGTGTTCCATTGTCTTCATTAGTGAAAAAATATATTATTTTTCACACTTATTTTCGTTTAATATGATGAATATATAATATTAGAGATTTCACACTTATTTATCATACTTATTTTAGTTTAATAAAGACAAATGAATATATAATATTAGAGATTTCACACTTATTTATCATACTTATTTTAGTTTAATAAAGACAAATGTATAATTTTAGAGATGTGCCAAAATTTTCTACAATTTTTTTAAATTTTTTAAACTTCAAGTATTTAATTATGGCATCATGAGTTGACTTGTTCAACCCTTATGGTTGGTCTACTTACTTGCACTTATAAAACTGGTTTTGCTTTCAAGTTGATTTCAAAATATAGGTTTTATACTTTTAAAATTATTACTTATGAATTTAATTGGTGGAATTTAACAATGAAAAAGAAAGATACCTTAATATAGGTTTCAAAGGTAAAGAATGAGAGTTAATATCTTAAACATATGACTTAATGAGAGAGAATAGAATTAACCGAATAATAGCATTCAAAGTACAATTTCTACTTTTACAGGAGAGAAGAGTCAAATTCAAACGAAGGGGTATTTTTAATCAAGAAAAAATCCAAAGGCCTTGGGAAAGCAATTCTTACATTTTATTAGTAATTAATATAGATGTATATTAAGGGGGTGCTAGCCAATGTGTATGATTTTGGTTTTCTTTTAAACAAAACAATTGCCACATTAGCAAAATATTTGTATATTATCTTTTGTGATAGTTGTTTTTGTTTTGACAAACAACACCAATCATGTTGCTCAACACCCCCTAATTGATGTTTGGTCTTTAAACAAATTCAATTATGTTTAGAAAAGGGTTATCATCTGAAACTCCCATTCACTTTATCCCATTTCTCTTATCCCTTTAACCTCTAGAGACCCCTATCAAAGTATGTTTTTTTAAAACTTAGAATCTATCAAGTCACCATTAGTGATCATTAACAAAAGTCATCCAGATAGGCTATTAATTATTTTTAATATCCAAATTAACCTTATCCTTTGTTAAATACCTCTTTAACAAAGAATATAGGTAAAAGAATAAAAAAATATTTCTTCTTTTATTCTCCTCTACATAAAAGGCCCCAAGCCATTTAGATGAAGAAATGAATCCCCAAATCTTAGATGGAAGAGTGTTCATCGTCACACAATTTTTGTTCATGGCAAATTCGAGGGGAGGGTAGTATAGTAAATTTAGAAAAGCCATTCATCTACCACTGATATATCTCTAACAAGGGGAAGTCTAGGGTATGTTTAAGGCCCCGTTCATTTACAAATTTCTCACTTACCCGGGTAAGTGCACTTATCCAGGTAAATGTTTCATAGGTAAAACTTACCTGGGTAAGTTCACTTACCCATGTTCTTTTGATTCCTATGTAAGTAGTATAATGACCTTTTTACCCATAAAAGCTAATGTGAAAAAGGAAAATTTGTCCCATCATGTTTTATAAACTTACCCCCAAGTGGGAAAATTACTTACCCACTTAGGGGAAGGGTAAGTTTTAGCCAAGGTTCAAAATTTCGATACATATCAGGTTGTATTAGGGGCCTCCCGATATGCCCCTATAGGGGGTGTTTTGGGGTTTAACGCGGCTCAAAGGGTAGATAGGCCTTAAATCGACCCCTATGAACTAGGTTTAAAAAAAACTAAAAAAAGAGAAATGAGCTTTGATACATGCCAATACGCCTCTACCGGCATGTCGGTCATATCAATATTTTGAACCTTGAGTTTTACCTAGGTAAATGAATCTCTCTTTATCATGGGGCCCTATACTTAATGCAAAAATAATACTGTAAAGTTAGTCAATAGGAAAGAGATACTCACTGACCAAGTTTCCCCCTCTTATTTACTAGTAAACTAATAGGGCCTAAGAGAAATGAGGAAAAAGGGAAGGGGAGCTTTAAATAATAACCCTTTTAGAAAATATTTGCAATTTGCAAAAAAACAATAAGTATGAACAATTTTATTTATTATTTATTTATTTTGGATCAATTCACCCTATCCATAAGATAATACCATTTGTTATTCTCTCTTGTTTACTCACTATCTCCCTCTTTTGACTATTTTTGCTGCAACAAGTAGGGGAAGAGAATATTTTTGCTTTGTATTTTCCAAAAGTTGTTCTTCACACCATCTCTTTCCAATTAATCAAGGGCTTTGAAAACTTGTGATCCTATAAGTGATATTGTCATTGTGGTTCAAAGTAATTTCAATTCTTTTCTACATTTTAGAGATTTTCAACAAAACAAGACCTTAAATAAATAATAACATATTAATGACTTTACAATAACTAGTAAATTTGCATGTGCTTTGCACGTGGCAATTTTAGATGATGAAGATAGTAATATACGTCCAAATTATTTTAAATTTTGTATATATTTCTGTGTATACAATAATTCTATATTAGAGATGTCCCAAATGTTTTCTACAAATATTTTGTATTTTTTGTGTTCTATTTCTTTAATTTTAATATTTAATTATGACATCATGGCTTGATCCATTTGACCCAGATGGTTGACCTTATCCACCACCTAGACAAAAGGACAATTTCATTTTTGGTTCAATTCTGAAAAAAAATGTGATTTATATTATAAAAAGTATTGGGTATAGATCTAATAACATAAATTATTGGTCAAAAAATATCTTAAATATATCATTTAATGAAAGAGAATGGACGTTAGTACCTCAAATATATGACTTAATGAGAGGGATTTGATTGAAGTGAAAAATAATAGTTCAAATTACATTTTTTTACCCTCACAATTAAAAAGGGACTAAATTCAAATTACATTTTTAACATTTTTATATTTCCATGTCTACAAAATTAATCCTTATTTATAACACTTTTTTTTTGTTTAATATGATGAATATACAATATTAGAGATGCGCCCAAATGATTTTTTTTTTTGAAACTTTTATGTATTTTTTATTTTTTGATTTTTTATCATGTTTTTAATTTGTATTATTTAATCATGACATCAAATATTGACACATTTGACTAAAAAGTTGAATTGTTGACTTGGACCAAATAGGAAATCAATTTCATTTTTTTGTTGGTTTTAAAATTTGTGTTTCATTTGCATTATCAATGAAAACAATTTTTGTTTGATACTTTTTTCTTTAATTTGATTAATATAAAAGTATTAGAGAAATGACCCATTTTTCTACATTTTTTATTTAACTATGACATCATGGATTTACCCAATTGGGCCATATGGTTGAATTGGCTTACCCACCACTTTGATGGAAGAGTGTTTTCATTTTTTTTGTTAATTTGAAAAAAAAAAGGTATATTATTGAAACCTTACCTGAAGTTTCTAACCGTTGCTGAAATCTCCCCTGAAGTTTGGTAATTGCAATCGCCTCCCTTGAATTTTCTAATATAGTTGCAAATAGACCCCCCTCTTAGAATCCTCTAACAAGAGGCACACAAAATGTCCAAAATACCCATGTAGTTATTATTGAGGTTAGTGTTTGCATCGCAAACAATACAAAATTTAAACAACAAAAAAAGTTTAAAATTACAACTTTACCTTTGAGGGATTCATATGAAAGGAAAATTTATAAAACAAATTAATTTTGGAAATGATTGGGGTAGCGATTGATATGAAGGGAAAACTTGGAAAATAAACATTTTAGTTAAAGTAACTACATGGTTATTTTGGACATTGTCATGCCTCTTGTTAAAGGATTATAAGAGGAAGGTTATACTTGCAACTATTGTTAAAGTTCAAGAGAGGTGATTGCAATTACCAAACTTCAGGGGTTTCTTATTGTTAAAAAATATTTTTTACCAAAAATATTTTTCAGCAATGGTTAGAAACTTCATGGGACGTTTTAGCATTTTACCATTTAAAAGCATGGGTTTCTTATTGTTAAAAAATATTTTTGTATTTGATAAAGATCTAATTATTAGAATTAATAGATAAAAATTACCTTAAATATAAGATTTAATGTGAGAGAATGTGATTTAATACCTTAAATATAAGACATAACGAGAGGAAATTAAATAAGGTGAAAATTATAAATGATATTACATTATTAGATCTTAGAATTAAAGAGGGACTAAATTCAAAAATAGGGGTAGTTTAGTAAAGTTCCATACCCTCATTGGTACTTTTAATAGTATAAATAAATATACTATATGTATGTATGTATGTATGTATAAAATAAAAGTAAATATATACAAAAATACTGACTTCATGTAGAAATTTTAAATTACAATAAATTTTGTATTCTATTTCCATCATAAATAAAATTAACAATTATTTTTATTTGACATGATGAATATATAATATTAGAAATGTTCCCAAATGTTTTAGACAAAATTCTATACTATTTCATTTTTTGTGTTTTATCTTTTTTAATTATTTATCATTCAATTATGACACAATGAGTTAATTTGAAAAGTTGGATAATTGACCCACCATCTAGGTAGGAAAATAGCTTTGCTTTTAGATCAATTTTAAATTATATATTTCATTTACATTATACAAATAGTTTTTACTTATTACACTTAATCTTTGTTTAATATAATTAATATATTAGAGATGTGTACACATTTTTTATAATTTTATATTCTTTTGATTATTTGTACTTTCTTTACTTATTAAAGATTTATTATTTAACTATGACATCACTGGTTAATCCATTTGACCCAACCCACGATCCAAAAAGGAAAATAGATTGAATTTTAGATTTTCTCTAGTTTTTTTTGTGATTCTTTTATTTTCTATTTTTAAAATTTTATTATTTGACTATAGTGTCATTTCATTTCTAGGTTGATTTTAGATTTGACATTCCCTTTTCATCATTAATAAAAACACTTTTTATATTTTATACTGATTTTGTTTAGTATAATGAATATATAATATTAGAGATATGCCCAATTATTTTCGTTTTTCTGTACTTTATATTTTATTTATTTTAATTTTTTACTATTAAATTATGGCATTGTTGATTAACTCATTTAACCCCGACCAAATGGTTGAATTGCTTACCCACCACCGAAAGGTAAGAAAATGGTTTTGTTTTCAAATTACTTTTCAAAATATTTATTTTTATACTATTAAAATTAATGTTGCGGATTTAATGATGAGAAAAATATATCTCAAATATAGGATTTAATGAAAGAATATAACTTAGATATGAGATTTAATGGGAGAGAAGAGAATAGGAAAATGGTTTTATTTCTGATTGGTTTTAAATTTTGTATTCCATTTCCATAATTAATAAAAGTATTTCTTATTTATCATAATTATTATTGTTTAATATGTCGAATATATGATATTAAAAATGTTCATATTTTTTTAATTTCTATATTTTTTTAAATTTTTTATTATTTAATTGTGGCAATATGAGTTCGCCCATTTGACCCAAAATGGTTCAATTTCTTACCACCACCTAGATGAAAACATTATTTTTTCCATATAGATTTTAAAAGTATAAGTTTTTATGTTATTGGAATTATTAATTTATTATGTATGGATTTAATTATAGGAATTTAGTGATGAGAATAAATAAAAAGTGCTTTAAATATATGATTCAATGAGGGTAAATGGGAGTTAATATCTTAAATGTAAAATTTGATGAGGGAGTTGAATGCATTGAATAATAGTATTCAATTTACATTTTTTACCCTCACAATAAAGAGACTATATTTCAAAAAAGGGGGTATTTTAGTCAAAAAAAATTCCAAAAATTTTAGAGGCTATTGGTTGATACATTATCAATAAACTTATTGGTGAATATCACACACGTCCTATCATTAGGTGTGTTCATAAAAAAGCGAAAAACCAAAATATTGAATCAAACTAAGAAAATAAACCAAAAAATGCGGTTAATTGAACCAACTGGTATATATATTTATATGTATGTTATATTTTCTAATATATATCAATATTATATATAAATATATGAGTACATTATATTTATAATATATAATATATTATATATATTTACTTATAATATATGCTATAAATATAAAAAACTAAAAAATCGAAAAACCAAACTAGTCAACTGGTTAACCAATGGTACCAATTTGGTTTTGGTTCAGAGAATTTCAAAAACCAATAAGACTGGTTTTGTTTCAAAAAATAACCCACGGTACAATTAACCGAATAGCCAAACCGTGGCACCCCTACCTACCATCGTGGTAATGTCATATTTCTTCATATAAAGCCTCCTCTCACAAGATCGCATCAAGAATTGAGTAAACACTGAACAGTCACCAAATGCTATCATGTTACAATGTTTTTCTTTTTGGTAACCAAAAAGGCTTCTCAGAAAAATATTCCAATAATGAGATTATTTCGAGGCCCATGAGAACAAGATCAGTCCGTGGAACTAAGGTTCAAAGTATCAACACGTATCGGCCGATACATATTATTCCAGAACCTCTCCGATGCACCCCTACAGTGGGTGTATCGAGGGTTTGACCGGTTCAGGGGGTCCCCTAAACCGGTTGCGAAAAAAAAAAAAGCATCAAAAGCTGTATCGATTCGCCTGATACACCCAGCCTTGCATGGAACACAAGAATTGGCAAAAGCTGCAAAACCCAAACACGATTCTACTCTGAAGAATCGCTTATATCACCAGAAGAGATTCTTCAAAGTGATGCCAAACAGGACCTTAGAGAATTCAAAATTTATTATTATTCAATGCATACCCACCAAAAAGCCAAAGAATCGAATATTTCCCATAAGGCCATAAGAGAAACACAAGTAGCACTAGATTTGGAATTCCTTCCTTTTCTGACTAGCTTTTCTATGTCGTTCCGATCCACTCCTCGAAGCAGAGGCTACTGAAAGTCCTAATATATTGCTGGGTTTGGATTGGGAGTAGTTGAACCATTGATGGGACAGAATTGGGACCAGAAGAATCCTCCATCCCGTAATTTGGGAATTCTTATCCGACTCAATTTTCTGTTTCTTCTCCAATCCAAGAACAGGGTAAATGAACACCAGAATTGAAACATATAAATATATAATTATGACGTAGATATCTTACAAGCAACAATTTTTTATTTTACATGGCAAAACCACTCTCCAGAGTAGAATGCCTCCAAAGAAAATATTACTATGTTTATAAAATATTCAACTTGGATAGGAAAATAAGCATTCCGGTTTCTCACTCGACATTACTGTATTGTATTTAATGTGATACACATGCACACGCCTGCAAATGAAGGAGTATATTACTTACTATATAATAAAGTTGTGAGAGTTGTGGTGGTCACTCAGAACTCCCTCTCTGGAAACAGAAGGGGCGCAACCAGAGACCAGATATAAAGGGCTGCTGTGACCCATCCTGTCACAATCCGGACCCACACAGATGGCCACCCCACATCGACCAAATTTCCACTTTCCCCAACCGAGGTTGACCAACCTGTTAGAAGCATTGCAGAATACATGCTAGCTAGCGAGAAGATGACATGGAAGAAGGCATATGAGTAAGTGACTGGCCTAGCTTCATCCTTCTTCTCGTCCTCATCAGCAGTCTTGTTCATGGGAAGCAAGGGCTTGTCGGCACCTTCACCAGGAAAACAACAATATGAGTTGCATGAAAGAAAATCAATTTTAGGCTTTAAAAAGCCTTTTCACCAATCTGTAATACTAACCTCCACGGGGTGAATCTGGTTCTAAAAGTAGTGTTGTAGAAGAGCCAGCACGTACAGCAGAATAGACAACAGACAGAACTGTAGTAAACAACCCCAAAGTAAGTGTGCCAGTAGAAACAGCTTTGGTGTGTCTGTGGAAGCCATTGCACTCGTAGTCTCTTGGTTCACTGGCAAGTCCACTGAAGCAGAGGTATGTGCAATACAATGATATAACTGAAGCTGGTAAAATGCTGCCGCCTACCTGTTCTTGTCAAAGAAAACCATGAGAAAGGCAAAGCACAATGCCATCTAATCATATGTATTTAGGTGGTTCATGCATTGCATTACCAAAGTGGAATAAGGTAAACAAGCTGTTTTACAGAAAAAAGAACCTAGTAGGCTCTAAAATCTAAAGTAAAATCACCACCTGACTGTTAAATGATGATAGAAATCACTTTTATTTCTTAAAATATTGAAAGGATCTGGTTTGAATTTTGTTTTATCATAATTTTATGCCCAGAAGCAATGAAAACTAAAATTGAATAATTTTTAGAGTCTTTCAGATGATTCAATAATTGGGGTCATTATGTTGTAAATGCAAGATCAACTCACCGCAGGATGGAGTGCGACAATTGCAAAGACAAATACAAAAATCAGGGTCATAACAATAAAGAAGGTATTGATTCCACAGTCATGTCCAGCTGGCGTGAACCAATGGAAAAGAAGACCCGAGAAGGAAAATGTCAACAGATAACACACAAGTGAAACAACAAACAAAGCAATGTACCTGCATCCAATATCTGAAGTCAGTTCTCAAAGACATACAAAACTTCCTTGCAATTCTGCAAGGATGAAAACCAAGGAACAACTGTGGTGATGAAGCTGCACTATTGCAAGAATATAAAAAATATTGCGAGAATATAAAAGATAGCTAAACAAACCAGAACTGTTCATCCTTTCTGACCCATTTGTCATTCCATTCATGAACGAAATCCAACAACAAAACCACTTGAACAAGAAGAAACAATCCAGAGCCAAATTTTGACACTGTCTCTGCATTTGAAAATTTTAAATGCCAACTTAAGCCATTGGAGAAAAGATTTCAAATACCATCAACAACAAAGAAAAAAGACAAAATTAAACACACTTGAAAAAAGGTCCCTATGAGCAGTGATACATACATTCTAAAAATATAGACCTCTTCACTACGATGAAATTGCAGTTTGGAGTTCTTTTTAACCAAAAATTCTGACTTCTATCTGATCTTGACAATGCTTCAACAAATGTGAATGTTTTTCCTGATAACCAGAATTACTATTCCTAACAAATCCCCTACATTAACAGGGTTTACTATTGTTATGAAGTAAAAGAATTCTGTCTGTTGATCTTTTCTAGGCTTCATATAAATATGAGTAGCTTGATAACGAATTTGTCTCGATCTGAATGACCTTTTTTTGGCAGTAAAATAGAATTCATTAAAAAGAAAAAAGAAGATTACAAGGAAGGTGACCAGAAGTTACTTGAGAGACTTCTGGTCTATTTAATTTATTGGCATCCTTGTTTGGGTGTGTAGTAGGGTCCACCACAAAGATCCTCCTATATGCTGTTCAGCCTTTTTTTGTACATCACCATGCTTGCATAATTAGTGAATAATCTTTCATTGTTTATGAATAAAAACTATAATTGCAGTTACCTTTCTTAAAAATTTTATGCTTACACACACACACACACACACACATATATATATATATATATGCACATGTTAGCTGAGCTGTATCAAAGGCCTACCATTCTAGGCTAACAATCTTTTTTGTTCTTTCTTTTCTCCTTATTTCTGTAGGTGAGTTCCACACTCTTGCTGCCAACTCAGAATTGTAGTTTGGATTCAGCAGATTTGAATTTTGACTTTTGTAGGCAAGAGTATGAGGTCTGGCAACCTCAGAAGGAGAAATTAAATTTTAAAGCCTATCAACCTTTAAAAAGACAAAAGCAAGGTGCCAGGCCCCATAAGCACTAATCACTTCTCAGTACAATAACATGCAAAAATTGCAGCTGCAACATAATACACATTGCCACACCTCATACTCTTTTAGCAGGATTATTGGCTATAGACAACTTAGTCTAATAGATAAGCACAACTATAAAAAGACAAAAAAGGAAGAATAGTCAGGTTAACATGCTTCCATATATAATCTAGAAGAAAATGGATTAATCTAGTATCCATATAATGCTAGTACACCTAAAAGGTAAACTAGCTTTCTTGATTGCTTGGAAGTGGGAAATTCTCAAATGGTGAAGGGCGCAAATCTCATATGTGGAGGAACCAAGGAAGAAAATGGATTCAACATCTCAACAAACAATAATAAGTTATAGATATTTAAGTCACTATATACCAGCTAATTAATACCACTTACCATAGGAGCTGACAATTGCGTTTGGAAGGAAAAACATGATAAATACTAAAATGCACCAGCAAACAATCTTCGTCATCCATCCACCATGGTGCAAACGATCACGAGGATCCTTTTGATCCTTGACTCCAATCATTAGAATGGCTAGGATGGTGAAGAATAGAAAGTTCCCCAAGCTCACACGCAACACTGCATCTGTTTCAAACCACTCCCTGTTTGGAGTTTGGTGGAAATGATTGATCCCTGACAGAGAGTTGTAAAAAGATCATTTTTTTCTGAAAAAAAAAAGATTTAAGTATGACTAGCATTAATCAAAATCAAAAACCTTACAAACACCCCACATACACCAAGGACATTGAACTCACATACATCTTTCTCAGGGTCTGGAACTACAATTTTGAGAAAGGTTATATAAGAAGCAAAATAAGCTATACATGAAAGGATGTACAGATCTACAGAAGACATAGTAAAAAAACAAAAGGCCAAGAGCTAGCCAGAAAGCTATTCGTGCAAAGGTGTTGTTACCATGCAAAAAGACCTCCTCAACCCCCATTTCTCAAGCGTCAAAGATGTGGCAACTGATTCCCTAAGAACCCATCTAACTTGGACACTCAACTGAACATAGTTTCTGTAGTTACTGAGTTACATTTAGAAGATGTTCTAGTCCTCACAGCCATTTCCCACTTTATGCACCATAAGATTTCATTCCTGTAGTCACCTTCTACTGCTAAGAAAGAGAGCTGAAGATGTCTAGCTATATATAATCCTGTGACTAGAGCTCTTACATAGTTTCTATGGAATATATGTCTCCAATTGGCCCACTATATGCTCAATGGATGGTACCGTCCACTTGAAAGAAGATAAAATATTTTAACCAATTCCAGATGATTTGGGGTTCTAAATGGAGCTTCCATCAAACTCGAAGTTGGACCAAATTAGCAAGGAACGGTGGCGATATTGATCTTGTGGTGTTAGATGAGATAAGGGATTTAAAGGAGGAGCAAGTCAATGGACCCTTCTTTGGGTCTATCATCGTCTTCCTCTATTCCTCTCGTAAATTTGAGCTTGCAATGAAAAATATTCTTCAAACAGGCCTTTGGGTGAAAAGAAAAAAAACACAGGAATGCTTTGGTGCTGAAAAGGAGGTCTGTAGATTTCAAAAAGTCCTTTTCTACGAAATTTGAGGGAGTTAAATCTGATAGCAAAGAGGGAAGTATTGTGAGCAACTTGGGTAATACTATGAAGGTTTCTCTCTCAGAGGAGAACCAGGAGCAGGCAAAGGAGTGTTGTAGATTAGATTCTTTGGAGCCCACAAACAAAACCCCACTGTCTGGCAATCTACACGAGGATAACTGTCGTTCATCTGCTAGAGTTATTTCAGGGGAGACACAGATGGAGGCATGAAACAACAGGACAGAACAAGATAAGCTTTTCGGACAGGAAGAAGCAAGCAGGGTTAGGGAGGAAATTCAGGGGACCAATACCTTAATCACTAGGTATAATCGACTGGTTTCGATCTCTGAACATTCAGTTGTGACATCAGATGCTAATGACCCAAAAACGGGAATCAAAAGAAAGTTAACATTGGATCAAGGGTTGTCACCAAATATTCCCAGTCACACAGGTTATTATTGAAAAATTAGGGGTGGACTGGATCTAGGAAGGAAAAGAGAGAAGAGTCTATCGGAAAGGAATTTTAAACCTTTAAAGTCTGAGGCTGGGTCGAGAAAGACCAAAAATCGAAACAATGGACAATTAGTACATGTAACAAAAGTTTTTCATCGTTGAAGGAAGGAATTTTTAGGGATGGCCCTTGTAGTAAATTCAAGAGGACATACAAGAGAAGGGTTTCAAAGACCAAAAGTGTTGAGGATTTTGTGCAGATTTATTAATTGTTTTTGTTTATTATTTGTTTAGATAGGGAGTGAGGACCACAACACACTTGTTGGGACCCTTTGAAGTAGGGGTAAGCACTATTTGGTTAAAACCGAAAAACCAAACCGGGAAATTTCGGTTTTGGTTTTTAGAATTAGAAATTTGGTTAACTGGATTAACCAAACTTTCTATTATTATTATATAATATATAATATATAATATATAATGTATTTATATATTAATATATAATAAAATGAAATTTAATTTCATAATATATATTTTATAATATATAATATATATTATATGTTATAATATATATAATAGAGTATATGTTATTAAAATTTGGTTTTTCTATAATTCGGTTTCGGTTTGGTTTGGTTTTTATTTTTTTAGTTCGGTTTATTCGGTTCAGTTTTTGACCGAATAAACCGAATGCTCACCCCTACTTTGGAGTGATGTTTTTAAGTTTTTTTATGCAGTTTTATGTGTTAGCCACCCTATAATGGCATATTAGTCATTGTACTCTCTTTTTAATTAAAGTGTAAATACTAATGCAGACGGCAGCCAGATCTGTTTTGCTCTCTCTTACTTTCTCAACTTCTTTTCATTTTCTCTTCTTCCACAAGAAACACTTCTTTTTTTTACAGATTTTTGATTCAACAGATTTCTACTAAAAGCAAAGAAAAAAAGCTCTGTTGGAACTAGCATCCATGATAAGTCAAAGCTTGAGCTTGACACAGAGGTTGTAAGACGTCCCATACAGGCCACTTAGGAAACTCCTTGCAAAGAGAGTTGGAGAGAAAGGAATATGAAGCAGGTTTTAGGGGAAGACAACACAGGTGAAGAAAAGACTGATGGGAAAAGGAGGAGATATCAGAGGAAGACAATTCTGAGGAGGACCAAGAAGAGGAGAGAGAGAGATGTTGGCCAGAGTTGGAATGGTAGAAAAGAAGACATATAGAAGAGATAGTGGAAAAGGCAGTTCAAGCAAACAAGGCTTTAGGGATTTGGGTGTTAGGTGGGGAAGAGATAACAAGGAAGCCGTTCAAGGAACTGAAGGAAAAGTATCTGCTAACTGAAGAACAATTTGGAGAAGGTGCCCGAGGGCCATGCTAAAGCAAGGGTTTGTTTTTGGGTTGGGGAATATTAATGGGGTTGAGTCTTGTTTTGGTTTCAGAATTTTGCTCTGTTTTTTTGGGTTTGATTTCTTTATCCTGTAATTAAAATCTAGGGCTGAAGGGGTGTGTATTGGTTGGACAATGGATGTTTTCATGGGGGTGATATCTTGTCACCTGTTTTGTTTTATCTCCCACTTTTAATAAAAGTTTTCTTCTTTATTGATTACCGAAAAAAAAGTAAAGAGGCCATCAGAAGAGGTTGGCCAAATTCTAGAACGCTCAAGGTAAGAGTCCAATGAAGCCTGCTTTAAGGTTTCAAGTAGGAGAATCAAAGAAGAACATTCATTTTCACTTAACCCCCTTCTGAACCCCAAATTCCAGTTTAAGCCAATTGGAGAAGGTGTTCCCAACCTGGAAATGGTCTCTCCTTTGGATTGAGAGATGGAAAAGAGTACAGGGAATCGGTCTTTAAGTGGACTTGGCCCCAGCCATAGGTCCTCCCAGAAACGTATTTTGTCACCCCTTCCCACATCATACCTGATAGAGTTAAGAAAGATTGGGTAGACTTCATGAATTGCTTTCCATGGAGACAAAGAGGAGCAGGGAGCAACTTTAGCATCCCAGCCATTACCTTCAAACCTAGGAATGCTTGCTATAACCTTATGCCACAGTCTACTCATTTACCTAGCAAAGGGGAACCTCCACAACCATTTACCTAGTAAAGCAGTGTTTCCTAGGACAATGTTCCCTAAACCTAAACCCCCTTCTTCCTTAGGTTTGCTGACATTTTCCCACTTTACCAGGTGATCCTTTTTTTATCTCTTCCAATTCCCAAAGAAAGTCCCTCATATACTTCTCTAACTACCCTGCAAACCTAGATGGGATGCAGAATGTGGAGAGGGAATAAATAGGAAGGTTTGCTAGTGTAGCTCTGACCAGAGTAATTCTTCCCCTCAATGATGTGTAATTCCTCTTCTAAAGGGCTAATTTCCTAGCGAACCTTTCCACCACCACTGGCTTCCAAAACTAATCACTTATAGGATTTCCTTCCAATGGCAAACTTAGGTATACTATAGGCCATTCTCTAGTCTCACATCCCAGAACCTTAGCAAAACTTTGCATTTCCCCATCTTCCATGTTGATTCCTGAAATCCCATTTCTACACCAATTAATTTTCAAGCTAGTCAGCCCCACAAAGTCATTGATCAATAATTTCAAGTTTCTCAAAGAAAAAACAGTTAATTTATCAGAAAAAAGTTACAAATTTTTGGAGTAAGCCTATCCCACTCAAAAGTTAAGCTTTCTACTGAGAAATTTTTCTTTATAAGGTAAATACTTGTGACATGCGGAAGAATAGAAGGCCCCTTGTATGCCTCTCTCCTCATATGTGCTTTCTTTGTATGCCTCGTGTGCCTCATGCACACCTCATACAGAAAGACAGAAAAAAAGAAAAAAAAGAAAGAAAAAACAAAACAAGGGAAAAGAAATGGGATAGAGGTGTAAATCGGGCCATGCCGTCCGCAACCCATCACAACGGAACGTGGGTCATGCCAGGGGTTTCAAGTCCTTGGACTGGCACGGCACGACACGACTGAGCTGGCTGTGCCGCTGGTATATTTATATATATATATATATATATTATATATAATATTTAATATATATATATAATTTTATTATATTATTTCATTTTATTATTGCATATATAAACAATTGTATACATCAAAATTCATATAAAATAAAATTTTAAGATCTTTTTTAATTCTTTTGTCTATTTTTTAATTTATGTTAGAATTTTCATTATTTTTTCAAAATTTTTAAAAAACATGGCTTGGCCAGGTCCGCGGTCCAGCCTAGCCTAAGGCTCGGCTTACGGACCAGCCCAACCCGCGGCATGGGCCCACACGGGCTCGGGCCATAGGCCGTGTCAAGCCGACCCCCAAAGTATCCCCAGGGAGGGAAGCATAGCCTGATTTACACCTCTAAAATGGGAAGGGAAAGAAAAAGAAAGAATGCCAATAGGTGATGGGGATCCATTAAGGGCTGAGGTTACGGCCATGATGGAAGGAGTGCAAAGAGCGAAGGATATGAACATCAGTAACTTGATTATAAAAGGAGATTCAAAGTTGGTGGTGAGCTGGTTGCTAAAGGAAGAAGCCGGACTTGGAACTACAGCAATAAAAGGGAGAAATTTAAATGTTTAACACGAGACATGGATGTGAGAGTTAATTAGGTTAAAAGAACAGCTAATGGTTTTGCTGATGCTATGGCAAAACAAGGGTTGGTTGAAAGACTGATCTATGTCTCTTACATCTTCTTTCCTTTTTTGGCCCTTGGACCACCCTTTTATGTTGTAACTTATGTACACTATCTTTTGTTTTATTATTTCTTGTAAGACAAGGACATAACTGTCCTTTCCATAACATTGTATTATCTCATATATAAGTTAAACATTTCTGGGTGTGATGTTCAAGACAGAACACACCCTTTTCACTCTCAACTCTTTCTCCTCTGTTTTGATCTGGGTTGACATGGTATCAGTCTATCAGAGCAGGTTTTTCAACCTGTCCTTGATTGAAATCCTTTTAGATCTGTGAGATCGACCCATCTTCTTCAGTTTTGGATCTCGTATGTTGCTGTACTGATCTGCACACATCTCGACTGCTATTTCTCTGGAAGCTCGCCATCAGAAATAGGGTTTCTTCATTTTCTCTCAATCGGCTACTCCAATCACTGTGAAACTTCAGATCTGAAGTCGGCCATGTCAGATCTACATAGATCTATTATTTTTTTTTTCGTTCGGATTCCTTTTGAAGAGTGTTCTACCCCTCTTCTTGTTCGACAGTCCAGAAAACTTACCTTTTTTGGACTGTTATCAGTTCGAGATC
This sequence comes from Nelumbo nucifera, assembly GCF_000365185.1. Next base: position 3,175,312 of record NW_010729126.1, read on the forward strand.
TCCGTGTGACTGGTTTCTTTGTTGCATTTTGATTCCTCTCTGTGGCGTGTGGTTTGGCACACTTATTCCACTGAGTTTTGGACTTTCTTGAACCTTTGGCTGCTCTATTTTCTCGGTTTTTCTTTGTTCCTAAACTTACAACTAATTTGATCTCAGTCGGTCAACTAGTTGAGGATGGTAACATTGTTCCCTTTTCCCATGATGGTTGTTTGATATAGGACCAGTGCACTGGGACGGTGAAAGGGAAGGGGCGTAGACTGGGTCAGCTATTTGCCTTGGAATTTGAAAAGACACCGGGGCACTCATCCACATCCTGTTTACTTACTATCACTCCTAGTACTAAGGTTACTTGCAGAAATAATAAATGGCACTTGTGGCATAGGCGTCTTGGGCACCCCTATGCAAATAAACTTGAGTCTTTATTTCGTGATGGTTATTTGTGTTCTAAAGCTATTTCTTTTAATAATGTTGATAAGGCTTGCATTTCTTGTTGCTTGAGTAAGAGCCATGTTTTACCTTTTCCTTCAGTTGTTGAACATGTGTTTGTTCCTTTTAAAATAATACATAGTGATATTTGGTCGTCTCCAGTTGTTTCCAGATTGGGATTTAAATATTTTGTTTCATTTATTGATGACTGTACTCGCTTTACATGGATATATTTCTTGATAAACAAATCTGAAGTTTTTTCTACCTTTGAATCCTTCCTAGCAAGAATCAAAAATCAATTTGATGCAAACATTGGGGTTTTCCATTCAGATTCGGGGGGTGAATACCTTGATAGAGATTTTCAAACTTTCTTGAGAGACAATGGAATACAATCCTAGAGATCTTGTCCTGGCACTCCACAACAAAACGGAGCGACAGAGCACAAGAACAGACATATCCTGAGCATAGTTCGAACTCTTCCCATGCTCCTACTTCATTTTGGGTGGAGGCGGCCAGCACTGTTGTGTACCTTATTAACATTCTTCCATCATCCGTCTTGCATAATACATCTCCTTTTCAAAGTTTGTTTCACTGTTCACCTGATTTTTCTATTCTTCATGTCTTTGGTTGTGTATGTTTTGTTCACCTTCCCCCACATGAACGCACAAAGCTGACTCCCCAATCAGCAATGTGTGCTTTTGTGGGATATAGCCCTGATCATAAGGGCTTCCTTTGCTATGATCCGAAGTCTCGTCGAGTTCGCGTATCCCGCAATGTCATCTTCCTTGAGAACATATCCTTTTTTGCTCACATTGTTAAGTTGCCTGCTACTTCCATTTCGATACTACATTCTTTTGACTCTGTAGGTTCTTCAGATTCACCTTCTATTCCAGAGTTGCTCCGTGTCTATTTCAGAAAGAGGTTAGCTGCTTTAGCTCCTATTGCTCTGCCCCCTTCATCACCAAAAGCTGATCCATCATCTCTAGCCACGAGTTCTCATCCTTCTCTTGATCCTGTAAGTACACTTGCACCCATCCATGATCCTCAACCATCTTCTAATCCTCCTTTACATCGCTCTTCTCGAATTTCTTGTCCTCCTGACCGCTATGGTTTTTCTTCAAACCTTAGCTCCTTCTCTGTTGTTCTGTCTGCCATAGATATTCCCACATCATACCGGAAGCCTATGGTTGTCCTGCATTGGAAAGAAGCAATGGATATTGAGCTCCAAGCTCTTATGGATGATGAGATATGGTTCCAGCCCCTCCAGATGCCTCTCTTATTGGAAGCAAGTGGGTATATTTAGTGAAACTCAAATCTGATGGGAGTCTCGATAGATACAAGGCACGTTTGGTGGCACAAGGGTACAAGCAGGAGTATGAGATAGATTATGATGAGACATTTGCCCCTGTAGCTAAGATGACCACCGTCCGTCTGTTGTTGGCTATATCTGCAATTAAACACTGGGAAATTCATCAGATGGATGTCAAAAATGCTTTCTTGCACGAGGACCTCAAGGAAACTGTTTATATGAAGCCTCCACCGGGATACTATGACAGTTCTTCCTTGGTATGCTGACTCAAAAAGTCTCTGCATGGCCTTAAACAAGCCCCTAGGGCTTGGTCCCGTTCAGTGAACATAGATGCAGGATTCACACAGAGCTCTTCAAATTATTAATTGTTCATATCAAGGAGTCCCCAAGGAATTACATTACTACTTCTTTATGTGGATGACATTCTTATTACCAGTGATGACAGTCAAAGTATTTCCTCTCTGAAGCAGCTACTCATAAAGTCTTTCAAGATGAAGGACCTTGGTCACCTCACTTATTTTTTGGGTTTAGAAGTTACTCACTCTCCCCGTGGGTATTTTGTTAATCAACACAAGTATGTGATGGACCTTGTGAGATATGCAAACCTAAGTGATGACAAACAGGTTGACACACCTCTTGAGATGAAAATGAAATTTCCGAGAGATGATAGGGACCTCCACGCAGATGCCACTCTTTATAGACACCTTGCCGGTAGTCTGATCTATCTCACCATGACACGTCCAAATATCCCTTATGCGGTTCAAGTAGTCAGCCAATTTGTTTCTTCTCCTCGACAACCGCACATGACGACAGTTCTTTGCATTATTAGATACATTTGTGGAACACTTTCACATGGCATTTTTTTCCTTGCATCTCCTTCGCTTAGCTTATCCGCATATGCAGATGCTGATTGGGCAGGATGCCCAGACACTAGACGCTCCACTACTGGTTGGTGTGTCTTTCTCGGTGACTCTCTTATATCCTGGAAGTGTAAGAAGCAATCGACTGTTTCCAAATCATCTACCGAGGCTGAGTATAGAGCTATGCCATCTGTCTGTGGTGAGATTATATGGCTGAGAGCCCTCCTTAATGATCTTGGCATCTCCTTGTCATCCCCAGTTCCTATTTATGCTAACAATGTGAGTGCTATCAAGATTGCATCCAACCCGGTCTTCCATGAGCGCACCAAACATATAAAGGTTGACTGCCACTTCATTAGAGACCAGTTTTCTGCTGGACACATGTCTACCGCACGTGTCTTCTGCCCTACAGCTTGTTGACATATTCACGAAGGGTATGACCCGTGCTCGCCACCAATTTGTAGTTGACAAGCTGATGCTCGTACCTCGGCATCAGTTTGAGGGGGGTGTAGAGACTGATCTATGTCTCTTACATCTTTCTTCTTTTGGCCCTTGGGACCACCCTTTTATGTTGTAACTTATGTACACTATCTTTTGTTTTATTATTTCTTGTAAGACAATGACATAACTGTCCTTTCCATAACATTGTATTATCTCATATATAAGTTAAACATTTTTGGGCGTGATGTTCAAGACAGAACACACCCTTTTCACTCTCAACTCTTTCTCCTCTGTTTTGATCCGAGTTGACAGTGGGAAGAAATCAATTGTTTTGGGCTCAATTGTAACTATATTATTAGTATTTGGGGAGAGTTAAGGGATTTTACCTCTCCTTCGTAATTTGTTTATTATGTTTTACTGACATTTGAAGTTATTGATCAAAAAAGAAAAAGAAAAAGAAAGAGAAGAAAAAACCACAAAAGAAAGAAAAGGGAAGGGAAGGAAAGAGAAGGGGAAAGAAAGTTTGGGTCCCCCTTTCAACTAGTCTTATGCATCTTCATACTTGTTAATATAAGGCATCTTTTATAGAAAAAAAAATAAAAAAAATATGAATCATCCTTCCTCTTCCTCTTCCTCCTCATCCCCCTCCTCTTATGTTCTGAACTACACTCACACGCCTTGTGCCACGCCTTTGCATTTCAATGCGTTTCAAAACATTTAGCCATGATATAAAGCCAAATGGTCCTACCTACCTTTCTTTTGCTAGACAGAATTCCATTATACATCCAAATTAGATAAAAAGCTCAAAAGGCATTATATAATTACTATCATAGTCACAGTGAGAAACAATTGTTCTCTTGAAAACTATAAACAAGTGGGTACTTGCAAATGCAAAACCACATGAACTGAGAACATCAATAATTTTAAGAGAAACAAATATAAGGTTATAAACCATAAATGTATACAACAAAAACCAAACACAACATCAAAGTGAAATGAATACAATAGGCTATGGATTTTGACAGACTTCCCTAGATAAATGTACTATATGAACTAGTTTTTTCGCCAGCTATTTTTTTATCAGTAACACGGAAAAACATTCATTCATTAAGATTTTAAAATAAAAAGATCACAACAAGAAGTTGTGAGAAACCAACAAACCCATTACAAACCAAACCACCCGACATTGTATTACAATTGTGCCCAGTACATTTGTTGTCTTCAACCCCTTGCTTAGCTAAGCCATCTTCCAAGCTGTTGGCAGATCTTCTAACCATCTTATTTGAATGATCATGTCTTTTGATATCTTTTCTTTTTTCTTTTTTATCAATAACTCTGAAAATTTTCACTAATTAAGATGCTTTAATATACAACAAGAAGTTACAAAGAAATCAGCATAGAAGCTTGACCCAAGACAGAATTACAAATGTGCCCAAAACATATCTGTTCTTTGAACCCCTTGCTTTGGTTCATGTCTTTTGATATCCATTTGAAGCACCTACATCCAATTCTCATCTGCCAAATCACCTCCTCACCTTTTTCCAATCACCCCACTACTAGTTTCGAATCACCTTCAATGATCAAACTACCAATTCCTAATTCTTTGGCTTTATCAGCCCCAAAAATTGCTGCTAAAAATTCTACCCTTACCACATCTTCTTGAGGGACCCAAATTGCCCACACTACTACCATCAAATTTCAATTCCATCCAACCATCCACTAGGGTTGATCAAACCTCTCTGATTGTTTGTTTCCTAGAGGATGAGCTAGCTATTTCCCCCCAATTCCTGATGTCCTCTACCTTAAAGTTTGAGAAGAGTTTCAAGGTGGGCAACTCTTAGAGTTATGTGAGCTCAAACACTGCCTCCTTACTCCTCTCCTTCTCCCTTAAAATTCTTGAGTTTCTTTGTTCCCACAATATCCAACTCACTGCTTCCTTTGTACATCTCCACAAGACCGTGTCCCTCCTTTTTATGCATCTCAAAACAGAAGGGCTACGCAACCTTTCCAAACTGGCATGAGGGTTTCACTTGCTCAAGAGAGCCAAGTTTTTCATACTCACATTGTCAATTCCTGAACCACCTTCTTCCTTCTTTTTACTCACCTTTTCCCATCTCACCAAATGATATTTATATTACCTCCATTGCCAATTCATCAATGTTAACCCCCAATGGGTTAGTAGTTTGAGTGTTGTTTTGTACCTCCATTGTACAGCCTCTGGTTGTACTTTTCCTTTTAATGAATTGATACTTTACTTCTTCTCAAAAAAATGATCTTTCTATTATCTTTTGGTTGACTAAAAAAAATCATTACCTTTGATTAACATTGATGAATAAACATAGATTTTTTCAATTTGTAACAAAAAATCTATATCTCGATTTAAGATTTCCTGGGCTTAAGATTATTTAATCATTTATTTTTAATGTGATGGTCAAATCAACCTTCCTTAATGAGGTCCAGGCTTCGGTGATTAAGGCTCACGGCTCACAAATATTGAGGTTTTGGTGCCTTGGCTCAAATCAACTTTTTTGAGACACCGAAAAGAAGTTATAATTTTTTTTTATGATAATTGAAAAGAAGTGAAGTTATAATTCTTGCACTCAGATTCTTAATACTGATACTTAGGAGCTTCTAAGGCCTCTTCCCAACCAGTTTAGAAGCATCAAAACCTTCTAAAGCCCTTCAACCAGTTTCTTGTACACTCAGAAGCAATAAAAGTTGTCTAGTTTCAAAACATTGCTATCCAAACGGAAAAACCTTCTAAATCCCAATTCGAGCTCATGAAATCTCAAATTTTCTTTTCCGAACAAATTGTGTTTTTTTTATCGGTATCAGAACAAATGCGTTTCGAATCCTATCAACGATTCAACTTCAATTTCAGAGAACATATAATACAGCAAAGCGCGAACAAGGAGAAGAAAATTTCAGGGACTTACATGGAATCTTCTCCATGAGAGGAGCAGCCACCTCTCTAAGAATCCATGAGACGATCAGAGACAACGCAAAGAGACCACAGTACGCAATCCGAGCAGAGCGCCGGCTTATACTAGATGCCACCGATCGGCATGCCTCACAAGCGCAGGCCGCGCAACATGAGGCGAGGCAAGAAGCTGCCCACATCTTCCTCAATATTACTCAGCACTGTTTAACATCCAAACCAAACAAACAAACTCCATTAATTAAATTGGTAACCAAAAAACGAATGAACGAATTTTTTTGCTTGAACTATGGAAATAAATATCGTATAATACGCCCAATTTGCAAGGGAATCCAGTTCCCCCTATACCATGGGAAGGACAGAAAGAAAATGATCAAAAGAACCTGAATTGCAGGAGGTCGAAACCTAAAACAAAAACAAAAAAAAGGGAAAAATATTGAAGAAGAAAGAAATTTCTAGGGTTTCAGAGGGAGAAAGAAATACCTTTGCGACAGAGAGAAGAACAAAAGGGTACGACGTCGATTGGAGTTGTAGGCGAAAGTGGTTTGGTCTATTTGAGAATCACCTTCAAAACAGCCAAGCTTTTTTCTCTCTGAAGTCTTCTCTTGGAAGAAAAGAGTCTAGTGACCGACGTATACGAATTCTAGGACGAACTATTCTCTGACTGGTCTACGGAGACCGTGGCGCTAGCATTGTTTACAGCAATCAGCAATTTTATCAACACGGGCCTTGGCCTTGGGCCCTTGGCCCATATAGGAGGCTCAATTTAGAAAGAGTGCAACCACAAATACATACATATACATTTTTATATTTGTATTCTTTCTAAACTGAACCATATACTCAGACCTCGGCAGGCCTAAAGAATTAAGCCGAGGCCCGGCCCATTGATTTTCAGGACTGATGTAAATCTGGGCCTGGACGTAAAACCCATACCCAACTATCCAACTACCCATGCCTGGAAATTACAGGCCAGGTTTCGGGTCAGCCTAAGAGTGGTCACCTCTAGATCTTTTAAATGTCCTAGGTTGTGTTTGGTTTGAACTTCCTTTTCCTATCTTTTTCTTTCAAACCAAACACAGCCTTATTGATTTCAAAAATGAATTTATCATTTTCCATTGACTGATATTATTGACAAAAAATAATATCAGTAATTAATCTCGAAAGTTCAAGAAATGAACCAAAGCTATGCATAGAATCTTGTCAATCTAAGGGTCAGTTTGGTTCGTGGACAGGATTGGAATCGGAATTAGAATTGGTATCTCCAGGAATGGGAATCAGAATCACTTATTCCCGGTGCCTGTTTGGTTCAATCAGGAACCGTAATCAGATTCTGACCGTTGCTGTTTGGTTCAACCAGAAGCTGGAATGGGAATCAGCTTAAATTTCCAACTTTGGCCCTCTTAAAAGAACTTCAATAGTAATGGTGAAAAAACAGAGCAATCCTGAAGAAGAAGAAGAAGAAGAAGAAAGGACCCACCTCTCGATAATTCTAAAGAGGATTCCATAAGGTTTCCAGAGATATTCAAGATCTGGGAGCTTGGATAAACACCCAATCGAATTCGGGAGAGATTTAAGCTGGTTTGAGTGAACATTTGACACGAAAATGTTCAGTAGTCTTGTTGTTTAATGATTGGAATGCTCTATTGACATTGTAGAAAAAAATAGATAAATTAAATTTAGGAATAAAACAAGATAACTGAAGAAAAGACATGCTTATAAGATTTTCTATTTATAGACATGCTTGTACAACAAAGAAATAAAATAATATTATTGGATGACCTGTAGAGTATACGAAGCCAAGAAGAAAGAATAATTTCAGAAGTAGAAGAACCAGAAGCCATACAACCTGAGACTCATTTTACTGCATTTAGATTTGATATGTGGAGATAAAAAGAACTCCAAAGAGCTAAACAGAATAGAAACCAAGAGGCTAATAAAAAATTGTAGAGAAATATCTAGGTTGCTGATAGTGGTGAGATTCAGAGACAGATTGGGGATAGACTCCATAGACATATTGCTGAGATCGATGACCTGAAACTTTTCTTCCTTGATGAATTTCTCTGCTCCGTCCACTTCCTTAACTCCATTCTCACATAGCATTTGTACATCATGCTTCTACTTTATGGTTTCTGATATTTACAGAAATCCAGAAATTGAAGAGATGGGATTGGCAGCGACAACGGTGGTGGCTGATTTGGAAGAAGAAGAAGAAGAAAAGGACTATGAATGATTAACAATGGCCTTAACTCACCAGAGATGGGGTTGGTTGGCGGTTGTCTTACTTCACCGGATATGGGGTCGACGGCGGCGACAGTGGGTAGTATGGAGGTTGAAGGAGTTGCTTACAGAGCCTTCAAACTTTAATGGAATAAGGGTTGGAATCGAATAGGATGTTTTCTGTCAAAAAATAAATAATTAAATAAATGGACCAGAATGGAAATCACAATTGGGATGGGGTCGGAAATGGCCATTCCCCCATATGGGGGAATCCCATTCCACTCAACCAAAACGTAGGAGAGTCATTCTGATTCTGATTTCGATTCGAAGATCCTATTCCCTCTAATCAAATGCACCCTAAGGCTATGTTTGGTTTGAAGGAAAAAGTAGGAAAAGGAAGGAAAAGATAAGAAAACCTTTACAAATCTTGTATAGATTTTTTTTACCTTTTCCTTCCTTTCCCTACTTTTCCCTCAAATCAAACATAACCTAAGCAAATTGAGTCAAGCGATGGCTCAAAACAATCGAAGTGATGCACCAAATCAACCCATCAAAGTGGTCTTTTATGAGAAATGAATCATCTGATCTAACTCATCCAAATGATGTATTAAATTAACCCAAAAGTCAAAGCAAACAAGTATTTTCTTAATATCAATAAATTGGGCTGGTATGTGGCTCGGGTGAAATAGTTGTCTTTTCCCCCTACTTTTTTAAGGGTTGGGTCTGGTGAGGTGAGGGAATTATTTGGATTCGGGGCAAGGTGGGCTATGTCCCCTCTTCTTTCAAGGTGGCTGCCCTGGAGTAAAAATAAAAAATTAATATCAATATATTGATCTCAACCAGCCAAGTGATGTACCAAGATTTCAACTATCTGGTGCATCTCTTCGATATTAATTGATTGCTCTAAGAGACCACTTTAATGGCCTAGATTTTTGGATTGGTTTGGTATAATATTTAATGGCCTTGATTAGTTCAAATCCCAGTATAGTATAAAACTTGATGGTTGAGATTGATTCGCTGGCCTCATGTTATCATTTTGATGGAATAGATTTTTCAGATTGATTTAGCATATAATTTGATTTTTTTTTTTGAGTTCAGCATATAATTTGGATGGATTAGACATAATGAAATCCTTTTTATGTTTTTTCAACAAAAGGCCAGAACCTTGGTACATTATTTGAATGGGTGAGATTAATTGACCGATTTCGGGTACCATTTTGATGGTCCAGATCTTAGGTCTTATTTGATAAATTACTATACGCGGCCCGGATCTTTTTAGAGATTTTTATGCATTATTTGAATGGTTGAGACCAATTCATTGATATTGATCTATGATTAATATTAGTTGAAAACTTGGTCACTGGTGCAATGAGTGGGCAATTTGTAAATGGCCGCTCACCTTTTGATACTGTTAGGATGTGCAAAGGTTGGGGTAATTTGCCAAAAAAAAAAAAAAGAATAGAGAGAGCCAAAACAAGTAATAACCATATTTTGAAGTGTTCAATAAATTAATATTGTGATCTATGAAGGCATCACATACTTTTTTTTTTTAATTTTTTATAGTTTCTAAATGTAGTGAAGTTAGATATTTTGAATGTTAGAACCTCCAAAAACTGTCCATCTTTTTGTTAAAGTTCAAAATATGATAAATTTGGAAATAAATGCGTAATATGATATGCTTTGGATATGCATGAATATGATGGATAGATATGGATATGCTTGGATATATCAAGGAAATATTCACAAATCCTACAAATACATCAATGATGCTAAATCCAAGTTTTTCTTTGATAAAATACTAAATATTTTTTTTGAGAAATGGTGTATAATAATATTCTTAAATAGAAAGGAAGCAAAGCTGCTGAGGGTAGGGGTGTCAATTGGTCTGGGTTTGGTCCAATCTGATCTAGTCCAATGTGAGTCCATTATAAATGGACCAGGTCCAATCCAATCCAATGAATATTTTGGACCAATTTGGACTAGTCCAATTCAATGTCTTGGGCCAGTCCAATTCAATGAATATTAACTCTTTTAATATTGATTTAATGACCAAATTGTCTTTAATTTTTAATCTTTTGGTTGAACATTCATATATAACACCATTTATTTGAGTTAATTTTCTTTATCATTCTTCCCTATAGCTTTATTAAAATTTTTTTTTCCTAATATTCCTTAACTCTTATTCTCATATATCAAACAACATTTTTACATATTACCACTAGTTGGGCCCTGTGTGATGCATGGAATTTCTTAAGTGATGTTGAAGTAGAAGGGGCCATTTGATGTTCCTAAGTTTTGCATTTCTGAAATTATTTTCATTCGACTTAATAATTCATCTAGTCATACATGATTATAATCTCATTTAACAATACGTCCAATCAATTATTATTGTTGTTGATGTCTATAAATGAAATTTGTTCATATTTTTTATCAACTCTACTTCAAAATTGGGTTATAAAACCCAACAAAATGGCTATACAAAAATATATTAATAAATTCTTCAAACCTGATTGATGTTTTTAGTTGATCGTGCATATGAGAAAAACTTTCTTGTGGCTGTGAATACAACTTTCTTTTCCTTCTACCTGGTGGCAAAGGTATAAGGTGAGACTAGTGGCAAAGGGGTTTTATTAGACACATGGTGTGGATTATAATGAGACTTTTGCTCTAGTTGCCAAAATGAATTGTATTTGGGTCTTATTATTTTTGACAATCAATTTTTCATAGCTTCTTTATCAATTAGATGTGAATGATGCATTTTTTGAATGATGACCTCGAAGAAGAAAGTGCATATGTCTCAACCTCTTAGATTTCAAATGTAGATAAGTCAATGAAGATAAAGTCTCTCACCTAAAGAAGTCTCTATATGGTTTGAAGTAGTATCTTAGAGCATGGTTTGAGAGGTCCAACAATGTTATTTAACAAGTTGGTTTTGTGCAATGACAAGATTTCACACATTCAATTGCCATTTTGATTGTGTATGTAGATGATATTGTGACCATAGGGAATTGGAAGGAAGAAATTTAAAAGTTAAAGAATGCTTTGCCTCACAATTTGAAGTAAATGATCTTAATCTTATAAAATACTTCCTTAGAATTGAAGTTGCTCAATTTGACAAAAGTATTTTTGATTTACTAAAAAAAAAGCATATCCTTGATCTATTGAAGGACATTGGAAAGCTGGGATGTAAGATAGCGATACTTCTATGGATCTAAGTAATAAACTTGAGAGTAATGGTGAGACAGTTTCAAATGTTCACTAATATAAGAGACTTATTGGGAGGCTTCCCTATCTTTCCATGATTAGACTAGATAGTGTATTTGTTGTGAGTCTTTTGAGTAAGTATATGCACCCATTTAAATCTAAACCCTCTCATTTTTATGGCAACTAAGAGAGTTTTATCCTACTTAAAGGGACACCCTAGTGGAGGCATTCTCTTCCCTAAACAAGGCCATACCAAGGTGGAATGATATACTAATGCTGATTGAGCTAACTCTATTAATTAGGCTTAGATGTCAATTAATATTAACTGTAATTTCATTTTTTTATTTATATTAATTAATATTTAGATTATTTGATATATATATATATATTGATTTCTAGATTATTTGATATATTGCTTATATTTCATCAATACGTTGTTGACTTACATTAATTTGTTGCATTAGAATAAATTTTCAACTAAAATAACTTAACTAATTAACTAAAGTTAATGAGGTGTCTACATTATAATTAATTTATCATGATATGATCCTATGTTAATAATCATACATTATTATTAATTATGGCTTAATATTCTTTTATTATTATCAACCTATATTATTCATTATCCTAGATTAATACTATGTTCTTATTAGTGTATTAGTATAACTTCTATATTGGTATTAATCATAATATTAGTATATTAATTCTATATTCCTATATCAATTACTATATATATATATATATGCATATATAACTTCTATTAATATGGGATTATAGTTTTTATTAATCCTATATTACTGAAATTGAAGCAAAAGGAGCTTTATAACATTACCAATTAGGCCAAGTTGGATAGAGTCCAACCTAAGGGTTATTTTTGTGTTATGTATTGTTAAAAGAATTATATTAATTATTATTAATAATTTTTATTTTTATTACTAATTGTTAAATAAGTTTGTTTTATTTATACTAAGTTTATTATTTTTAACTATGTTTTATTAATTTCCATTATTTTTAAGTTAATTTTAAATTGATAAAAGTTTACTAATTATTTATTAAGTTATTAAATAATTATATTTATCAAGCTATTAAATCAAACCACTCTAAATTTTTAAATTTTTTTCATTAAAAACTCTCCTTTTTATTTTGGAAAAATCTATGATATAAAAAAGATATGGTATGGAAAGAGATTTGACCAGTCAAACCCACCCATAAATTTTAATAAATAACACCTAATTCGCTTTCAAGTCTATGATTCCAGTTGATTGGTCAGGTGTTTTTCGGATATCATATCTTTTCCATATCATTGTTGAACCCTTTTATTTTTTGTCTAAGGATAAATAGCTTAAATTAGTAACGGATATTTAATTAATTGATACTTTGAAAATGTGGAGAAGATTAAAAGCAATATCCGATAGATTGTAGGAATGCTGGAAGGAGGGGGGGGGGGGAGATTTAAGAGGTGACATGATAAATTAAAGTGGAAGTGAGGTGATTGAGGAGAAAGCATATGACGTGGCATAAATTGTTCTATATATATGATATAGATTTCCCAGTAGAACATGTTCTGCTTCCCGGTAGAACTTTTTATTGATATCAAAATGTGGTGAGAAGCGTGAGCTGTTCATTTCGACAATACACCGACCTTTATAAATGAATAGTAGACACAGTCATACAGCAAAACAGCATTTTTCTTTTCTGTTTCTTTTCTTTTTTCCTTATCAATCAAAGCTGCCTACCGAAATAAAATAAAAAAAGTACGCTTAGGTGACTAATAATCAACAGGGACTATTTACATAAAGAACCTTACCACTAACCTAAGTTCCAGTTCAGGCTCCTTATTATCCACCCATGATTCCACTGCAGGATACTCAACCACCACCTGGATACTGGTATAAACCATTAGAGTTGAAAGTTATTGGCTATTCCCATGAGTGAAGCAATCTGTGGGATTTGAAACTATTGAGAGATGGTGTGTGCGAACTGATATCGCTATTAGAGGTTGTGTAGATAGGAGAGGAAAGGCCTTGAATCTTTGGCAAACCAGTGGCAGTATCGATGCTTGAGCTTGAAATTGAACTTCGAGATGTCACTTCACTGTCAACTTCTTCTAGTGTCTAGAAAATGATATGGACAAACAGTTTCTTGTTAAATGATGATGAAGAGAAATGCAAAAAAAAAAAAAAAAGAACATGATAGCAAGAGTATAACGACATTGAGAAATTCCCTATTAAAAAAGAAAAATAAAAAAGCGAGTAAAATTCAAATGATTGGAACCTAGAAAACACCATTGGAGCCCACTAACCTCGGAATTCTGAGCATTACAGAACTGGACACAAACAGCAGAATCCAGATAACTAAATCTGGGAATACCCCCACCCCCAAAAAACAAAAAGGAGCATTTTCACTACTGTTTATGATCCAAACACAACCTAAATGAAAACAAAGGTAGATGTCCTCTAAAACAGCTTTAAAAAGCAAACTACTTTGTATATGCATACAAATGCATGCACGCATCTAGTTCTGAAATATAGGGATACCTGTTCCTTTATAATTTTAGCATAAGAAATTTGACTAAAGCCTATCTTGCAAAAAAGAAAAGGGCTTGATATCAAGGTTTTGATGGGCCAAGAAAATGAGTACATATCACTTCACGAAGCTGTTTTGAATTATTAACCTGAACGGCTTGTTGAAGAACCTGGAACATTTCTCGAGTACGCTTTCTTTTGACAACAGTATCATCCTGCACATGAAGCATCTCTTCAAAGAGATTCTCTCTGCAATGTAGACAAAAAAATAAATAAATAAAAAGAAATTCCAGGAAGAGAATGTGGGTAGGGGCAGAACCAAGAAAAAAATCCTTTATAGGGGCCTAGAGTAATTGTATTTCAAATTATATATAGTTAGTTTGGCTTCAGTCCAGGCACGGTTCGCGCATTCGGAAGACGCGCCACGTGTCCTCCGAATCCGAATAGTGTCTCCCGTTAGATCTGGGTTAAGCTGGACGAATCGGCTCCTCTCCACTCCTCTCCTCTCCTGTCGCAGGCTCACGTTCTCTCCTATCCGCCCGGCGGCAATCATCACCGGCGGCGGATCAACCTCAGGTATGGAGTTTTTTGCATCTCATCTTCCTTGCATCTCTTCTTCCATGAAGACTAACCCTAACCCTAATGGTTTTGGATGGCAGCCATCCACCCGGCGGCGGCGACAAACAACCAAGGCCATCAAGAAATCAAAGACATTGCTTTCTCTTCCAACCCTTCTGCAGCAGAGACCCTACTGTTGCAGCCTGTGGACTCTTCGTCCTCATGTACTCCTTCATCAGTGTTCAACATCGACCCCTCCCAAGTATAGTCGTTCTTGCCTCCTAAATCTTGCTTGTCTTCGCTCCTCAACGTTGTCTGTAATAACCCTTTTGAGAATGGTTTCGATTTGGGCTGCGACCCGGGCTTTCTCGCGCGGTCACAGGGGACCCAGAGTTCAGGCTCCCCTGTTTGCCAAAACAGGGGAAGCGGTGTCTTGAGTGGATTTAACGGTTTGACTACAGATGGTCAGATGAGTACTCCCGATCTGAGTTCCAATTCGCAATTCCCTAGTACCAGACTGCTGCCTTTGGCCAAGAACGGCTGTTCTGTCAGTGG
>NW_010729126.1:3231098-3245743 GCF_000365185.1 Nelumbo nucifera
AATCATACAGCCTTGCAGATACAAAAAAGGAAGAAAATCATACAGCCTTGTAGATACTAAATAGGAAGAAAATCAAAGAAAGAATAATTCCTATAATCAAGYTATTYCTAATTGGGCTAATACTACATATTTACAGCCTATAATTTCGTAACAATAAGATTCATACATACACATCACAACTAGGCATCAAAATAAAAAGAAAAATGTTTTTTATAAAGTGTAAATTGTATTAATATGGAGGAGGACCCTCAACAAAACATTTACATGTATGTAAAGTCTGCACAAAATATTGCAGCTACAATCTTATCCACTATCCACAATTTCAAAATAATTCCCTCCCAGTAAGAAAAGAAGTGTTGATATTTCAAATGTTGAAATGAGCTTTGACAGCAGGCCCATCCCATGATGGTCTTTTCAATCTTCCCTATTAGTGCTTCAATTGGATGAGCTTCATTTTAAAAGATCCTACTGTTGTGATCTTTCCATAAGTTCCAACATATTACAAGAGGTGTCAGCTTCCACAAAATCTAGCTTTCCTTCTTAGGTTTTTAGACTGCCAAGAGGACATCAAGCATTCAAAGCTTCCAGGAACCACCCATTGCCTTTTAAAGAGCTGAAGGAAATGTGTCCAGATTTCATAGGCTTCTGGAAACCACAATTGCAGGTGCACCATGAACTGATTGGACTCACTTTCATTACCACACAAGCCACACATGCAGTCTACCTGCATTCCTCTTGCAAGCAGCATCTCTTCTGTCCATAAGAAAAAACTAACTTTGCCAGGGGCCTTCACATGCCAAATCCACCTCCAAGGTACACGTTCCCTCGGATGGCCTACAAGGGACCTGTAAAAAGACTTAACAAAGAAAATACCAAAACTTTCCTCTTTTCATCCCCACTTATTCCTTTCAGTTGGCTGAGGAAATTTCCTCAATAAAAGTTACATCGGTCTTTGTTGATTCTTTGTCTCCCAATCTTGAATGTTCCTCTGAAGTTTTGGCACCCATGCTGGCTGACCTCCCAGAATTTCATATGAATCTCTGACTAAAGCCTCCTTATTTAGGGCAATCTACAGTAAAGGAAACACTTCCAACAAGGGTGTTGACCCATGCCAAAGGTCCTTCCAGAAAAGCACCTTTTCACCACAGCCCACTTTAAAGGATATGCCTTCATGAAATAAGTCTCTTTGATTCATGATGCCTCTCCATAAGCTGGTACCATATGGTTATAGGCAGGAAGTTGTTTCCGAGTCCATGACATCACTCCATGCGTATGCTTAATAACCTTTCTCCATTAGCTGGCACATTATGGCTTCCAAGGTTCCTGATACCTGCTCCACCAAGTTCTTTAGGTTTGCAAACTTCATGCCAGGAGACTAGATGAATTTTTCTTTCATCGTTAAGCCCATCCCATAAGAAATTACATCTTAACCTTTCAAGGGTCTTTAAAACTGATGCTGGAGCCGCAAAAAGGGAAAAGTAATAAGTAGCCAGGTTGGATAACACACAGGATTAAAATGCATCTCAGACAGACTGCAAACAAGATCAGGAAGAAAGCTAGAGATACCAAAAATAGTCACCTAAAAGTGGGATGAGAAAGAACAGAAGCAATTCTATTATTAATCTCAGTGAAGATCTATCATTCTCTACTATTCAGGGAAAATACCAAAATGAATTGGAGGACAAGACAGTGCTTATGAAAAGTTAAAACTGTTAAAAATTATCAATAAGATAATGTTAGTTCAGGAAAAAAAGAATCTAAAATGCAATATAAAATTTCGAAGTAAATAGGCATGATGATGTGACCTATTTTCCTTTTGCCGAAAAGTACATTACATCTTGAAAACTTTACTTGTCGATGACTAGAAAATATAAAGTGATATATCAAAAAATGAATCTCACCTTTACAGAATCTTGTCAGAATGTTTAACAGTACTGCCCCTTGCTCCGCCTAGTTAATTAATGGCATCAAAGAAAATTCATAGATCACTCAGATGATACAGACATACATATGTCATCAGATACATTGAACAGACAACTTTTTGTTAGGCCCTACTCCTGTCAAGTGTCAACTACCTTCAATTTCAGATGGAAGCATGAAGAGTTATCTCACTGAACAAAACAGAGAGGCACTAAGGTTGCATTTGGATCATGGAACTGGATTTTAAATTTGAATTCCATTCCCACCTCAATTCCTCATAATCGAGATGATCAAACACCTTACCCCCTGCCCCCCAAGAAAAAAAATTGTTTTGAATCTGCTGAAACACCAAATTTGAAAGGCTAACCATTGTGTTATGCCAAATCCCACTCCAAAAAATGGACACAAACTGCCGATTCGTGAGCTTGATAGAATTAATGATTCCAATTCCATGAAGATCCAAACACAGCCTAATTGTTCACAGCCCTTGTGATGCCTCATGACCGTGTCCAGAAGGAACTCTATTTCATGGAGATATAATAATGGTGCTCAGTCCATATCTCTTTTCTGCATGCTAACAAGCTATGAAGTAAGTCATGCACATCAATGATCTTTGTAAAGGCAATTCACACCATTGACTTCATTCTTGAAAGGATTTGTGCTTACATGTAAACAAAATATAGTATGTCTACTATGAGCACAATTACAGTTTTGTCTTTCCAAATAGCATCACAATCAAAAGAGACAGCATAAAAACATATTCTCAAAATTGATCTTAATCCAGCTGAACTTACTTTTGATTCTATATCTTCCCCGTAGGTCCGAATCTCCTTTACAACAGCAACCATTTGAGAATTCAGCTCAGCCTTCAGTCGTGGAAGGACTGTTCTAATATGCTGTTCTAGAATCTGGTGCAGAAAAAATAACAAGGAAATATAAGAGAACTATTCACAATTTCCCACATTCCTGCTGTTTTCATTTTTTTTTTTTTTGGAATAACTCTGATATAATGCATGAAGACAAAAAGAAATGAAACAATTAAAGAATTAAGAGAGTTCCCCCCCCAAAAAAAAGAGAACTTTGTATGAGCACTCGTCTTGGCTAAGAGATGCATCAACTCTTTTTATCAATATCTGTGATTTAATAGATAAGGGAAAAGAAGAAATGCCTAGAGTACGAAGGACTGAACTCACAGAACCTTTATAGGAATGAAGAAACACCAAGAAATACAAGAAAAAAACAGCCAACAGAAACAACCATATACCAAAAGAAGCTGACCATCAAAAGCATCCCAGATCCCAAGAACAAGACGATGTCCAAAATACTTATTTTTTATTGATAACAGAAATTATATAAGTCTATGAAAGCAGCAAAGCATAAACATCCAGCCTACCCAAGTAGGTAGGGGTACAACTTGAGCAAGCTCAGATTGAGAATTTGTTAAAATCTGATTATCTGACTGGACCTGGCCCAAGGGCCTTGGTCGGATGCTGTGTAAATTCTTCTAATTTGGTACCTGACCTGCACCCCTACAATTAGTGCCGCACCAGACCAAAAGGAGCTGCCTCTCATACAAGAAGGTAGCTCATAGCTGTGTACCAACCAGGAAACAATTAAAAGTAGCAGTATAAAGAAATGGAATAACTCCAATAGAACTCAGCCCTCACCACTCCTTTCCTAGCTAATCATTTGCAGAGATGTTCACTAATCTCCATAACCAACAAAACAAGATTCTCACTATGAAAAATAGAGCTCTAGCCTCTGTAATTAGATGTCAGTATTTCCATTGTCCCTCGATACCATCTCTAAGCCATCCAATAACAATCTGCAAGTTCCTTCCAACCTCCAAATGGGCTGGTTATTCGTCAATGCAGAATCATACCATAAACCCTGAAGTACTGTGTTTATCTCAACCTTCATTGAGTATCCAAAACCCCATCAGCACTAAATATGCTATATGGATCTCCTATCCCATCCCTTTAATCACCCTCAAACCTAAAGATCCTAGCTTTTTTTTTCCTGATCGGAAAAAGTAGGATTTATTAAATAAATATTAAAACTGCAGGTTACATTTCTGTGGGTATATTACCCACACCCAAGAAAACATCAATATAAAGCTAGTACTCAATCCCAAAATTCAAACATTACATTTTATCCTAAAACATCTGTGCCTATTTGCCCCTTGTTTAGCTAAAACATCTGCCAAGCCATTTGCAATTCTTCTCACCCACTTAAAGGTAATATTTAATTCCCATGTTAAGCAATCAATTTCCTGGATCTTGTGCCTGTAAATCCAAGGACTTTAACTGTGAAGTTTTGTCCAAGAAATAACCACCTGGGAGTCCCCTTCCCCTACTAACATCCAAAACTCAAACTGCTTTGCAAATTTTAGTCCTTAACAAAATCCAGAAGTTCTGTTGTCAATGAGTCTCCTTGTTCTACAGGGCCCAAAAATAGTGCTAGTACCTTGTGAATATCAAAAGACACCCCCTAAACCAGCCCTTCCTTCACTTCCCAAAAAGCTTCCAACAAAGTTTAATTTCACAGCATTGGTTGTTGGTGGTCTCTGCCCCATTATCACTCTCTCCTTTTGAGCCAAATGCATTACTTCCTTCCATGATCTCAAAATATCAGTAAATGAGAAATCATGGAAGGTTTCCAAGGTTTTTAACCAGCGTGAAAATTTTGTGTTAATGGTATCTATGACTCTCCGACTCAGACCTACTCTTTTCATTGAAAATCCTCCCATTCCTTTCTTCCCATATAGTTCAAATCAGTGCTTGTCTCACTGCTTTCCACATTATTTTTCCTCTCTTCTTTGGCTTTCTCAGAAAGTTTGGATCAAAGAGACCCACCACATCTCGGGGAGGAGTCCATCTGCATCCGAAAAGAGAACAAAAATGCTCCCAAACACAAAGCACAAGAGGACAGTGAATAAATGAATAGAAAATACTTTTACCACTAGCTTTGCAAAGGAAACATGTATGAGGAGAGAGACATTTATTTATTTATTTTTTCCTGCAGCACCAAGAAAGATCTCCTGACAAAGGACCTGAATTTTTGGTAGAATTGTTTTGCTCCAAATTTCTTTCACTGGGTGGTTTAACCCCAAGATCACAGGTGAAGTTACCATCAAGAGATATTGCCCATACCCTTGTGTCCTCTGTACTTTGGTCCAAGAAGACTGATTCTAATTTGGACAATAGAGGTATGAGAGCCTCTATCTTCCTATGACCCCTCCTCAATCCAAAGACCCAATTCAACCCCAAATTGCTAAATGTCACAAATTTGGAAATGGGTTCAAACTTATAGTTTTTTTTTAATAGTACCAAGAAATATTTTATTAATTAGAATAGAAAAGATTGGGCAGCCTCGGCTACCCCATTACAAAGAGAAGCATTACAAGAAAACACAACAGTAAGTATGACTTAAGCATTATAATTGAGCCCAAAAGCACTGTGCTCTGTTAACCCCTTGTTTTGCTAGTTGATCCGCAATATTATTAGCCGACCTTGGGACCCACTGAAATTCCACCTGCCTATTACTTAGCAATCTTCTGACCTTTTTTATCTCATTCTAAAAGTACCATGGGGCTTTTTCAGACTGTTTCAGCCAACTGATTATTACCTTTGAATCTCCTTCTATTATCAATTTATTGACTCCTATTTCAACAGCTTTTTGTATCTCAAATGCCATAGCATTCCACTCTGCTGTCATGGAGTCCCCTGGGCTAAGAGGGCAGGAATATAGTCCCAAAATTTCTCCACTGTCATCACTTGTCATAGTTCAAACTTATAGTTTGACCATGCAAAGATCCAAAGAGTAAGGGGAATTGGACCTTTAGAGGTTGTTCTCCTATCCAGAAGTCTTCCCAAAACAATATCTTGTTCCCTCATCCCACATCAAATCGGATATGGCTAAGGAAGGAAGGATATGCCTCATGAATTGATTGCCAAGAAGTTGACAACACATTAGAAGCTACTTTTGCATCCCAGCAGTTGTCCAACTCCAACCGTCCATGTATATTTTCAATCACCCTGTACCAAAGTCTTTCTCATTCTAAGGGATATCTCTATAGCCATTTTCCTAGGAGAGAGTAGTCGTACAAGACTACAAATATTCTTTAGATTTTGAACAGAAAATAAAAGAAAGGAAGAGAAGAGGAGAAGAGAAGAGGAGAAGAGAAGAGAGATAGAGAGGGAGAACTCATGGAAGGACTTTTGAGAGAAGAGAGTGGTTGGTGTATTAAAACAGCCGCCCCACCCTTTGAATTTATATACATAGTTTCCTAATTGTAAAAGAACTTTAACGCTTACATGGCAAGATAAGATAATTAAAAAACTAATCCTAGATAAGATAGAATAAGATTAAAACTGATTCTACTAGGAAAGCTGATCCTAATCATAAATCTAAGTACAACTCAGGCTGTCACACGAGTACACTAATGTGGGGTCCACAGTTTCCTACAGAGAGCTGCACTTTTCTAAACTGAGTTCCCTATCCAAGCCCCCCTTTGTCCTTAGGTCTACACACATGTTCCCATTTCACCAAGTGGTATTTCTTTTGATCTCCTAGTTCCCATAAGAATTCCCTCATCATCTTCACCAATTTTCCTACTATTCTAATAGGAATTCTGAAGGTGGACAAAAATAAATAAGAAGGTTAGCCGTTGTTGCTTTGATTATTCCCCCTCCCCCATTGAAATATAATTTCTTTTCCACATGACTAGCTTTCTAGCAAATCTCTCCACCACTGGCTTCCAAAATCCATCAAATCTCAGATTACCTCCCAAGGGGAAACCTAAATATTCCAAGGGCCAACTTCTAACTTCACAACCTTAAAAGATATGTTATTCTATGGATTTCCTCCTCTTGCATATTTATCCTTGCAACACAACTTTTCCCAAATTAGCCTTCAATTTTGAAACATTTTCAAATGAGCTAAGAAGTTCCTTGAGATTCCTTGGAAGAGAGCTATCATCATCACAAAAGAGGATTATATCGTTTGCAAACTCCAAATGGGTAACCACAATCTCATTCCTACCCATCCTCCAACCTCTAAGCAAGTTATTCAAGTCAGTCTTGAATCTTGATGATCATATTGCTAAGTACCTCCTACAAATAGATTGAAAAGAAAAGGGGATAAAGGGCTCCCATGTCTTATGCCTCTTTTCGTTGGCAAGAAATCTCTAGCAGTTCCATTAATCAATATTGAGTAATGCACTAAACTCAAGAATCCCTTGATCCACATCCTCCATCTTCCCCAAACCCAATCTTCCTCATTACATCAAGTAAGAGAAACCAACCCAACATAATCATAAGCTTTCTCTAGATCAAATTTACAAATGAAACCCTTCCCCCCACCTTTCCTTTTCTCTACTACACACTTATTTGCCACTAGGATTTGGTCAACTATTTTTCTTCCTTCCACTACCTTCCAGAACTTCAGCTAAAATTTTATACAAGCTGCCCACCAAACTTATGGGTTTGTAGTCTCTTAGGACTGTGGCTTCTCTCTTTTCGGGTATTAGGGCAATAAAAGTGGCATTTGCTCCTAGTAAGACCTCACCTTTTTATGGAATTCCTTAAAAACCTCTAGTAAATCATTTTTTAAAGTCTCCCAACAGTCTTGATAGAACACCATAGAGAAACCATCCAAACCAGGGGCTTTTGATCTTTCCATAGAGAAAATGAACTCTCTAATTTCCTCAATTGTAAAATTGCTCCCCAAGGCCCTGGATTGTTAACTTGTCACCCTATGCCACTCAAGGTCTATCAGTTCTCGGCTTCTTTCATCTACTCTAAAGAAGATACCCTTGAAAGGATCCACATAAACTTTAATGATCTCCCTGTCCCTCCTGAATTCCTATTCATCCACCTCTACCTTAGAAACAAAGTTTTTCCTCCTCCCATTTGCAAGAGAATGGAAAAATCATGTATTCCCATCCCCTTCCTAAAGCCATTTACATCTAGACTTTTGCCTCTAAAAGATTTCTTCCTTCCTTAAAATTTCCTCCTATTGAAAAAGATAGGATCAAACATGGACTTATTTGAAGGAAGCTAGAAGTAAGTCCAATAGGTGATAAAATGAAGAAAAGTAGACTAAGATGGTCTGTCACATGAAAAAAAAAATACCATCTACAACACCATTAAGAACAGAATGGTAGCTACATGAATCACGTAATTAACCCCATATAGTTGGGGATAGGGATGATGATGATGATGATAAGTTTTTAGTTTAATTCTCATTGATAAGTGTTTAATTAAGAGTTCTTAGTCACAAGGTGCAAACTGGTTGGTAGGTAAGGTCTCCAGCTGGTTGTAGCGAAGACATGGAATCAAATCCCACCTGCAACAAGGTTGGGGGATGGGCTACCTCCTGTTGTGTAGCCCCATGGATCCAAAAATAAAAAATAAAAAAAAATTCTTAGTCTATAAAGAAGTTAAAATAATGATCTTATAACTATTCTTACTGCTTAAATTTTTGGGGTTGGAACTAATCTATTTAACTTGTTTTTCAACACTCATTTTTTATATACATATCAACAATAAGAAGTTAAGGTGAACTCAATGTGCTTCGAAGAAGTTAATGGCCATTTTATTGAAAAGGTCGATGACTCATGAGGGAATTAGAGTCTCAAGGAGTTCTTTCTCTTTATATAAAATTGGAAAGTTATGACTATTTTTTATTAGGTGGGTACTCTCATGGAAGCCAGGTCCGAGAGCATTGGAGGCACTTCCATAGGTCAAAGGGGTGGGATCCTTTTGATAAATCCACAGTGGAGTATAGATGCAAGAAAGAATACATTAGCAGAAGTACCACTTCTAGAGCTTAAAAGAAACTTTGTAGGTGTTTAAAGAGCCTTTAGTTTAACTGTTTAAGATCTACTACAAGTTCTATAGATAGTGAATTGGGTTTATTTGATATTTCTGTTCAATCTCAAGAGTCAAGCCATGGTTTGATTAGGATTTTTAAGTTATTTTGGATCAGGTCAATTGTTTGTAGTTGTTGGTTATGTTTTCAAGTTTCAATGTATTTGGGAACCCTAGGAAGTTAACTTGTTGTTTATCTATGATTAGATTAGAAGAGAGGATAAACAGATAAATGATACCAAATATTACTTAAAAGAACAACAAAGTAAACCAACCTTGTTCAACTTATTTGCCAATTGAGGAATGCCGCATTGATCAGAAAGGCCATGGTATACCTGTAAAGAGATGTACGTGTTCAACAGAAATGCAACTTTAGTGGCACTCTGAAACTCTCAACAAGTAATAATGAAAGAATAATCATTTCAGTATGTAAAAGATACAGGGTGGTTATGGAAGAAGTTCTCCTCATAATTAAGTGCTTCTACAATGCTCCAGTCTTGATTAATGTCCTACCAAGAGAAGCAAGGGAAAATCAGATATAGCATGGTTAAGCGAGTTTGTATTAATAAGGATCACAGGCATCACCCTAGCAGGGTTTGCACCAAATTTAATTATAAAAGTCTAACAACAGAAGAATTTAGTCCTCAGTTTAATATGCCCCTAGGTTTAATGACAACACCAAATTGAGGAACATGAAGACAAAAGATATAAACATTTCAAAAGAAAAATGATAAAAAAAAAAAAGATGTAAGCATTTCAACATCAAAGCAATTATAATGAATCTTGGAAGAAAGAAAGGCAATTCATATGACAAAAAACAAGGAGAGAAAAGTTCACTTGAAAAATGCAATTTAAAAGTAACTTGGAGGCATTTTGCAAAATGTGATACAAGAACATGAATACAAATATGCAGTGTAATCTTTAGTACTACATTTTTCAATAACTCTTGACGTTACAAAAAGTACAAGGAAAGATGTCTATTAACCTATACTTAAAGTGGTTAACAATTAATGTCATTCTTGTTCAACTAACATTAATGGATCCCAATAATGACTCACACCAATACACCATACACCAAACATTAAATGCTATTAAATTAGGAGAGGACAGGAAGTATGTAACTTTTTTTTTGATGACTAATAATAAATTTATTAATTCAGAAGCCGATTTAGAGTTGTGAATTCATACAACATCCGAGAAAGAGGCGCGAGCTGCAGCCCCTCCTTGAACCTTACAAGTAAACTAGGAAAGAAATACAGGAATCACAGCTGAGCCCAAAACAATTCTTCCCTATTTACCCCTTGCTTGGCTAACACATCTAACAAAGTATTTGCTGATCTGCCCACCCACTGTACAGTGACCAACATATTCCTTGTCAACCAACTGAATTTCTTCATTTAATTCTTGTAGCACCATATAGCCTCTTCAGGATTTTTCAACCAACCCACCACCACTTTGGAGTCCCCTTCGACTATTAGGTGTTGTACCCCCAGCTGGTTTGCAAATTGCACCCCTTGTACAACAGCTAATAGCTCTGCCCTGATAGAAACCCCAACTCCTAAGGGACCTAAGTAGAGCAACAGAATCTCTCCCTTCTCATTTCTCAAAGCACCCCCCATTCCGGATAATCCAGGATTACCCATGCTACTTCCATCAAAGTTCAACTTCAGTGAGCCTTCAGATGGAGGAAACAAGCTTGTAACTGCTTTGTCCTTTAGGGACGAACACCTCGCTACTGCTGACCAATTTCTCCAAAGATCATTAAAAGAGAATTGATGAAAGATTTCCAAGGTCTTCAGCCAAGGTATTTCCCTATTCAGCGCACGGTCTTTCAATTCCTGACTATTCCTTTCCCTTTCTTGAAAAATTCTAGCATTCCTTTCTTCCCAAAGAGTCCAAATCAGGGCAGCGCGAGCACATCTCCACATAAGTCTTCCTCTTTTTGTAGGCCAAGAGAAAGTAGAATGGTTGAAGAGCATGCGAACTTCTACTGGTAGACTCCAACTACTCACAAACAACGAAAGTAGCTAAGCCCAAAAGTCTGCAGAAAAGGGACAAGATATTARTAGGTGGTAACAATCCTCACCGTGAGCTCTACGGAGGATACACCAATTGGGAGAAATACAGAGGAAAGGTCTTCTCTTTTGTAGGTTATCTAGAGTGTTTACTTTCCCATGGAATACTTCCCAACAAAACGCCATAATCTTTGGGGGAACTGGCCTGCACCAAATTTCCTTTGACGGAAAGGGTTGTTTAGTAGAATGTTGAGAGATGGACTTGAAGAAAGAAGTACAAGTAAAGGTTCCATTTGGTCTAGGAGTCCACACCCTTTTATCTGGCTTGGAGGGATCCAAACACACCTGATTAAGACAACATAGCAAGACAGAGAGAGATTCGGTTTCATCATCCCTTAGTCTTCTACAAAACCCAAAATCCCAATTAGGAGCTAAGGGTGTTCCCAGTGATGAGAAAATTTTGAGACCACCTCTTTTTTATACAAAGAAACAAAAAATAGCAAAGGGAATAGGTCCAATAAAGGGGTGTCTCCTACCCAGATATCCTCCCAAAAGCGAACAGTGTTGCCAGAAAAAACTTCATACCTGATAAATTTGAGGAATTGAGGAAGGGTGTTGTGAATGGCCTTCCAAGGTGCTGCTAGGTTAGCCTGCCTTGACACACCAACATCCCATCCATTCTCTGATCTCCCATGAATGCTTCCAACCACCTCATGCCACAGCCTCTCACTTTCCAATGGCCATCGCCACAACCATTTCCCTAACAGAACTTGATTTTTTTTGTCACCCTCCCAAGTCCCAACCCCCCCCCCCCCCTTCTTTACTTCTTCACACAATTTCCCAATTAACCAAATGATCCTTTTTTTCTTGTCCTGGCTCCCACAGGAAATCTCTCATCAACTTCTCCAGCTTCCTAGCTTCCCTAACTGGTATCCTAAAGACAGACAAAAAATAGGTAGGTRAGTTAGCCAAGGTAGCTCTTGTTAAGGCAATTCTCCCTCCCAAAGAGATATAATTCCACTTCCACGAAGCTAATCTCTTTTCAAACTTTTCTATCACCAGGGTCCAAAATCTACTCTCCCTAGGATTGGCCCCTAATGGAAGCCCTAATTCCTCTCCTAACCATTTGGGGGTAATTGACAGATCCAGCCAGATCTTCAAAGTCAAAGGATACAGATAGAATTGCAAGAGTAATAAAAATCACCTCGAGACTGGCAAGTATCTAGGGTAATTCAATCCCTTAGGGCTTGAGGCATTTGCATGGCTAGTAGCAACCAGAAAGTTTCCATACCAACTGAACAATAGACACATTAATTTGGAACAAGTGGGTATTTTGTGCCTTTGAAGAAAATGTTAATCATCATATTGTCTAATGTAATATCACTGAACAGATTTGGGGCATCTTTTTATTCATACCAGTGTTTTGAAAGGCATGGGAGGCATACGCCTAGGAGTGCACCTCCAGGTGAGGCGCCCCCAAAACACCCTGAGGCATATGCCAAAGGCGCTTCCACTGGTAGTATCTTTTGGATTATATAAAATATCTACCTCTGATTTTACATATCCTCAGTATTAGGAAGCTTCCAATAAGTGATCTCAAATCTTCAC
The DNA here is from genome assembly GCF_000365185.1 of Nelumbo nucifera. The sequence goes on from NW_010729126.1 coordinate 3,243,514, forward strand.
ATTTCCCACATGAATATAACACGTGAAACCATTGACTCTTGAGTCTTGATAGAGCTTAATGGTAAGTTTGGATTCATGTGGAACACCCCAAATAGTTGGGATTAAGGCTATATTATCAAGTTGAGAGTTGAAACAATAAACTCTAACAAGTCACAACCAAAAACTACCATAGCAAAGATGTTTCAATATTGAAAACTACTGACTGCACAACTGTTGAGACACAAATAAAGGGAGTACAAGTGTACAAGAAAAGGCCACGCCAACCTTTAAAGAATGTAACTAACAGCCAACCACTAGAACAAACTAAATAACAAACTAGACAAGTGGACTGGACAAGTGGAGAGGCTGGTATAACAGAATTGTAACAGCAGTATATAAATAAGGAAAGGAGGTTAGGAGGGGATTATCGATTTGGGAATACAATCTCTCTCTTTCTCTCTCTCTCTCTCTCTCTCTCTCTCTCATTCAGAAGGTAGGCTCCTTCGAAAGAGTCCCTGAGTTAGGTAGTCCCTAACAAGTTGGTATTAGAGCCAAGATGCCAAGCACAAGGTCATCCGCAATGGAGAACAGAGTCAACAACATGGAAGGAGAAATGCAAAGAATATCGGCTGACGTCAAAGAAATCAAAGAAAGCTTTGCATCCTTGCTTGAACGACTAGCACAGGCACCACCTGCGCCGAATCAAGAAGAGCGAAGTGACACCAGTCATCGAAGTGGATCAAGAACAGCAAGAGTCGAGTTTCCCATCTTCGCAAGGGGAGATCCCACATCCTGGCTTCTGCGAACAGAAAGATACTTCGATTACCACGACACACAAGGACCTGATCGTGTTCCATTAGCTTCTGCACACCTGGAAGGAGAGGCGATCATCTGGTACCAATGGTACCGGCGACGGCACCCAAGAGCCACATGGGCAGACTTCACCGATGCCTTAATCATGCGATTTGGAGTCTCGGCTTTTGAGAACTATGATGAAAGCCTCGCTAAGCTACGACAGACCAGCTCCGTCCAAGATTATCAGATGGCGTTCGAAAGATTGGCTGTGTGTGTGCAAGGCTGGCCAGAAAACGTGCTTATCGGCAGTTTTGCTGGTGAACTCAAGGAAGAATTGCGGCTGGAGGTAAAAGCCATGCAACCCACCACTGTTCTTGAAGCAGCAGCATTAGCTCGACTACATGAAGACAAACTGAATCGGACAAGAAGGATTAATCGACCTCTGGGAGCTGCGATCAGACCAGGTACCGAACCCAAAACCAGGTATCTTGGGTAAACCGGAGCCCAGATCAGGAGTAGGAATCACAGGAAAGGACACAAACTTTGGTTCAGGCCCCGGCTCAGCCAAGAGGTTAACTTGGGCTGAGATGCAAGCCCGACGGGAAAAGGGCCTTTGTTATGCATGTGGAGACAAATTCGGGTCGGGCCATCGCTGTAAGATCCCTCAAGTTTTCTTCCTTCAACCTGAAACCGAATATGTCTAGCAATCAACAGACATTGAAGAGCCAATGGACAACCAAGAATGGGGGCAATGGACAAAGGAATACCCGGAAGTATCCCTGTAAGCCTTGAACGGTCTTGCTTCTTCTCAAACTATGAGAGTAATCGGACTGGTACAAGGGCGCCATGTGTCAGTTCTGATAGATAGTGGTAGCACCCTCAATTTCATTACCCAAACATTGGTCAGACAACTAGGGATTCCGGTCCAACCATGTACAGCCTTCTGGGTGCACGTAGCTAATGGGAGCAACCTGGTGTGCGACAATACGTGCACAAAATTAAAGATGAAGATACAAGGACATGAGTTCGAGGTAGATCTGCACCCCCTGGAAATCAATGGAGCAGATGTAGTTCTCGGAGTCCAATGGTTAAGGCAACTAGGGCCGGTTATATGTGATTGGGCCCGTCTCACTAGGACCTATTGGTCTCGCCTCCCTAAGGAAACAGGCAGCAGATCCAACCCACATCGTTTTAATGCAAATAGACTCCCACGGGAATGGCCCCATTCTAGCCCAAGGAAGTAGATCCGAAGAAGGCCACACACAACTACAGCAACTACTTCAGAAGTTCTCAGTGATCTTCCAAGAACCTAAGGAACTACCACCAAAGCGTGCCCATGATTATTGCATTCCCTTGCTACTCGGAACTGCACCCACAAATGTAAGGCCCTATCGTTACCCCTATTTTCAGAAACTAGAGATTGAGAGGCAAGTGCAAGATATGCTTGACAGAAAAA
>NW_010729126.1:3248333-3336142 GCF_000365185.1 Nelumbo nucifera
AAGGTCGCTTTCAAGGGAGGAGGGACTGTTGAGACACAAATAAAGGGAATACAAGTGTACAAGAAAAGGCCACGCCAGCCTTTAAAGAATGTAACTAACAGCCAACCACTAGAACAAACTAAATAACAAACTAGACAAGTGGACTGGACAAGTGGAGAGGCTGGKATAACAGAATTGTAACAACAGTATATAAATAAGGAAAGGAGGTTAGGAGGGGATTATCGATTTGGGAATACAATCTCTCTCTTTCTCTCTCTCTCTCTCTCTCATACAGGAGGCAGACTCCCTCGAAAGAGTCCCTGAGTTAGGCAGTCCCTAACAACAGCAATTTCTGAAGTTTGATTTTTTTATAGTAAAAGAATCATTAAAAAGAAAAAAGAAATTACAAGAGAAAGGCAATAAGAAATCACCCAAAGAACCAAATCACCACTACAATAACCAACAAAAAATGCAACCTTACAAACATAAAACCCATACAAAAAACAAACTCCACCCTCTGAAAACCAAACAAAAGAAAAAAATCCATTCTCAAGAAGACATCATCTCCAAGCCCTCCCTTTTAAAACTCTTCAGACAAACATCCAACCATCTTCTCTAAAAACCAGAAGAAACTACCTCCCCAACCTCCTTCTATCAACCAATAGTACTCCTCCACATCTAAAACCTCTTCCTGTCCCTCGCCCTCATCCCACACCTCCCCCGGCTCCTTTGGAATGGTACTCTTATGGCATTCTTCCTTTTTCTATTTCACAAACTCTTCAAAAACCTTCTTACAAAGGCCTCACCACCCAGGAAAAGAAAGACCCGAATCTTTACCCACTTCCACATCCCTCTCCACGAGATTCCTTAATTCCAAACCACCATTTTTCCTCTTCTCTACATCTGAATTCAATTCTCCATCGGTCCTCACAGATTCATCAATACCCACTTTTTCCTACACCTCTTGAATTCTGTTCCTCTTCAGCTCTCCTTCATCAAAACTCCGAGCAACAATATTCAGACCACTGAACACATCGAGAGCCTTATGAGTCGTGGCTCTGGAATTAACCTTTCTTCTTGTGAAGACTCTTTTATATTTATTACTAGGGCCAGCCCCAACAAATCCCACTTTCAAGCACGAGAGTACTTTAGTAACATGCACAAGATGAAACTTACTTGATCCTCTAGATTTCTTTGCAGCCACCAAACCTTCACCAATGACCGCACAGTCGGACACCAACTTCCTCCTACGGTCCTACCCAAGTCGACTCCAATCCTTCCAACTATCACTTCTTCAATTAGATGTTCATTGATACTCCTTTGGCTACCAATGTTGTCCTCCATATCAAAACAACCATTCCCTTGACTGCACACTATATCTGTCCTCGCCTGCTTCAGCGATGTCTCTGAAGAAGCCAAACCACATTCAAGACAACTAGCAACTGAATCCAAAGGAAAAGGCACCTTACAAACTGGATCAAGGTCAGATATTGATCTTGTGATTGAAAATTTTCAATGAAACTATTTTTATGCTTGAAACAATGAACTCTAAGTCACAAAAACCAAATTATAAAAACTACCATAGAAAAATCATTTCAAGATTACCAACCACCCAATATTTGTTTAGTGTTTGCTTCTAGTAATTTGACTTGTTTACCTCCTGACTACGGTTCACAACACCAATGTAACCAAGCCGAAGTGGAATTACTCTTCCCAGCAAAAAATTGCGGGCATCAGTCCCCCTGTCCATGATATCTAGCTGCCTCCAGACAAAAATAATGTGACACCATTACCAAGCAAATTATTAGGAAAGTAATAAACTTAAATAATTATATAGTCTTTCTAGAGCAGATGAAAATCAAACCTTAGTGATCACACCTATTGTCCGAGAACCTGTTAAAAAAGTTTGTGTTAGTGCAGCACTATGGCAGATAAACCATTATAGCATAATCTATACTATATCTGTGTCTGTGCATGGACTTGTGAAAGTCCATAGTTAAGCATAAACAGAGGCATGAAGATGTGCCTCCATAGTATTGGCCATGCAAGAAGAGCACTCTCACTTCTCTGTTCCACAGTTCAAACATGAAAGGATGTCAATGACAAGACAGAGTGGCTAAAACATACTTGCAGAGCATGTGTAGGGTCAGGAAAGGCATAGCCTTGTACCACATCCCATGTACCTTTTATAACTAACTATGCTGATGTGGCATGTAACAAACTGGTGTATTTCTGACAGAAACTTTTGTTGTGGTTCCTAAAAGAGGTCCTAAAATAAAGATAAAAAGGGTACTAAAGTAATATCAGGAATGTCCAGAAGTCTGGAATCTTCCAGGCCAGCTATAAACATTCCAAAAGGGAAAACAGAACAAGACAAAGCTCTAACTAAGAATAGGAGAATCATCCTCGGGAAAGCACAACTTAGCATTGTCTCTTCCAGTCTTTCATCTGGAGAATCAGAAACTGCCATTCTCAGGGAATGACTTCTCCAAACCTAATTTCAGCCTTCTTCAGCACCAGATCACAACAGACTCCTTTCAGAGTTCCATTGTCACTTTCAACTAGACAGAATCTTTTCAGAGTTCCATTGTCACCTTCAACTTTCGAAACTCTAATCCACAGTGTCTTCCCAGTGGTCTTCCAGTATCATCACAGCCAATTGCTTGAGAAAATGCTAGTAAAGAAAAACTACATAGGTTCATGACGGGTTAGAATACATCAAAGAAGAACCTACCAGCAGGGTCAGCAGCTCTTGCCATCTGAAGTGCATCAGAGGTTGCCAAATCAGAATTGGCTGGACTTACTGCCAATATTACACAGGTTTCATGCTTGATATAGGACATGATCATTGTCCTAATCCTTGCCTCTATATCACTGGGCTGATCTCCAACTGGGACCTTCGTCATTCCAGGCAAATCAACAAGGGTTATATTCAAAACATTGGGAGAAGAGATTTTTAGACGAATCTGTTTATCTGAGACACCTTTATTAGTTCCTGCTTCCCTTTCAGTCTCAGCCTGCATTATCAATCAAATAACTCGAAAGTCAAAACAAAAATTGTTGCAATACTAGCAGTCTAGCACTAAATAGATGGAACATGTAGAATAACGTATCCAATTTATTTTCTTTACCAAGTAAAGATCCAGTTTCATTAATAGACGAGCTTTCAAAAATTAAATTAAATCAACGGAAACTTGCTGAACAGAAAACGATTCGGCTAATAAACTAAATAACAAAGAATATTTTCAAGAATTTACAGTTACTTCTAATATACCAATTATGAAAGAAAAAACTATGAAAGCTTTCTGAACAAGAAATTAACCAATTATATTACTATGCCAAAATTGAGAATCAAATTATATAGAAAAATAAAAACCATGCAGAAAGCGAAACCAGCAGCAAGCCAATTAACAAAAGTTAAAAAATCTTTCAAATAGTGGAAACTAAACCAACACAATTGCTGCACAACAAACTATGGGGAAACCCTCTAGAACATATAGTTACTTGTAGTATCCCAATTATGAAATGAAAATTTTCTCAATGTCATACAATTTAACTATACCTGAATTTCTCGACGTATTGCTGAGAAATCATAAAATCGCTTCTCAGGCAAGTGCAAAAACTCACCCCACTCCCTATCATCATCAGTATTGGGTCTCCGGGGCCGATGTTCAAGCTGCAAAACCAGTGGCCTCCGGGTGCAAATATCCGAACCGCGTGGAAGAAAATCCCTTCCGACAAGAGCTTCGAGAACACTCGATTTTCCACTGCTTTGGCTTCCGATTACAGCAACTTGAGGCAAATTGATCTTTGGAAAACTCCCCCCCAACGGTGCAAAGATATCCTGCAGTCTGTTCACAATAGGAATCACCGAAGAACCAATGGAAGCCGTCTTCGGATTGTCGGCAACCGACGAAGCTTCATCGAACGGATTTACCTGCTCTCCCATTGATCCTTGCTGGAAGTGCAAGTACTGAACTCTAAAACATCAGAGGAACTGGAGAACAAGGCTTATGGTTATGGCGTCTGGTTCAGCCGTTACTCTACATCATTTGCAGAGGATGGAAGACTGGAAGAGGATGAAACAGGGGAAACGAAGGACCCGCGAAATATGGACGATTGGATTATAATACGATTTTTCCCGGGAAACAGGTCAGGAATGATGGGGAATTCTATGCTGCCGAAAATACATGATACCGAAAGGATTTGACCCATCAAAATCCCACGTCCACCTCAATTTTGATAAATACCTTTGCCACTTACATGATACCGGTTGATTGGTTATAAGGTTTTCGGTATCATTGTCGAAGATTGTAGAGGCTGCGCGGTAGGGACCCCATGGGGCCCGCCCAGGACCCAAAGCAATATGAACCACTCACTAGTCGCTGCGAGCCTGGGATATGGGAGAAAGTGGTTCTTGATCGCTCTGGAGTCTGGACCCTTGCAACTTTCCAGTTCCAACTTCCAAGTATTTCTTTTCTTTCTTGGGTACAGAGTAGAAGAACCCTTCCGATTCCCAAATCATCTACTTTTCATCCTCTCAAGGTCCTGGGAAATTGAGCTCTTCTGCTCGAATCTGCTCTGAGTGAGTGTTTAGAAGCTCTTACTGAGACAAAGAAGCTACAGACAACCCTTTTCCCCTGTTCCGTGGTTGATCTTTGTTTGGAGAGGCAGTATAGGGACTGAGATGCAAGGAGATGGAAGTAAAGAAGAGAAGAGACTGATGAAGAAAAAATCTGAATCTCCATCCTTCTTTCTGTATGCGACGGTTTTAGCTGATAAACCGGTAAACATGATTGGAGTGATAGATCAGATTAAGAAAATGTGGTGGTGGGTCAAAGGATCATTAGTAGCCGATGACATCTTAGCTATCAATTTTTGAAGGGAAAAAGACATGGTTAATATCGTGAAAGAGGAGCCGTGGTTATTCAAGGATTATCCCTTACTGCTGCAGAGGGGAACTCCGGAGGAGATACCTAGTGAGCTTCGTTTCAGCCATCTTAACATTTGGGTTCGAGTTCTAAACATACCATTGGACTACAGAACCTTAGAAACAGGAGAGCTGCCCGCACGAGATGCAGAAATTATTCCAATGAAGCCTGATGAAAGTGATTTGGCCCGAGCTGGTAATAGGGGGCACATGTACACAATCTGACTAATAGATGACAGTTCAGCCCGCTATATCAATACCGCAAAAGATAACTCGGATAATCAAACCACCTTGGCATGGGTCACCTCGGGACGAGATCATCTCAGTACAAGGTAGTATCAGGATCATCTCCGTCCTAAGGCACTTTGGGGTTCACTTCGGTTCGGGACTGAAGAGCATCAGTTTGGGGATACCGACTCAGTTCACTACTTGACAACCCCGGAAACCACGCTATCAGATTTCGAACCTTACGGGATCATGCCTCGTAATGGCAAGCCTTATCTTCCTCCCCGCCTGGTTCGGGTGGAATAGATAAGTCTTATCAGTTGGCAACGTTATCTCCCAATTAATGTGGAAACGGATCTCGTCATAACAAGGATCCCGGAATTGCTCCGCGAAACCCGCGAGGACTTCACTATTTAAAGGCTCCAACCCCGAGGGCACAAAGTATGCGCGATTTCTCTGCTCTCTAGCTTTCTATATTTTTAAGCTATTTCAGCTCGCAACAAATATATTAACTTAAGCATTAGAGCGATCTCGCCGATAGCCACCCCGGGTTCTTTGATCGTCTCCTTACATATCAACCTCGTTCATCGTCTGACCGGAAGCTAGGTCACCTCCAGCAGAGCAGCTAGATCGCACTACATCAAAGCCGGCGAAAGAAAAGAGAAGGAAAAACAAGAAAACTGAATGGAATAAAGGTCCGAGAGTTAGGGTGTGTGTGGATATCAAAAAGCCCTTGGCAAAAGGGGCATATGGTTTTCTTGAAGAAGGTAAAAAGTCTGGTTTCCTTGAACTTACCTGTCTTCTGCTATCGTTGTGGTCTTTTAGGACATGTCGAGAAATCTTGTAAGGAGAGCACCAAGAATCCGAATGCTGAGTTCGAAGAGATGATTAAAAACTTTGCGAATCAATCCATGGGAGACACAGATGGACCTATCCCCTGTGGTCCATGGATGAGAGTCTTCGTAGGAGCAGATGAGGACCGGTTCATGAATGTAAAGAATAAAAGCCAAACCGTCCAGACTGAAAAATTAGATGAATCCGAAACCACTGTAGACGGGAATGTTTCTCATTCAAACCCAAATGTCACAGAGAAGGAAACTGCTAGTCAGATGGAGGTTCTACACGTTCAAGAAAAACTCCCCGTACGTAGGAAGCTTTTTCAGGAGAGTGCAGTATCGGTGCTGCAGAAACCTCACCGGAGAAGAGGACATCCCAGACAAACGTAAAAGTGTTACCATCTCCGGCAAGGTTTTTCCTCGGTCAACGGTGAATTTGAAGCTTGGGCCTAAGTCTTAAGCCCGAGCCAAGTCCGAAGCTTGGCTGAGTCCGAGTCCGATTAGAAATTTGAAAATAGAATTTTTTTATTTAATAAAAAAGTGTTTTATTACTTAAAAAAACAAAGAAAAAATATCATATATATATATTTTTTATTAAATAAAATATATTTTTTATTATTTTATATATAATATCACATTGGACTTGGGCTCGAATCAGGCCTTTTTTGAAAAAGCTCAAGCCCGATCCAAAAAACAAGTCCGATGTTTTAGGCCCAAATCCAAACCCGCAGCCTAAAATTATGATTAAGCCTGATTTATAATGAATCGGACTAACCCGTCGAACTATCTGACCCATGAACAGGTCTACAAAAGAGGTTCGCGAAAGGGTATTAATATAGGGCAGGAAAATCTTACCTTTCCAATGTATCAAGGCAGTGCGTAAAGAACCAGGCAAGTAATCTTTTACCCAAATTGGAAATCGTATACAAAAGCCTTTCCGGAGCAGGAAGGTGAGGTCCGGGGGCCTTTGAACTTGTTCCGTTTTGAGGGGGGTCTATTGAGCAATGAGCTACAAACTAAAGGGGGGCATGTAAAATAGTTGCGGGTCATATATTGTCAAATGGCTCGAGGAAAAGGAAAGAAGACAGTGCAAAAAGAAGAAATAGCGGAGACGCATGTGCAAAATACGGAGACCTGATTTCATAACCCGAGTCCACCACAATACCAAATAAAAGTACACGGGTGATGCTTTACATTCAACCGTGAAAGTGACTATTGCTTTTTAAAATATGTGACGAGTGAAGAGAGTAAAGTTTGATGCATTTACATTGATAACTGGTGTAAAATCTTGTTTGTTTCAATATAAATTTTTACACTGTTCTTGATTTACACCAACTCTAAACGCAATCTTAATAATTTTTCAGACAACGGCGTAACCAGCAAATAAGCCCTCGTCTCAGGAGAGATAGGACTCCAGGAACAAAAAGATCTGTCAAAAAACAACCCGACCAGCAAGAAGGCAAGGATTTTTTACGACGATATTGAAACGGAGGTTCTAATGCTCTTCAACGGACCTACTAATCTACCATCGACTCCTTATGATGGGGTAATAGCGAACTCACCTCAGACTAAAAAGGTACTATCTTCCTTTGCAAGGAATTAAGAAAAAATTTGCAATAATGTTGTTGATTCGGTTTTTTCTAGTACTAATGGCTTTGTTCATAGTTATCCCCTGCCTGAAGTGGTGTATCTCCCATCCAAAGTTTGTAAGGAAACAGTCGAGCACCAAGTTATGATGTTCGTAGAACAAAGGGCGTTGGGAATTTGGAGATTCCCAGTGCCTTTGAAATCCTCGGCTCTTGGTCAATCGATGAATGACTGTTTGCTCAAAACAAAAAACAAAAAAAAAAGAAGAATAAGACAAAATCTGGAACAACTTATGTCTTCAAAAAAGAACAAGGTTTTATTAAACAAACAAAAATCTGCAAATAAATTGATGAGTTCGAAGAGTCTGTTTAATCCTAGCCTGGTCAAAGTTATTCCAAAAGGAACGGGGTTTCGGCATATGCGCCATAGAAACTTATGGTTGTTGTAGTGTTCCAAGTATAGTAAAAGGTGTGTTAAGCTTAGTTCCCCTTCTTCACAAATTCAAGATCTAGACAGAACCCAAACTATAGAGGATATTTTTAATGATTGGCTTAGTGCGTGAAGTCCAGGGTAGAAATAGAAGACATGGGACTAAAGAGATTCTCTCACAAAAAGATTTCAGTTACAACAAAGGGCTTATAAGAGTTGACCCTAAACATTCCCTCAATGGGAATGAAAGCATGGTGCTGGAATTGTCAGGGGTTAGGGTCCCCCTTGACAATTTTTGCAGCAAAAGAGGCTTTGAGAGGGATTGATCCTCAGATTATCTTTTTGAGTGAAACAAAATGCAGTTTCTTAAACTGTAGGAAAAAGTTAAAATTTCTGCTCAAATGGAATTGTTGGGGAGTAGATTCAAGAGAGATTGCGGGTGGGCTGGCAATGTTTTGGGATGATTTTGTGAACCTAAACATTTTAGCTGCTGATAATAATTTTATTCATGTCAGAATTCAAGAAGATGATGATAAGGTTTGGCGGTGTACCTCTTTATATGGTGAAGCAAGAAAGAAAAAAAATAAAATAAAATATTTCTATGAGAAGGTGAGTGCTTTAGCAGAAAAGGTTTGTGCCCCTTGGTTCTGCATTGGTGATCTCAACATGATCTTTCATAAGGATGATAAATGTGGAGTGCCCAGGTAAAAATGAGAATATCAAAGCAAAATAGAGGTATGTTGGGGCAGTGGGATCCTGAAGAAATTCCTTCAAACAAACCTAACTACACTTGGTCAAATAATAGAGGAGTAGATAATATTAAGGCCAAGTTGGATAGAGGTCTCTGTAATACCAGTTGGAGAAAACTCTTTCCTGATGTTGTAGTCTTTTCCCAAATGTCGTATGGATCTAATCATTTACCTATCTATCTTAACACTTGTCTTGTTAGAAGTAAAAGGAAAAAATCTTTCAGATTTGAAGAAATGTGGTTGACCCACAATAAATGTGAGGAAACTATTAGAGACGGCTGGAGTGGAGGGAGTAAGTCTGTTAGCTAGAAGTGCAAAAGGCTAAGGGGGGTTTTGAGCAAGCAATGAAGAATTTGGTAAAGTGCATAGTTAAATTGAGGAAGCAAAGCTAGCATTGGAAAGAGAGAAAAATAAACATGGCTCTAATTTTAACTTCCCAGCCAGCCATGAAAGAGGTAGAAAAAAATTGGATATGCTTCTAAGGAGAGAGGAAATAATGTGAGCCCAAAAATCTAGAGTGAATTGGTTATGTATGGGGATCGAAATACTAGATTTTTTCATAATACTACAATTAGGAGGAGACCTAAAAATAGGGTCCTAAAGTTAAAGAATGGTAACGGGGAATGGATGGAAGGTGAAGATCATATTAAAAAATTCTTTACAGATTACTTTGAAGAAATCTTTACCACCTCCAATTCTACGGATGTGGATTTGGCTATCAACAATATTCACCCAGTAATTTTTGAAGAAGATAATGAAGATATGCAGAGAGAGGTAATTGAGGATGAGATTCACCAAGCCTTGTTATGGCTCCGAGGAAAGCTCCAGGTCTAGATGGATTCCCCAATCTTTTTTACTAAAAGTTTTGGAACTTGGTCAAAGAAGACATTATAAAAGAAATTGGAGAATTTTTTAAGGAAGGAAAATTGAGTTCTGAAATAAATTCCACCTTTATAAATTTAATTCCCAAAATAAAAACCCTAAGTCAACCTCACATTTTCAGCCTATTAACCTTTGCAACTTTGTTTACAAGATAATTGGCAAAATCTTAGCAAATAGACTCAAAGGGAAGCTGGAAAGATTATCTCTGATAATCAAAGTGCCTTCATTCAAGGGGGAGTGATCACTAACAACATCCTACTTGCTCATGAGGTATTACACTATATGAAGACATCTAAATCAAAGAAATAATGGATGGCAATCAAATTAAATATAAATAAGGAATATGATAAGGTAGAGTGGAATTTTCTTCAAAAAGTAATGGAAAAGATGGGTTTAGGGCAAAGTTGGACCTCGGTATCCTACCAAATTCTAATTAATGGCTCTCCCTCGAAGAAAATTTGGCTACAAAGAGAGCTAAGACAAAGGGATCCTCTCTCCCCTTATTTATTCCTATTATGTTCTGATGTTTTCTCCTCTTTATTAAATGGCTTACTTAGAACTAAAAGGTTTTCTGGTGTCAAGATTTGCAAGCAAGTTCGTTATCTCTCATTTGTTTTTTGTACATGACAGCTACGTCTTTGCTAAGGCTGATTTGGAAGGAGGAGCATTATTGGATGTTATTTGCTCCTATGAGAAAGCCTCTAGCCAATAGGTGAACTACTCAAAATCCAAAGTCTTCTTTAGTCTCAACGTGCATCCTAGACTTAAAAGGTTGGTGGCACATAAGCTTCATGTTAGAAAGGTATATAATCCATCTATCTATTTAGGAACCTATCCTTTAATAGATAGAAGGAAGTATCAACTTTTTGAACATCTAACTATAAAAGTTGCAAACAAGGCCAGGGGCCGGAGGAATGCTCTTCTCTCTCAAGCTGGGAAAGAAGTGTTGCTCAAATCAATAATCACATCCATCCCTACCTATTGTATGTCTTGTTTCTTGTTGCCAAAGAAAACTTGTAACAATATTAGTAAGGTCCAAAAAATCTTTTGGTGGGGGAATTCAGAGGATAAAAGAAAGCGAGATGGGTGTCTTGGGATAAAATTTGTGAGAACAAGGGTTTTGGGGGGCTGGGCTTTAGAGATCTGCATACTTTTAATATTGCCCTTCTCTCAAAATTAGCTTGGAAGCTTTGTTTTGACTCTTCTAGCCTTTGGGCTCAATCCATGAAAGCTAAATATTTTCCAAATGATCACTTCTTAAAGACCAAAGGTAGAAGAGGGCAATCCTAGGGGGGTGGAAGAGTGTGTTGGAAGGGAGGGGTGTGATTGAGAAAGGGACAGTTTGGAAAATTAATAAAAGAACTAAAATAAGAATTTGGGATGACCCGATCTCATATGTTAATGGTTTTAAGCTTGTAGGTCCAAGACCAAGGCTAAGCGACATTGACTTGGCTTTTGACCTTATAAACCAAGAAAATAGGGAATGGAACCTTGAAAAACTAAACTCTTTATTCACCCCTACCCTTGCTGAAAAAATTATGCAGATTAACCTCGCTGAAAATCTATGGGAAGACAGATTGGTATGGAATCCAAACAAGAAGGGTTTGTTCTCTGTCAAGTCAGCTTATTCAGTAGCTTTCAAAAATTAGGGTAATAGGAATTTTGCAATTCAAACTTCAAGGATCACTCATGAAGGATGGAATGCAATTTGGAAGATTCAAGTAGAGCCAACATTTTTAGATTTCCTATGGAAATGTTGCTTGAACAATACTGCAGTTAAGGAGAATTGTGTAACAGAAAAATAGCTTCATCCTCCACTTGTGAAAGATGTAACCATCATGCTAAATCCACTTTGCATGCTCTAGTATATTGTGATAAAGCTAGGTGCATCTGGTTAGGGGCAGGTATCAGGATTGACCTACAATAGCTCATCCATATGGCCAGGTTTGATAGTTAGTTCATGCTTTTGTTAAATGAGATCGGAATAAAAAAATTATGATATCTAGCTAATTGTGCTATTTGCTTATGGGAAATTGGAAAGATAGGAATGCTTTCTATTATGAAAAAATTGATTCTAATCCTTTGGATGCTATCTCTTTTATTCACAGATTTATAGTGGAGAGATCTCAAAACTTGCCTCTAAGATTGGAAAGCTCTTCAAGAGCAACGGGTTCTGCCAAAGCAAATGTGGATAGTGGGTTTCGAAATCTAAGGAAAGCTTCAATTGGTTTTGTTTTTAGAGATTCTGCAGGCATACGTCTTTTTGCAAAGGCTAGTCAGGTCCAAGCTTCTTCTTCTTTGATTGCAAAAGCCAAAGCCTTATTTGAAGCAGTGAAAATTGCAATTGATTTAAATTTGGAAGTAGTGGTTTTTCATTCAGACTGTAAATCTCTAATAGAAAATCTTTTTGATTGTGATCTGAATTTCCACCATGATTTGTTGGTTTTATGCATAGATTTAAGGAAGCTGATTCAAGGAAGATCTTTTGATTTTTGTTGGGTGCCTTGCTCTGCTAATGGGGTGGCACATAAGCTAACTATCCATGGTTTGTCTTCTCAGAGTTATTTCACTGAAACCAATCCTAGATGGTTGGTGGACTTTGTGGTGTTTGATCAAGTTAGTAAAGAACCTAAGTTTTCGACAGTAGTTGTTGTGTGTCTCCTCTTTTTTGTTTTTTTTTTTCCTGGTTATGTTTCTCTTCCTTGTTTGTTGCAGGTGTGTTGTCGTTTCTTTTCTTGTGTTGCAAGTTTAGGTCTATGAGTGTCTTGCTTTTGCCTTTTGTTGTATCTGTTTCTGTTGTTCTCTTGTTTCTGAATGAGTCGCTCTTTTCAACAAAAAAAGAAGGAAATTGATTTTAGCCCGACGCATGCACAAACCTGAATCTATTGTTCATTTTAATTGGATAACATTAATGTCCTCAATGATTGTTCTCAAACTCCATGGTCCAGGCCAATTTGGTTCAAAGAAGAATTCAGATCAAACTGTTTGGTCCGATTTTTAATATGATTTGGACATTCTATTGGGGTGAAACTTAGAAGGTTATTATATTATATATATTAGGGTTTTACTATGATGCCAAAGATATATATTCTTTATATTCTTTGTTCTTCATTATTAATCGAATGTAGATTGTAAAATCCAAATTTGATTACATAAGCACAACATATTGGGATACAAAGTTTTGGGTATCATTAGCAGGCATACCTACTTGGCTAGGCTCTTCTTTTTGTAATATTTTATATTCTTAGTATATACTTTTTTATTTATTTATAAAAAATATAAGATTTAAAGAAGAAGACTTTAATGAAGTAAAATTTGTAGTTCAAACTATAATTTAAACCTCACAATTAAATAGAGATTAGATTCAAAAATGAGTATTTTAGTCAAAAGAAAGTTTCACAATTTTATTCATATTTTCAATAGTAGTGTAAATATGGAGTTATAGATGTGTTCAATTTTTCTATAATTTTTTATTCCATGTGTGTAAAAATAATACTGTTAGTTACACTTATTTTTTGTTTAATATGTTAAATATATGATATTATACACGTGCCCAATTTTTTTTTGTAAAACTTATGTATTTTTTATTATTATGTATTTTATATTTTATTAATTTTTATTATTTAATTATGACATTAAAGGTTGACAAATTTAACCAAAAGTTTAACTATTAATCTTTGCTAAATAGGAAAATAATTTCATATTTTTGTTTTAGATTATATATTTCATTTTCATCATCAATAAAAATAACTCTTGTTTGTTACAGTTGTTTTTTAATTTGATTAATAAAAAATATCATAAATGTGCATATTTTTTCTAAATTTTTGTAATTTTCCATATTTATTTATATTTAAAAATTTTATTATCTATTCATGGGGTGGTCAATTTGATTTGGATAGTTGAATTGCATAGACATCACTTGAATAAAGAATGATTCTGTTTTTTGAGTAAGTTCTAATTCATCGAAGGGGCCACCAATGTCTTTTGTTGATCTTTAGAAAATGTTCCAATTCATCCAAGACTGCACAATTAGAGGTACAGATTGTACAAAAACTTTAAATGAGTGAAATCAGCAAGGATCTCACCCAAGGGATTCTGGTTGTAAGTCTTTATGAGGATACAAAATAGTACAACTTCAACTCTCACTGCACTCCACCTTTGGAGTAACCAATAAAATTGGTTCTTTATTATTTTTATTTGTTAGAACAGGTCAATTTGGGTTGGAGAAGGTGTTTATTAAAGGCAAAAGGAGTTTATTAACCGGTATGGATGTTAGAATAGTTGTAATTCTTGGGAGGTGTTTGAGAAAAGAATGAAGCAATGGGATTTGATCATATAATTGCCGTTCTAGGTTGGAGCAAAATCAAAGGTATTAGAGGTTTGGTTCCTTTTTCTTTTCAAATACCTTCTTTAATGTTGCCGCTTTTCTTCTTAATTTTCTTCAAATAACATTTCCTTGACGAATGAACAATATTTTCAACATTCGATCTACTTTGTTTTTGTTTTAAATTCATCTTGTTCTAGATCTATGACTATGCCTTTTGATTTATTCTCGTCAGATTTGGTTGTCTTTGACAATCTAACTTTTTCTTCTTCAATATTTTGATATTTGCATCGCATCCATTCATTCAGTTTGGAGAGAGGGTAGGAAGGAAGAACAAGGGTAAAAATGGAATTATAAAAACTTAATGGCATATCTAATAGCTCTGACACTTTTTTTAATATATGGCTAATTTGTGTTATGTGGGGCCATATTACAAGGTATATATAAAAAGTTTTGAAAGTTTAGGGTACATTTAAGTATTTTCATAAATATACAGTGTATAATTAACTGTAATAATTATTGTGTATGAATTTATTAGTGGAATTTAATGATAATAAATAAAAGTACAAATGTTGGATTCAATGAGAGAATGTGATTTATCTAATGACTTAAATGTATTTAATAGTATTATTTTAATTATAATTTTTGCCCTCTCAATGGAGATGAACCAAATTCAAGAGGGGTAGTTTAGTGAAGAAAATTTCTAAAAGTCCACTACCTCATTTGCACTTTTATAAGTAGTATAGATAAGCACTTATTTATCCAATAAACACACCCAAGAAGGGGCTAACATAATTAACTTGAGAGTCAATTTGGGAGGGATTCAACATTGATTGAGCTGCATTGAAGGAGCCAATTTGGGGAAGCTACTAAAGATAACTTCACTGGAAAGTCAATTTTGCAGCTCATGTAAACATATTTTTGATTTTCCAAGTTTTTCACCAAACATGGCTTCAACACTTTTTGTGTGAGGGTTACCTTCCGACTCTAGAAGTCATGTGAAAGCCCTACAAAATAGGCACTAAGACAACCTCGTTGGAAAGTCAATTTTTTAATCCATGTAAGCTTATTTTTAGATTTTTTTTTTTTTTTGCTTTTTTCCCAAACCTAGCTTCAAGGCTTTCCATGTTTTTCAACTCATGTAATATTAGAAGCTACTTCATGCACACCCTCCCAAATGTACACCAGTTAACTTAACATACCTCTAAAATGAAATAAACTTAATTAATAAAATTAATACAACTATATAGATAAAGAAAATTTTCATTAATGAAGTTCATAAAAATATAAATTAATAAAATATTAATTTAAAATTTTCATTAATGAAGTAAACACTAATAAAATTTAATTATTCATAAAAATAAAAAATTATTTAAACTCAACAAATTTAACAAAAACAATATGAATTATTTAACAATAATAAAAATAAACAAATTTGGATTTATTAATAAAATTAATAGTCATTCAGGTACTTTGAGGGAGATATCAAGGAGGATGTCACCCAAAGAATTAAAACAAATTGGGCAAAATGGAGGGGTGCATTTGGACTTTTGTGTGAAGGCAAATATCATTTAGATTAAAAAGAAATTTCTTTAGACAATTGTACGACAAGCTATGTTGTATGGAGTAGAGTGTTGGGCGGTGAAGAAATATGTCCAAAAAATGAGTGACTGAACTGTGAATTCTAAGATGGACGAGTGGAAAAGAATAGAAAAGATAGGATTAGGAGTAGCTCCAATTAGAGGTGTAAATCAGGTCATGCCATGTTGGCCTAGCACAGCCTACGGGGGTGGCCCATGCTTTTACCAAGTTGTGTCATACGGGCTAGGTTGGATCATGCTTGCTACCTTTGGGATACTTCAAAGGTCCGACCTAGCATGACCCATGGCACGGGCCCAAGTAGGGCCAAGCTGTGTCGTGCCACAGGCCGAGCCTTGGGCTAGGTCGGGCCGTAGACTGGGTCAAGCCATGAGAGGTATATTTAAAAAAAAAATGAAAATTTTAAAATAAATTAACAAAATAGACAAAAAATTGAAAAAAAAATCTTAATTTTTATTTTATATGAATTTTGATGTATATAATTGATTATATATGCAATAATAAAATGAAATAATATACTAAAATTGAAAATAAAGTTTTATACATATAGGGTTGGGCCATGTTGGCACCGTGGATGTGGGCAGCATGACCCGCTCAATAGTGTCGTGTCATGCCAGCCCATGGACCTAGAAACCTAAGCCCAACACGGCCCATGTGCCGTCATGCCAGGTTGCGGGCGGCATGGCCTGATTTACACCTCTAGCTCCAATAGATTATAAAATGAGAGAGCGTACACTAAGCTGGTTCATACACATGCAGAAAAGACCACCAACACCTCCAGTTAGAAAAAGTGATTTGTTGCAAGTGGAAGGGACTAAAAGAGATAGAGGTAAAATAAAATGGATATGGATAGAAGTAGTAATAAATGATTTAAGCACTAATAATTTAACAAGAGATATGACTTTAAAGAGAACAAATTGGCCAAATGGGACTCATGTAGCCAACCCCATATAGTTGGGATAAGGCATGGGTGGTGATGATGATGAAAAAATTAACAATCACTAAAAAAATGTTAGTTATACAATTATTTTTTTTTAATTTAAACTCTATAAAAAATGAATAGAATTTAATAAATGTTAATAAAGTTTAACATGAATTGGAGGTGCAACTTGAACTGTAGTTAGATTGGCTAGACATAACCTAAAAAATAATGTATGAGTTGGAATTGGATTGGATCATCTCAATTGGAAATGTCATTATGCTCATCTTCAATTTTGTTTAACAAAGCCCAAGCATCACATGGATCCGGACTAGTATTGAAAAAATTTGTAATCAATCAACCCCCCAACATCATTTGTCAAAAGAGAGAAAAAGAAAGCCCAACATCATAAAAGTGGGAACCAATCATATGGGTTTTATCAAAATTCACATGGGGAGGAGGTTGACTGGTTAAAGCTTTTTCTGGTTTGGTTTACAGTTGTTTGGTTTCTAAAATTCAAAAAAAGAAAAAAAAAAAACTGAACCGATCTGTAAATTGAAAGTTAAGATTATTCCAAATAAGACCAAACCGCCGTTTTCAATTTGGTTTGATTTGGTGGTTTGGACCGTATAACGAACACTCCTATTCATGGGACCTTGGCTTTGTGGCTAATCAATTCAATGCATTCCCTTCCATTAGTCCTTTGGACAAAATTGTCCTCACCTTTTGAAGCTGTGTATTGAACGCCTTCATATTTATATATTTTCGTGGGAGATATTTTTAATGCACAGTTACAAGTGGCTGTGAAAACAGTGTGAAGATGGTATTGTGAGGACCAAATCAGAACGTTGTTTGTGACCACATAACAATTCAAGGACCCACTGGTGAATTGTGAGCACGCCACCACTTGAAATAATAATAATAATAATATTATTATTATTATTATTATTATTATATGGATGTGTTGAAATTGCAAATGGTGACATGTTCATTTTTCATCCGAAGTCACAGAATTATTTTACGACCATGGTCATAGGTAATACGAGCTCCCAAAAGAATAGTACACCTCCCAAGGTTTTCAAAATCTCACGGTCCTCATATCTTGGAATGTACTACTGTTTTGTTTAGGGAGAATGACGGTTCAGCCGAGGGTCAAAATTTTTAAGCCCAAAATACAGTTGGGGTGAATGCCAACTTGGATTTGATGCCAATTCACGGGCAGACATTGATATATAAAATGGGGTTTTTAACATTTTGAATATTTATAACTCTGCAGTGGAATTCAGAAATCTGCATTGGGCCTGGCCGTACTTTTCCATTTTGTTTATAGGCTTTGGCACATCCACCGTTAGTTAGTAACTATGTTTGCCATGTAATTTCATTTGGATTGATGTAGATATAAGGGAGTGCAAATAGTGATTTACATTCAATTCAATTTCTTTCCTATTTTGTTTGTTTGCATTGAAAATAAAAATGTGAAATGAAACCTAAAACAAAGTAAAGCGAAATTTAAGACAAAAGTGAACCAATATTTGTATTCTCCGCACCAAGACCTTATACAATGGCGTTCTAAGGATAGTCTTGGGCTCATTTTCTTGTCTTGAGAATAATGATAAATCTCATTGTCTCCAAGAGATTGTTCGTTCAAAGTTTCACAATGCATCACCCATATGTATCGTATCTTTAAGGGGTCAATACAGGAAACGCTACAAAACCATTTGTATCATGTCTTTTTGTCGTACTGACCCCATATTGTGACCGTATCGAACTTGTATCGGGGTGTATCAAGGCTGTATTGTAACCTTATTGGGGTGTATCGGCCAATACAGTACAATTTCTTATAGGCAAAATATGAATTAAAAATGTTTGAGAAAAAAAACCTCTAACTCTTTCCAAAAGTCTTCTTTCTCTCTCAAACTCACCAAATCATCCCTACACATTCTTAAATTGTAAAATCTTAAAAAAACACCCAAAAACCAACCTCCACAACTCAATATTTTAAAAGTTTTTTCAACCTTTTACAAAAATTGCAAAAATAAATATTTTTTTCAATTTATTTGATATTATGTTACAATATTTTATGCTTTTAATGAATCTATTTAATTTATTGAAGAAAATTTCGGAAAAATATAAAATAACAAAAAATAAAATTTTATATTTTTGGTGTAATATGCCCATGAAGAATAATTGTGTCATAGATTTATGGGTGATCTACCATATCCACAAATCTATTGAAATTTCTAAAATATTCATTTTTATTTTTAGAATTTTTGGAATAAAAATATTTACTTTCATTACTGAAAATGAAAAATATTTATTTTTTGTAAAATGTAAAATATTTATTTTAAAACTTTTTGTTATTTTAGAAAAAAAAATATATTTTTATAATTTTTAATTCATAGGTCTATTGAAATTTATTGTAAAATATTTTTTTTTGTAAGTTTTGGTGTGGTCTAACCATAATACTTACCATATTGTAAATCTATGGATGATCTATCACATCCATAAAATTATTTTCTATTACATTTTATTTTATTTTTATTTTTTAATAAAAAGAAAATAATTGTTTGAATAAGAAAATGTTTTACTAATTAATTATTAAGCTTATATTTTTGTAGTTATAACCTTATTAAAGTATACCCTTATATTTCTATATGTTGATTATGATATATTTTTTCATAAAAATCACTTATAAAATGTGATTTTTATGTATATATAACTCATTTAGGCCTTATATTTAATATTACTGGTGTATATTTATGACTTATTGGAATATTTATAGTGTTTTCATGGGTATCTTAATTTTTCATTCGTACCCATGTATATTCAAAGGATATCGCGATACGTCTCTTAAATTTGTCTTTTCAATACACTTAGCATTTTCAATACTTTGAACCTTGGTCCCTACAGCTGAATTATATAAGCTCTTGGTCTGCATTTATTTGTTCCAATTATAATTGACTCACGACCATTTTGGTTCAAGGTTCTAAATATCGACATAGACTAATACGTCAGTAGAGTGTATCGACCTGTGTTGATGCTTTTTTTATGTTTTTTTATTTTTTTCAAAATCAATTCAGAGGGGTCGATTTAAGTCCTGACTACCCTCTGAACCATGGTCTAACCTGATACAACCCCTGTAGGGGCATATCTGAAAACTCTTGACACGATACATATCGACTGATACGAGTCGATACATATTGGTACTTTGAACCTTGTTTTGGTTATTGCATACCTATTAAGACCAAAACTGATTACAAGCATTTATCTTGTCTCATACTTGTGTTTCTCGTGGTAAGCTTGTAAAATTGTCATATAATCATTATCTAGGGCTCCATTTAGGAAGAGTGCAAACAAATGGATGAAAACATGACTTCGAAACCAGAAATTCAAAAACATATTTGTGGTTTCAGTTTTGAAAAAAACACATACACACATACACAACCAATAGCATGTTCTTTTTTTGTATTTTTGTTTAAAAAACAATCAGATTTCAAACTAGATTACTTTATTTGCTTTTGAAACCAGCAACAGGGAAAAGAATTCCCATTATAGAACACCCCTAAATGTGTTGATTTACCAAATTTTTAAGTTTATTGTCAAATTACATGCTAAGCAGAGTTGTTGATTTTAATGATCAACAAGATGGCCTATATTGCTACTCCGGTTGGTTCTGGGTACATGACATGTCATTAGAGGGTTTATTTGAAATTGGTTCTATAATAATGTGGTCGATTAGAGCCCCTCTATTCAGACATGTGACTTTCTATTAATTTAGGAAAGTGGTTTGCTCCCATTTTTTAAGGGAAAATCTATGATATGGAAAAAGTATCTTTTCTATATCGTATCGGATGAGATGGACCACCAATCAACATTCGCCTTCTCTGTTTCGGTGAATAAACTTAACCGGCTTTAAAAACAACCATTTAAATTATATTTTTAAAAAAGAAATTCATTTCAATATAAGAAAGACGTTAACGTCTTCACTGTTAAACGTCACCCGAAAGCCGCTCTAGCGGATGGGGGTGCACGATGACCGGAAAAGCTCACTTCTGAAGGTGAAGAACGGCTGCCTCGGACGACTAGTACAGGGGGGCCTCTGACAAACAAAGACAGTCGGGAGCAAGAGAAGTCGTCTACCGAATGGAGAATGAAGGAGCACGGGGAAGTCGTCGTTTTCGAACAGAGTTCGTTTCTCCTTTTTTTGAGCACGGGGAAGAAGATGGCAGGGAGCAATCTACAAGATGGTTAATGGAGGAGCACAGGGAAGAAGACTATCGTCGTTTTCAAACGGAGGAATAGAGGTGTCGAGTTTCAAACAGAGCTCTTCTTCTCCTATTGTTGCATTCAGGGGTATAGCGGTAATAATTTTATGATGGTGGGGAACAATCTATTGGATGACGAATAGAGGAGCATGGGGAAGAAGACAGTTGTTGTTTTCAAACGAAAGAGCTTAGAAGTCATTGATTTTCAAACAAAGTTCTTTTTTTGAGAATGGGGAAGAAGACGTTGGGGAATAATCTACCGGACGACGAATGGAGGAGCACGGGGAAGAAGACAGTCATTTTCAAACGGAAGAATTGAGAAGTCATCGATTTTCGAACAGAATTCTTCTCCTGTTTCGATTTTTTTTGAACTACCAAAAAGAGCCTTCATTTCATTATTATTTCATAGGTGGTGAGCAAAACTAGAAAGCAGAAGCTTTCGCTCATTTGTTTTCTTTCTACAAAAAGGATCACAGTTGATGTTTACTCACTCTAGCCAGACTCTAATACGTACTAAGTAGCAGCAGTAGTAGTAGTAGGTCTATCTCCTACATCCTACAAATTACAGTTTATCTAAAAACCGGCGAAATCCAAGATGGAGAACAGTCGTCCACCATTATCATGTTTGTGGCGCTGCTTCTGCTTCAGGGGACAAGGAACAAAGAACGACTCCTCCCATGTCAAAAGCCAGCTCCTTGGCCTCCTTGTCCATCTGTTTCCTCACGTTGTGTTCTTTACCAGCGATGAAATTCCTCTTGTTATCTTGGGCGTTTATCCCAAATACAATTATCTGCAAATTCTCTTTCTCGGAAGCAACGACGGTGAACACATGCCCCAGTGGAATTATGAAACCTGTATTTGAAGACACACGGGAACTGGCCTTCTCATACTACACCCCATCACCTTCTCCTTCTCTTCCTCTCTACTTCTAACTGGAGATGTCTGGGCACGCCATCTCCCACCATCCATTCCCTTTCACTACAAAAACTATCCTGGTCAACCTTGTGTTGTACAAGGGAGCTAGCATTGCTCCGGCTCCCTGGCTGATGTTGCTAAATATGACGGAGACGTCGAGGTCTTTGAGCTGCTGGTAGTCGTAGGGTTGGGCCTCGTAGAGTTGTCCATAGCTGTTAGAATAGATGGGGCGTTTCTTCAACAGGTTGAATGGGCTCCTCGTCTCACTTTTGTGTATGCTCCACCGACGCCCGCCCTCTGATGATGAAGAAGCCTGCTCGCTCATGGCCTTAGTTTGTTCCTTTGACGCCTCCCTCATCACTCCCTTCCTTTTCTCTCCCAACAATCTCTTTAGTTTGTCTTTTGGAGTATTTAGAGCGGTTTCCAGGATTTCATTGCTAAATGCAATGTAGAATGATTCCCCATCTTCGCTGCTGGCGCTGGAGAATTTCGAGATGTGGCCGGGAGTTGAGATGGTCCTAAAGAGTGTGACTATCTGGAGGTTTTCGTTGTCGTCTCTATTCACCAAGTAGGCCATCATTCCAGCAGGAATCCTAGCTACATCTCCACACTCAAGATTGTAGGATTCCCTGTTATCATTGTGCACCAAGTTGATTGTTGCCTTCCCCTTAACAACGATGACAACAACATCTGCATCCCAGTGGTGGGGGATCAGGAAAGTGTTAGGTTCGGCTTCTAGGATAGCCTAGCGGTAGTTATCTAGACCACTCAGAAGCTTGAATCGAGAGCTGAATCTCTGCTCATCGAAGAAGTAGGGGTTACTCTTATGTCGCTCCTGCTACTGCTCCTCTCGGCTGCCTTCTCTTTGCTTGTTATCTCTTTGTGGTTTCAGCAGGTAAGCCAGTGACAAAGCTGCCGACAAAAGGAAGAGAGAGAGAGGAGGAAGAAACACAAAGGAAACTTGGCTTTGATCGCCATGACTGAAAGAAAGAAAGCTTTGGTGGACGGGTTCTCCTGTTTCAAATTGCGCCAAGGGGTATAACTGTTTCACTGATAGGGAGGAGTTGGGAAAAAAGTTCATATTTTTTTAAATATTTTAAATTTTAATTATAATATAAAATAATTAATTACCGGTTAATATAGTAAATTCGGTAATTACAAGGGATTTTCCATACGATATGGTTTTCCATATCATAGTCGGACCCATTTTTAAATAGAATTCTTTGAGAGTGGTTAACTCCACACTCCACTTACAATTAGGAGGCTTTAAGTTTAGCCACGTGACAAACCACTCTTTCAAAAGTGGGGGCAATTAAATAAAAAGCAACTAAATAACTGTTTCTCATCTCTATAAAAATAAAACTTAATTTAATCTCTTAAATTAAATAATAAAAAATGGGTGTTAAACAAAAATGATAAGCATACATAAGTAAAAAATATATATCAAAATAATAGTCGATCCTCAAACTAGAGAGCTTCTCTTTAAGACACATGGCCACCTCTTCTTTTAGACAAAGGCATCCAATACGTGGTTACCACTATTCAGATAAGTGGTCTTCTCATTTTCTAAACAGCTAGACATGTGACAATTTCTGAGAAATTCAAAGCTCACACCATTCAAACACATGGTCTTCTCATTTTTCTAGAAAGCTAGACACGTGTCATTTTCTGAGAAATTGTTGCTAAAGCTCACAACCCACTACCACCGTTTTCAATCCATTCCTAAAAGAATGCAGAAAATGCAAAAGTGGTTATCTACAACCACTTCTACCTACATTCTATCAATCTTAGTTAATCATTAACCCTCTACGTATCATAACAAAAGAAAACTATCCATATTCTAATAATTATTGAAAAGCTATTTTTTGAAATAAATATTTCTTGAAATTTTAATAATTATTTAAAACATTAATAAATATAAATTTAACAATATTGATTCCATAATGTAAATTTAACATTACTGATTCCACGTACTTAGTACGGGGTCATTCACTAGTTTACCACATGATTAATAGATTGGCAATTTTGACCCACCCATTCTAGTGGCGGGTTAGTATGGAACAAGTGACCCAATAGGGTCAGGGGGCAACAGGTTAGGGTGGGTTAGGTCGATGTACCAATTGAGTCATCAATGAGGATACATTTTGGGATCGAAAATTTCTCAGTCATTTTCAGTAGCTAGTCAGGGGTGGGGGGTTGGAAGGTTTCTCTACAATCTTTCATCTCCATCGTTCTCAGCAACCACTTAGGGTTCAAAAATTGCTCTACAACCTTTCACTTCTATTGTTTTTCCCATAAAGGGTAAATTTCCCATAAAGCTGTAGAAAGGGATCTCCAAAAGAAAGAAAAATTCCTTTTTGATTTTGAAGGAAAGAATAAATTATTGCTTAAGTACTTATGTTTCAACAATTTAACCCATAATGCTTTCTCTTAATTGAATTTATGAAAAAAAAAAGGTTTGAATTTCTATGCTACTTTTTTGAAAAGCTCTATTAATATCTTTAGCTCTCCTTAAGCTAAGACCTTCAAATTTAGGAGAGCAAATTACATCCCCATTAGTCCAACAAAACACAAAAGGAAATAGTAGAAACACACAAGTAAACTACGTTACATTAAAGATCAGAAAAGCCTAAAGTCCTCATGACATGAATAATCAAATCCCATTCTATTCGGTCATAGGCTTTCATCATATCTACTTTGATGGCAATAGACCTAACCAGTGTTTTTTAACCGTTATTGATCCAAATGATCAGACCGTTTGGCCCAGGAACCATTCAATCAACTGGTTCTGTTTCACCCTAAACCCGTTCTTTGGCCAAAAACCATTGACTTGATCAACGACCAATTGACCCAGGTGGTCAAACGGTCAACCCGTTCAACCCAATCAACAGTTTTTAGCCTTCTATTTTAATTATTTTTTAAATTTTTTAAAGTTGGAATGAGCCATTCGTTCGAACCAAATGGTCAAATCACTGACCTGAAAACCAATGGCCAAAGTAGTTTCAGTTCCAGGTCGGTTTTTAAAACATTGCACCCATCCTCTCTTTTATTATGCTTCATATAATGCAAGATTTCATGGGTCATAATTGCGTTATCTAAAATTTGCCTCTTAGGAATAAAACCATTTTGAAAAAGAGAGATTTTTTTACACAATACAAACAACATTACACAAGCTAATAGGACAAAAATCTTTAACCTAAGAACTATCTAAATTTTTAGGAATTAAAATGATACAAGTGTGGTTAAGTTTTCTCATAAACTTTCCATTAAAAAAAATCTTAAACAAATCCAATTATATCTTCCTTCATCCAAAAAACTTTGAAGACAAAAGCAAGAACCCATTATGTCCTAGGGCCTTAAGATTCCCAATACTAAACAAGGCTAATTCAATCTCCTCCTCCTAAGGGACCTGAGTCAAAACCAAGTTATACTCCTCCAAAATTACAAGGGTAAAAAGATCAACTCATCTAGACACCCCTGAGAGCTATACAACTCTTTGAAAGGCCTTATGATTAAGTCACTTATTTGACCATGGCTCGAGATCCAGTTCCCAGCCTCGTCTTTCATCCAAATAATCTTATTTCTCCTTTGTTGATGGAAGCAAAACAATGAAAAAAGATCGTATTTTTGTTCCCTACCTTTAGCCAAGTTTGCCTAAAGTTCTATCTCCAATATAATTCCTTACATTGCAACAAATAATCTCTCTCCCCCCTCCATTAGCTTGCTCCCCACATGAACATCCAAAGGACCCTTTTCGAGTTCCTCAATTTCATTCTTTATATGGATTAACCTTTTATTAAAATTCCCAAAATAGTCTTTATTCCATTGCCTAAATTCCATTTCAACCTTTCCAATTTTTTTGGCTATCCTGAAAGCTGCATAACCCTTGAGGAATTCGCATGGGCGCCCCACAGAACATGACTGTTGTGCATTGGAAAATCTCCCCATGGCATGTATGGGAGATGTTCTCAAGGCACGGGAGTGATGTGTTGTCGTGCATGTGTAAGGTACGCTCTGTGGGGCACCCATCTAAACATTTTATAAAGTAGTTCCACCCATCTTTAATAACCTCTACACTTTTCTCTAGTAAGCCACATTTGATAAAACCTAAAAGGATTAAGCTTATTAACCATTTGGGGAGAGAGATACAGCATCAAAGCATGGTGATCCCACTTAGGCCCTAGATCTAAAACAAAGTTAGGATAGATAGATAGCCACCAGGCCAAATGTCCTTTACCCTGGACAAATTTCTACCAAGTGAACCCTCCTCTAGTCTAATCTCATGAAGATCCAAGTCTCGAATCATATTAACAAGGGCTGAGGACACTCTACACTTAGTAGAACCAACCACATCAATAGAAAACATAGACCCATCTTCATTTACCATTCCAACTTCATTAAGATCTCCTATAATAACAAAAGGATAGTTCCAACTAGAAAATCTCTCATAAACTTATTGATCAAAAAGTCTACCATAAACTTGAGTCCAAAAACAATTCCTTTTAATGCCCTTCCGACTCCCCATAAAAGCAAACAAGGAGACACGGGGAAAACAAAGGTTGAGACTCAATTTTAAGTACAATATCTCTATTACATGAGAAA
Organism: Nelumbo nucifera; assembly: GCF_000365185.1. Next base: position 3,274,575 of record NW_010729126.1, read on the forward strand.
ACATGAAATATCAAACCCATTTTTCCAAATCACAAGTAAACCACCAGCCAGACCATTCAGGGGACATCAACAGAATATGGGAACTTAGTAACTTTGCTCAAGCAAGTAGCCTTATCACAAGGAATCTTAGTTTCGTTTAGAAAAATAACATCAAGGTTCCACCTAGAAACTAAGCCCTTTAAACCACGAACTGCCGGAGGGTGGCTACCCCCCGCCCCCCAAAAAAAGAAAAAAAGTAGCCATCACCAACCATAACAAGATAAAATCATAAATAAAAAATCTCACCTGAACATCAGCATCATTCCCCAATAATCCCCCATCCGAGCTCTACAATTTTTCCCCTACTGCTGCTAACATAAAGATCAAAATCCAAAAACACGTAACATAATAAGCAAAAATAACAACTAAAGTAACACCAAAAAAGCAACCCTCCATAATCTAACCCACTGTCCCTATAGGATGGGTCTTAACTGTAACAAGACCCAAACCCTCACCCAGTTCTCAAATCCAAATACCTGAATCAGTCCTCTGTCACTTTCTATAAGTAGCTTGTTCCTCACTTCCCAAGGTAGGTCCAATCTAGAATAGTCATATCTATTTGACTTCGGAGGTGGGGAAATCTCAAATCTAAAATCTGTGACTCCTTTTCAGCTTCTCCCGGTCACTTTCAAGACTTTTAGCCGCCATGCCATATCAGGCTATCATTACTAAATACGTCACCAGCCTACCCCCTGCAACTCTAGAGGATTCTATGTTGGGTTATAAATCAGGTTTGACATGACCGAACCAGGTTTGGTGGTTGGCCGAATTTACAAAAATTTTCTAACCCAACCCGGCAATCGATTTCCCGGTAATTTTGAATTCTGAAATTTTTGGATCGATCTTGCACTGAACCAAACCAGATTTGAAACCCAAATTAAAACTGGTCATACTTGACACAAAAACCACAAAACACAACTCTCAGAGTTGTAGTAGTTCATGCCCAATATCAGTCCCAAAATTGACCTCCAACTGAAGATGGCACAGTGTGTATGTGAAGCCAATTCAACAACATCATTCAAACACTATTCTCCAACCTGCTTGGATCAAATTGGCTCTGTGAACCTGATACACCCTGATGTTTTTCTTGCAAAAACACAGTGGATGACTGATAGAAATCAGTCCCTAACAATGCTAGGTCAAATTAGGGTTTTTGGGAGGCAAGGGAGAAGATGAGAGAATAAGAGAGTAGGGAGAATTAGATGAATAACTCTCCCTTCTTTCTCCTTTATATGGAGTACTCTCCTAATCTAATTAGGAACTGATCCAAATCAAATTTGGATCAGGGCTCTATCTTTAATCGATAAGCACTATCCTCTTAAAAGGGTAGGTGCTCAATACCCAGATCCATGCCCATTTTCAACCCAAGTCACATGACAATTTAAGTTGTCATGTGATCACTTAACTAATCATATTAGTAATGGGCCTTGGGCCCATTTTCTCTAATGGTTCACATCTCAAGGTGTTGCATGGCCACTTTGGGCCTGAATACTGTACAAAGGTCTCACACAAGTCCATAAGGGTTCGGCCCTGACCGAATTCACTGCTTAAGGTAGTGAATCCTTGACCCAATCAGCTTGAGCTCAGTTTGAGCCTAACATTTAAACATAAATGATCATTGGATTCAGCCACCCTATGAAGACCCAAGGATAATGGACTTATGTAAGATAAAACTCATCAGGTAATCAGCTCTATAATGGTCTCTTACACTTTACCTCTCGGCCCATAATCATTAGAACACTGCCTACAGGGAATGACCTCTTTCTTGACTGCAAAACACAGTATCACACTCTCTACTTGGATGGATCCCGGGATTAAAACCTTTTTCATAAAATAGTAATATAACATATAGATACATTTTGAAAATCAGATTTTAAATACAGTTGAAATCCACTACCTGTAGTTTAGGTTTCCATTAGAAAGTGTAAAGCTTGATATTCACTTTGCTTGACAAAAGGGTTGATCATATCACTATGATCACCCACTCAAGTAATTTCCCAAACTGCCCCAACATGCCCAAGCATTTGACCCTTGATGGACTTCACTAGTTGGCACATCAAAAACAGCTCAGTCCAATACCTAATGCAGTATCATAATTAAGTCTGGGGTTAAGTGCAATTTTCGAGTTTTGCCCATCCATCTCCAAGGTCCAGGGCATAATTGGAAATTGGTTCGGGTTCAATGTTTATTCTAAACACCCACTGGATGTGCTTGGGGTCTAACCCTAGCAGCTGAGGCAAATTGTTCCACCAGTTCGACAACACACTAATGTTAGTCTTGTCAAGATAAACTCTTCAAGTTTATCCAGTGGCTGAGAACATTCTAAACTAACACGAGTTTCGTAAGTATCCAGTTTAAGGAGTAATTCACAAAAAAGCATACTGATTAGAACATGAAACAATAATGTATTTCATTCATTCACTCATAATGTTTTATGTACATCAATCTTATTGGAACTAAAGGCATACACTGTTTAACATTCTACCCCACCAACACCATCTAATTTGCCATCTCCATCCTTAGAACTTTCCCAACTTGCTTTCAAAACACACCATGGTCCTTGAATTGAAGAAAACATCAAGATCACCAACACTAGGAAGAGGACCTAAGTGACAACTACAAAAGTAATGACCTAGTTCCCCACAATGGTAGCTGAAATAAGCAAGCTCCTTATAATGAAAGATGGCCCAAACAATAGGAGATAAAAAGATCCCATATTTTAAAGGTTGGCTTAAAGATATTTGCACCTTAACTCAAAGATAAAACTTTCCTCTTGAATAACATACACTCCCAATTTTTTCCCTATCGTTGAACCAATGTCAGTAACAATATAATCATTAGATCATGAATCTAAACCCAAACTTTTGCCTTAGTAAGAGAAATAGAAAAAACTTGCCCAACATTCCAGTCTTTAATAAGAATCCATTGATCGAAAACATACCAGGGACCATCCATAATCACTTTATCAAAATGATGAACCTCTCAAAACAAAGCTCAAAAATGTCCTCTTTGATGAGGATGAAACATAACTTCCTCAACACTCATGTTCCAAATACTATGTGAAACCCAACAAAGATCATGGAATGGGAAGACTGTCTTGGGGATTAACCTCCCAATATAGTAACGTCGGTCTTCAAATTGGACCAACACACCCCTAACATCCAGAAAATTTACACCTAAATTAACCCCCTCACTGACAACATTGTAATAGTGTTTGTTCCTGTCAGAGTTGTGGTGGTTCCAAACTCTGGGAAAAAAAAAATATAGAGGAAAGGACAGGAAATTTTAGCTATTGAGAAACTTGTCAAAAGAGATGTAAAGGTGGGCAAGAAGCATGGTTGTTTTGTGGGGGTGATGACTGGTGAGAGGTTTGCTAGGACAGCCTTTGAGGAGTTCAAGAGGAAAAGGAAAGAAGAGAGGTTGAAAAAAGTCATAATTAGGGGAGGTTGAGAGGTTTTGAATGAAGAAGATGATGGACAGGAGGAAGGTTTCGAGGGGGAGGATTAAGAGAGGGATGTTGCTTGCTGATGTTTGGTTTTGAAGGAGTTGGAGGTGTGTTGGACTATTTAGGCTCAAGGATAAGAGGGTGTTTTAGTAGGTCCTTGATCGAGTTTGTTGGAGCTTTGGCAGCTTGAGCTCTAGTATGTTTTGTTTGGTTTCTTTGGGTGTACTTTGTGATTGCGGCTGATAACTTGTCACCTTTCTTTTGTAATCTTTCTTTTTTAATAAAATTTTGTTTTACTCTTCAAAAAAAAAGAGTGGAGGAGGTCCATCTGAGCTTATGGTGAGGACCTCTCACCACCCCTCTTTACTCTTCTCTAATATAGATGTAGATTCTCACGAACAAAAGACAAAATCAAATCTAAAGCAAAAGTAAACCAGAATTTATATTCAGCTTGTTTGCACTTCCATGCATTTACACCAATACAAATGAAATTCGCACTGCAAATTAGGTCCTTTCTTTGCTTTACCACTTTTCTTAGATCACATAGGTGGAATTAGGATATTATGTCCAATAAATTGAACCTGTACAACCTGGGCCTGAGATTCAGTTGCAGATTTGCAATTGCACGGGAAGGCTGAACATCACATAAAGTCAAGTTAGTCAACCTACCAAAACTCATATACCCTTTGCCTCTAATGGTAGGTAGCAAAGAAATCCATGATACTTCCCATCTTCAAGAAAATAAGCTAAAAAGGATCACAAATTAGCATAGATTCCCTATGTTTTGGACTTGAATGCCTCTGATATACTAATTAGAGAAGTAGCTCAAAACTCCAAAACAGCAAAATAGTATGTACCTTTATCTTCACTACCTTCCAAAAGATACAAAAATGCTAAACTCCTCTAATGCAGTTCAGTTTTTATTTATCCAGCTCCCAAACAATACCTCCATCCTCTGCAACGATTGAGAAGAGCATTAGCATATGATCTACCTCAAACCAGAAGTAAGAAAATAGAAAGCATACCTACCTACTTTTGATCCAATATTTTGGAGGAAAACACTAAGCCAATCCTTGGACCATCAATTTTTTTGGTTGGTTCTAGCATCTTAGCAATTCAAACATACCTAAGGAGATATGATTTGTGGAACATAAATCCTAGAGCATGTTTTCAATGGTTCAGATGCTATAGCCTGGCCAAGTATGATGATCCTCAGGGACTGGCTTAGTGTACTTTGGACCCTTGAACAACAAAACTATTACATGCCACCTTACCAATTATCTTAAGTAAAATGGAGGTTCAAACCATGAACATAGATGTTTGGGTCCAAACCTTTACTTTTTTTTATCAGTCAAAACTTTTACTCACTTATCAAATGACTCTTGACTGCACTTTCCTCCCCCCAATCCCAAAGGAAAAAATAGAAAGAAAACAAGGGTTTCTAGGTTCAATCATAAATTTGCTCAGCAATAGCAAATAGGAGAGACTTGCACAATCCAAGTTTTACAAATGGAAATCCGAGGAGTGAAACCACCAATGAAAGCTACCAACAAAGATACCCACAAAAACCAATCTGATAGATGATTACTTTTTGTTTTTCGAAGAGTAAGGATAAAATGATTTTATTAAAAAGAAAACAAGTACAATCAGATCAGGTGTCACGGTGACAATACCAGTACACCAGTCCAAAATAAAAAGATTTGCATTTGATGATTATAAAAGTCCACCCTATCACAGAAACCAAAGGATGCATCCAATGTTCCTTAGATTGAATAGCTGCAATCATCAAAACTAATTAAGTACTTATTATGTAGGAGCAATAGTAACACCCTGCGCTGGCAAGTGAGAACACGAGTTTGAATCAGAGAGCAAATGCCAAAGATTAAGACCATATCCAGGTCCAGTGTACCCCTTCCAAGACCCCAGATAGTTAGGACCAATATTAGGTAATGGTCTTATGGCCTATTATGCAGGGGACCCCAGACCCCTTGGTATATAAGTAAAAGGGCAGCCCAGGGCACGAGGCACCCACTAATGCAGGGTCTGGGGAGGGACAGATGTATGCAGCCTTGCCCCTGCACATACAGAGAGGCCATTTCCAAGATTTGAACCATGGTCACCCAGGTCGCAATAGAGCAACCCAACCATTGCACCAAGGCCCACCCTCACCCATTGGCATATAAGTCCTACCCATCAAATGGTAGGTCCAGTCTTATTATGTACAGACCATGTAGCGTTACAGACTAGGGAAACTATCCAGAATATCTTGGACTAGTATCTTTTTATTCATTTTTTACTTGCTTTCTTACTGCTTTTTCCCAGGTTGTGAACTGCAACTCAGCAGCACTGCCCCCTAGACATCAACATTCCGGTGCTCTATTCCAATGGTTTGCAAAACATACCTTTTATTTTCTTGTCTATCCATTTCTCAACCAACATCCCTGCACCAACTCCAGCTGCACAGATTGCTCCATAGAGTGCAATGGCCGAAGGTATGGATCTTCGAGGGAGAAAATAGTAATCTGGGACTTGTCTAATTTTTTTTGGGAGTCGCTTCTTGGTGACAGGTCCACCACTTGAACCATTACCTATGTCACCACCGACTGTTTTCCAGTCCACCCCTTTCAACAAGTCTTTAGGCTCTTCGGTCCCCATGAAAGTAAACCAGTTTGTTTTACAGTTCTATTCTGCAGAAGAAAGCAAAAACAATTGCCTTGTGATTGCAAAAATTCATAAAATTAGCTAACAATAAAAAGAAGAATGACAAAATACTTGTGTTTCCCTGCAAACTAAGTGAATGTTTGGCAAACTGATGAATGGTGTACATGATAGAGAACTATGAAAATAAAAAATACAAAGACAAGGAAAACACAGAAAAATAAACAAATCTAAAGAAAACACATTGTCAATCATGCTGAAGATCCCTTAAGAATTACCAGGTTCTGCCTGAAGGTGGTGTGGGGCATTGCAATGGGGTCTTCTCTCCCAAGATGGTTTTCTTTTTTGAAAAAGAATGGTAACTTTATTCAAGAGGCAGGAGGTACATGAGTAGATGCACACAGAAATTACAACTCAAAAAGATTAAATAGGAAGAAATCTATCACTAAACAAGAAACCCCTGTGTGCACCACTCTTTGCAAGGCCATCAGCAGAAGAGTTCAGCTCCCTAGGGATCCAGCCCAACTGTGCATTCAAGTTAGAGAGGATATCTGTAGCTTCAGCCAAATAATGAGCTAAAGCCCAGGAACCACTGCCATGGTCAGATAACCACTTAATAGTATTTGCAGAATCTCCTTATATGAGTATATTCAGGTAGCCCAAATCTCTTGCAATCCTGATTCAAGTTAAGGTTGCCATGACTTCAGCCTTTGTTGAAGAGGCTATTCCAATCAGTCCACTGAAAGCCCAATTGATTGTACCATCTCTTCTTCTAAAAATTCCACCAATTCCTGCTGCACCTGGGTTTCCAATTGCGCTTCTGTTAAAGTACAGGGTTATCTCCCCTTCCTCTACAGATCTGTGGAATTGGGTGGTGGTGAAAGACAAGTGTTTAGAAAATAAGAAATCTGTGGCATTTCTTTGAAAAACAGAGATGGATACTCCTTTAAAAAACTCTGATTGTCCAGAGGAAACATCTATAGGAAATGATAGACAAGAGCTCCTCGTGGTTTCTTATTCCGTTGTTGAAAATACGGTTATTTCTTTCTTCCCAAATGCTCCAAAGGATAGCATGAACTACTGAAAGCCACAAAATCTTCCCTCTTTTGCTTAAACCTCTTGTTGTCCATTGTCTGAGACATTCTATCACATGTTCTGGGAAGGACCAACTATAACTGAGAAGATTGAGAAAGAAACTCCAAAATTTCCTGGTTTCCTCGCAGCGAATCAGTATGTGATTGGATGATTCCCTGGCTTTTAAGCAGAAGCAGCATACATGTGGGGATAAACAGGACCTTCCATGGTTCTTTTTCTAGAGGAGGTCAAAAGTGTTGATCCTCTTCAGACTAGCTTCCCACACAAAAAAAAAGCAACTCTGGAGGGAATATGGGCGCACCAATTTCTCTTGAAGGGGAATTGAACAGTTGCCTGTTCTTCCTCGATTAGAGCCCTGAAGCAGGACTTAGTTGAAAACTTACCGGCTAGGTGTAGGGTCCAGACTCGATGTCGGGGGTATTTGGAGAAAGGTATACTTCTCTGAGAATGTATAGAAATCTAGTTATTTCATCGAGTTCATTGTCTCTCGAAGGTAGGGCTGTTCATAACAAGACCCAAACCGACCAACCCGGTCCGATCCAACCCGAGTTGGCCGGTTTTTCTTCAGCACCGGTCGGTTTCAGGTTACAAAAAAACATAAACCGATGGTTAGATATTATATATATATATAATATATCCGACTGATATATTTCAGTTTTAATATATATATATATATATATTTCAGTTTTAATATATATTTCAGATATATATTTGTGAAATATATATATATATCAGCTTTATTTCGGAAATATACATATTATATATAAAATTTCAGCTTTAATCCATCAAATCATTTTTAATTTCCAGGCATCCAGCCTTCGCTTCTTAGACTTGAATCCTTTACCGTTCACACCGAGAGAATCATTCACAAAACCGACCCAAACTGACCAGGTCGGTTTTACTTAGTACAGGGTTGGTTTCGGTTTCATTTCTAGGTAAACCAACCAGGTCGGGTCAGTTGGAAAAACGCCAGTAAACCGACCCAACCCGACCCGTGAACAGCCCTACTCAAAGGTCTTTTAAGGTCTAGGTTCTAGTTGAACTGAGAAGGGGATGAGGACAATACAAGAGAGATGTGAGATTCTTGGTTATGGGTAAGGCTGTAGAGGCGAGGAAAGGAAGTGGCCAAGGTAGAGTCACCCCACCAAACATCAGTCCAGAATTTTATTTTATCCCCATTTCCCACATTGTACCTGATATGGGTTTTGGATTGTCTTGCCCTATCTGGGTAGGCTTGGTGATGTATTCTCATTTTTTTTTACTTGCTAGCAATGGGTACATGGCTACATGACTTGCACATGGATAATAATAATAATAATAACAATAATAATAATAATAATAATAATAATAATAGTAATAATAATAATTGGTGGTGTTTTTCTTTTATTGGTTTTTGCCTACCTGTCCAAAGAACCCAAATAGCTGGGACCAATATTGAGTAATGGCCTTTATTTGTATAAAATGGCAGCTCGGGCATGAGGCTCCCGCCAATGTGGGGTCTGGGGAGGGATAGATGCGTGCAGCCCTATCCCTGCACACACAGAGAGGCTGTTTCCAAGATTTGAACCCTGGTCACCCAGGTAACCTTTCTTTGTATATTATGTAAAATGAAAAGCATGTTGGGTTGAGTATTGTACTCTTAAATATTTTATTATACAACTGTTTTATCCACTAAAATAAAAGCAGTAAGTCATTAAATTCAGCCATTTCAGCTGTTATGGCCCCTTAGGCTCATAAGTTCCAAAAGTCACTAAAAGAGTTACATGTGTATCTTTATTTCTCTTGGTAGGCCATGTTCACTTTTAACAAGGTGTAAATGGATTTTGAAATCAGGATCACAATATATTCAATTGGCACCACTGTTTTTCTTTTTTTTTTTTTTTTGATCACTTTGAATTAGCAACACAATTGCCATGAACTACAGTAATAAACTAATAGAATAAAAAAGGCCATTACACAATGTTGGTTCCAGCTATTTGTGGTCTTGGGAGGGGTAGACTAGGTAGTCCTAACCTTTGGCAGCATAAAGTGGCCGCCCTCAGACTTGAACCCTTGCTCTCACACTAGGCAGACCAAGGTTTTACCATTACACCATGTAATGGCCCCTTTATAAAGTAGAATATGACTCAAAAAGTAGGAAAAAACACTAATAGAATCATCATCATCATCATCCAAGCCTTATCCCAACTACGTGGGGTCAGCTACATGAATCCTGTTTGCCTCCAGGAAATTTCCTCTCTATAGAGGACCTCTTCTAGCTCCTTCTTCAACTACCACCTCAACTCTCTCTTTTGTTCTTTCATGGTTCCTTGAGATTCCTTCTCGCCTAATTCCTCGATGCAGGAATTTAAGGTGGACTTCTGCTCCTCTATTCTCCCAAAGTGATCTTTGTTCCATTCTTTTATTTTGGACCTCAACATTTTCAGTTTCTTGTGGAACCAAATTCCTTTCCATTTCATCCCTCTCCTTATCATTGAAGATTTTGGCATTCCTTTCCTCCCAAACAGTCCACACCAAAGCAGCTCTCGCACACCTCCACAAGACTACCTCTTTTATTTGGCCACCTAAAGGTTGTGGGGTTAAGTAGATTGCAAATCTGCCTTGGTTCTGTCCACCTGCACCCAGAAAGATCAAAATGCTCTTCCCAGAGGCCTACAACAAGAGGACAAGAGATTAGTAAATTCTGTCTCTAATAAGTGGGATGGAGTACACTGAGTCTCTATTTCAATATTTCCATTGTTATGAAAATTTAAATAACTATTAAGGGAAAAAGAGACTTTTTGGTGATTCCATTAAACATAACTCAGACGGGGGAAATCTTAGTCCTTTTTGAAAAGAGAAGGGAGGTCTTAGTATTTAGCACAAACCTTGGGAGGTTTAAGCGTTTACCCTTTTTCTCACCAGTAACTGATATGACTTGGTAATAAGAGGGGGGAATCAAGTCCACTGTAATCCTGATTCTCAATTGAAAAAGCCATCACCCAGTGTTGATCCTAGCTATAAAGGGTCTTGGGAGAGAGGTGAACTGTCTATGGACCTAACCTTTGGCATTTTCTTGCACACAGCAGCCACTCTCAGATATAACCTAACTGGCTAACTCTGACTCTCAATTAGATAACCTAATTTCTGATTGTGCTTCTATTCTAATGGGAGACATTATTTCTGGTATCCACATAGGAGATACACCAGAAAGGAAGTGAGAGGTTAGGGGCTAGATGCATGAAGACAGTGCCTACTTATGATTGACTAGTGCTGGCATTAATTTTTATGTTCATCGTCAAAAGAAATATAAAAATCAGGCCTGCTGATTTTGATAACGGTGAAGAGTGAATTTAGGAGGTGAAAAATCCAATAGGGAAGAGGATGAAGTCACCAGAGTGAAAGAAACAGATAATGCAGGTAAAATAAAAGAAGCTTACGGCTTATTCAGGTACAAATAAGAGAAATAATGTGGAGATGCTTGTCAACAAAACATTAGAGTATGTAAACTTTAGGATAAAGAGAGAAGGTTGACCACCATTGAGAAGGTTCCAAACTTTAGAATGGACGGTGATGGGCTGTTCAGGGGAGAGTTGCTAGAGTCCAAAGCCTAGGAACAACATTCGGAAGGGAGGTGCTGTTGTCCCTAATTGAATTTGAATAATCTATTTCAGAATAACGAAAATCCAACTATGAAAATGGTCATCCAGTTCCATGTGAAATATGATTAAAGTGGTAAGCAAACAAGTGCAGAGGTGGAGCACATGACCCACAAGCTATGAAAGCTTGAGAACAATTCAATGCATTTACTTCTTTAGCTAAACAACCACTAATTTTTTACTGATTAAAGTTTCCATAACCAGAACCATACTTGAAAACACATGAAATGGGAGCCACTTTGACAACTGCTTGACAACCAAATCCTTCATGGATTAAAAACATTAAATAATAACCTATGATAAGGATTCATTTCTGATCGGTTAGGAATTCAAACTTGCATTACCCTAAAACATGATAATGTCCGACAAAGTAGCAGCAGCTTCAGACGTAAATCAAGTGCCTTAACAAATTCAAGCAACACGAAACCGTACAGATCATAAACATTAAGAAATATATCAAGCCTCACTTCAATTTCACGCATAGGAGAAGGAATCAAATTCCTTGAGGAGCTCCATGTATAAGTGTATAACATAAACCAAAAGAGTGAAAACACTAGTTTAGACACGAAGTTTTGACTTTTGAGCCACATACCGCAAGAAGCTCCGCATTAGCTGAGTCAGAAGCTAGGGTTTTCTTTTAAAGCCGTAAACGATCTCTTCTACTCTTCTAATAAAACTCGAGCTGCCCATCCAGAACACTTCCTTCGTTCGCCATTGAGAGTGGGGAAACAGAACACCGTGTAGGAGTGGATTCGAGCCGAGCCGAGCCGAGCCAGTACGAGGCTCGATTTCGGCTCTCCAAAGTAGTACAAGCTCGATCTCGATTCGAGCTATAACCTTGAGTTCGAGCTCGGTTCGAGTCAAAAGCTCATTCGTTCAAGCTCGATTCGGCTCGAGTTCGATTTAAAAAAAAATATTTTATAAAAATAAAAAATTATATATAAAAAATATTTTTTATTTGATATTTTAAAAATTAAGAATTGGAATATTTTTATTATATATTATTTTCTATAAATATATATGTATATTCGAGTTCGGCTCGTTTATTAATTGAGCTTATAAATTGGGCTCGAGCTCGGCTTGAAGCTTAGTTGAAACCGAGTTGAGTCGAGCTCGAGCTCGGCTTGAAGCTTAGTTGAAACCGAGTTGAGTCAAGCTCGAGTAGCTCGTGAAGAGCTCGGGTCGTGGCCACCCCTATCTGTGCACAAGCACAACTTTGCCTGTTCGAAAACTCACGTGCATGGCTTTACAAGGCTCCACGCAATGTTTTAAAAACCGACCCAGAAGCCAAAATCATTTTTGCCTCTGAGTCATGAGTCACCGGTTCGACCGATCGATTGAATGATTGCACACACAGACACATACACACACACATATATACATATATACATATATACATATACATATATATGTATATATATATATATATATACATATATATGTATATGTATATATGTATATATGTATATATGTATATATGTGTGTGTATATGTATATATGTGTGTATGTATGTATATACATACATATATACATATATGTGTGTATATATATGTATAAATATATATTTTCGCAATAAACAATGTATAAATATATTTTAGATATATTATATGTATTGTTTTATATTTAATTTATGTTTTTAATTCATTTTTATTTTTTATTTATAAAAATATTAAAAATTGCAATTTGAGGGCAAAAAAGGGTTTTTACATGAAAATAATGGGGCAAGGCACCTATAATGCCTTGGGATGCATAGATTTCGAAAAGTTACCCAAAATAAAAAATCACCCCAATCGAACACTAGAGCGCAAAGTTATGGTCTCCAAAAGTTTTGTATGCATTAAGTGTGCAACCCGCAACCCGATCACCAGGTTGAATGGGTCAATGATTGAACTAGCCGAGTCGAACAGTTCTTGACCAAGTCAACAGTTTTTGACCGTCTAACGGATCTTGATTGAACCAAACCCGAAATCCTAGCAGAGTGATGGTTCGAACCAATGTTTTAAAAACCAACCCAAAGGCTGAACCATTTTTTGTCTCCGGGTCACCAGTTCAACTGGCCGAGTCGAACGGTTCAAACCATGCCATGTCATCATATATATATATGTGTGTGTGTGTATATATATATGTTTTATTAATAAATAATGTATAAATATGTTTTCAATATGTACTTTTATATTTGATTTATATTTTTTAACTCAATTTTTAATTATTTTTTATTTATAAAAATATAAAAAATTACAATCTGAGGCCAAAAAGGGTTTCTTTTTTTTGCAATTTGGTGCCTTGGGATGCATAGATCTCAAAATGTTACCCAAAATAAAAAAATTACCCCAATCGGACATCGGAGTCCAAAGTTATGGCCTATGAAAGTTTGCATACGTTGAATGAGAAACTCACGACCCAGTGACCGGGTCAAATGGGTCAACGGGTGAATCGGTCGGGTCGAACAGTTCTTGACCAAGTCAAGTGTTTTTTACCGTACAATGGGTCTTGATTGAACCAGACCCAGAATCTTGGCCAGGTGATAGTTTGAACGGTTTGATTAATCGAGTTGAAAACACTGGTTCAAACGATTTGACCAATTGGGTCAATGACGGGTTGAAAACATTGGCACCATGAGTCCATGACTGAGATGGATTTGGATTTGGTTTGGACTGCTGCTTTGGTCCAATATCGTAGGGCCCACAAGTCTTTTTGTGGAGGTTAGACCGAGTCCGGATCACCTGCCAACAAAATACGTTTAACATTCTACCAACATCATTCGACACCGCAAGGGGTGTAAATGGATCGAATTCGAATGGAATTAGGCAATATCTTAATTTGAATCCGATTAGAAAATTCAATATTCGATGTAAATTGAAAACAAAAGTTTGAATTTGATTAAATATTCAAATGTTTGTTTGATTCAGATTTGACCGATTTATTGTTTTAGGTAATTAACAAATATTTTTATATAAATACATAAATTGTCTATATAATTCAATTATATATAATTTATATAAAATATTTAAATATTTCATATATTATATATACGAATTAAATAATTAATCAAATCTGAATATTTGTCGAATCAAATCAGGTCATTTCCGATTATGTAGAATCTCGAATTCGAAATCAAATTTTCGAATACTGTTGACACCCCTATGCACATTTCATGCATGGTAGCTAGGTCCCACTTTTATGGTGGGCCCCAATTTCATTGTGAGATGTGTGGTGTTAGATCAAGATGGTAGGGTGTTGGAACGTGTTTTGTTGGCAAGAGATCCCAACTTGGTCAGATCTACTAACAAAAATAAAAGATTGTTCCAATATGTTCCAACATGATATGTGTTCGTACATTGCAAATATGGTGGGTCTCATCCTCATCATGGATCCCAAACTCATGGTGAGATGTGTGAATACATATTATGTTGGTGAAGTGAAGAATTTGGATTTGCTAATAATAGAGGACACCTCACACCAACCTCACATCATTTCTATATGGTCAGCAATGTGTTGTGAGGTTGGTGCCAAATGCCCTCTACGATGTGAACCGTAGATCTTACTTTAAGTAGCCCTGTAACGATTGATGTATTGACTTGCTGGTTTTGTTTTTCATTTTTGCAAATGTTGTGAGCAGATCCCACTCCCTTTTTCAAGTCGGAATATCTCTCCATGAATGACAATATACAAGTACAAGAGATGTTTCTGATGTTCAGTTGGAAATGCTATGAGGTTGGTGCGGGGCATGCTTTGTGATTTGAACTATAGATCTTACTTTAAGTAGCCATGTGATAACTAACGTGCTAGCTTATTAATCTCTTTTTTTTTTTTTTTGCTTTTTTTTATTAACCATTGCTCATAATTATACACCAGAGAATAACCCTCGTACTAATTAAGTACGAGGGTTAGTTTTTTGGTTGATTATAATTACACCTACATATTATTTTGGTTTTTGTTTTTCTTGTTTTTTGTAATAATATTATTTTATTTGAGATTCATTATTTATCTAGTAATTATATTTAGTTTAATTTAAATAATTAAATTAGGTTTAATTTGTAATTTAAAAATCTTCATAATGACTTTTATTTGAATTTAAATTGAATTACAAGGATTAATATAAGCACCATGTTCTTTTTGGTGAGACCGGGTAGACACATGTATGGAAAAGAAAGCTTCTATTGTTTATTCAAAAATTAGAATGCCATGTGTATGAACAAGAGGCCCTTTACTCTCCAGGTTTTCCTTTAACTACTTATAATAGGAATTGGCTATAACATATCTAATATATTGAGAGCATTACTATGAGCAAGAGTTTTCAATAAAAGAACTCTTCGAACTTAATCAATTAGAGTGAGAAAGACTAGGTAGCCATCGTGGCTTATACGTTTCTAACCAAGAATTGAGATTCTTTTCATGTGCTAAGCTTGTTATTGTATTGCATCCTCTTGCTTGTGACATTAGTTTGTATTGTATCTACTTGTATCTGCCTATTTAAAGGCTTTAGATGTATCCATGCTTTAGCTGTTATTATTGTTTGTTGTATTTAAGGTGTTATAAGAATTGAACACTTGTGTTGGTAGGGATAGCTCTAGGAAAGTTTATCTAGGTCTAGCAGGCATTTGAAAGTCCTATTGGTTTGTAAAGGTTTTATTATCACTTGGGAAGTCTAGTCAAGTTGGTTTAGTGGAAATTTTAGGAGGGGCCTTAGTAGAGGAGGTAGGTTGGGGTTGGTCGAACCTCTCTAAAAATTTCTATGTACTTTACTTATCTTATAATCTTCATTTTCTTACTTATTATTGCTTATCTTATTGAATTCTATTACATTGCATTCTTTAGCATACACAACCTTCACATTGATTGTTAATGCATATATCTTGTAGAAGGATTTGGGTAAAAAGGTGGAAAAGTTTTCAAGTACCCACCCTCATCTTGGATGAGTAGGTGAATTGGGTGGAACATGCCTGTCAGACCTCTATCCCTACGGGATTTGAGATGAGGGCTCCCATCGAGGAGGAACCTAGTAGCTCCTATTGAGCTCTCATGAGGTGGTTGTGCATGTATGAGGACAACCTAGTAGCTAAGCTTAGGTTCCCCATAGACGAGTAGGTGGCCCAGATTGGCTTAAGTTCCCACGGATGAGCTAGAGGCCTCAGGAGAGTGTGGAGATATTCGACAACAAGCTAGTTGTAGGCAAAGGGTTCAACAGGAGAACCCCCTCTAGTCCAACACTATCAAGTTTTTGTAATAGAGTGGCCAATGACCATAGGCGGCAACATGCAAAATATATAGTTGGCCAAGGCATTGGCTCTAGGGTGTATATTCCAATCAACCAAGTCGAGGTTTCATCTCATCCAGCCAAGGTTCTCCATAGGCAAGCTTACAACAAGATCATGGAAGTTGTATTTCTTTTTCCTACTTTTGTTCCTTATCTCTATACATTGTGATATTAGCTTCTTTATCCTCTATAATTGAAATTTACCGTGAATGCCCGATATGATTGGTTAACAAACATGTCCCACTAATACACAATTGTAAAGAGAGGCTAGGCCACCTATGAGGCCAAGATGGTGAGGTTAAAGGCCAAGCTAGAAGAGATCAGGTAGAAACTCAAATTTACTAAAGGAGAAGGTTATTGCTATGGAGGCCTGGGTGGGGGAAGAGCGAGCACATGATGTTGTAGAGTATAAGGAGTTGGCAATCACTCACCGCAAGAATCTAAACAAATATGAGATCAACACATTATTGGATGACTTCGACATGTGCACAACCAAGGTTACTTAAGTGTTCTCCAACCTGAACCCAAGCTTTTTAAATTAGAGGCTACCCTTGAGGATTCTATTGTTGCAGTCACAGTCAGGGCTGAAATAGAGGGCATTGAGTTATAAAAAGATTAGAGGACCGACCACTTGGTACCAAGGAGGCCTGTCTCCTAGGGCCAATACTTTAGACCTTTCTTTTTTCCTTTTACTCTAAAGTGTATGTACCTTGGACCTATGTGCCCTTATATTTTCCCCTTTTTTTTCTTTCCTTTTCTGAACTTTCAATGTATAAATAGGTGTTAAGCCTTTTCAAATAGTAATGGTCTAATATTTGTTTCTTTATTGCTTAATTTCGAGTTGTTTCACAAAACTTTCCATAAAAATCACCAATTAGGGTTGGTTGTCAGTCTGAGGTACAATTTTATTGATGGTACATTCTCGGACTATGAGTTCTAGGAGCATGACATAGGCTTCCCTTCCAATATCTCTAAGTGATAGGTGCCCAGACTAGTGACTTTGGTGATGCGGTAGGGTTCTTCTTTGTTCGATGCAAGCTAGTTCTAAAGCTATATAACTTTCCTAAGCACAAGGTACCCAAACCAACGTGAACTATTCAATGCCAATTTGCTGTGATAATTTCCCAAAGGGGCTGCCGTAGAACTACTTGATATTGGAGATGAGTATTCGTGGTATCCTAAACTAAATAACTGATCTTCTATAAGAACCCATGGATATTCTTTTCTACAATTTAGGCCACAAACTCAACTTTCAACCATTTGGTGAAGTAGTTTGTGGCCATTATGAGGGATTGCTTCTATCTTGTTGCAATTGGGGATGGGTCCAAGATAACCCTGCCTACATGTGTGAAGGGCCATAGGCTATAGATCGGAGTCAGGCAGGGAGCAGGCTAGTAAACGATGTTAAAGTGTCTTTGGCAGTTATTATATCACTTAATGAATCAAGTTACATTATGCATCATGGTTAGCCAATAGAATCTTTGTCATATGGCTTTATGTGCTAAGGCCCTGCCTTGAAGTGATTACTACAAATGCCTTTGTGTATTTCCTAGAGGGGGCAGTTCGCCTCCTCCACCCTAAGGCACTTCAGTAGGTTAGGGTGAAATACTACTTGTATAAGTTTTCTCTGATGACGATGTATCTGCCAGCTTAGTGGTGATCTTCTAAGCTTATACTTGGTCTTCTTGTAGTTTTTCATCTTTCAAGGGTGAGGTAACATTTCAACATCCATTGTCCTTCTATAGTTAGTGACTTAGTGCTAGCCAAGCTAGCTAACTTAGATAGGGCACCAACTTGAACATTTTTCGTCCAAGGTATCTTATGTAAGATGAAGTTGTATAGGTTATTGATGAGGTTTCAGACTTGTTATCACTTGATTTTTGCTCAATCCGCTACCTGAACCCCCAATTCACCCCAAGCACCCAATCAAACCATTCTGATCCCTCTAAAATACCAAATAACCCAAATTTCAGCCCAAAAGCCTCCAAATCCACCTTTAAATCCGTCTGACATCAATCCGATGGCTCCGATTAACCCCCATTTACACCTTGATCATTAGGTCAGACACCACCATCAAATCCTAGACCTCTTAAAACACCTGTCCATAAAATTTCAACTTAAGATTCCTCTGTTTACCCTTCCATCAAACTAAGATTTCATTTTAACTATTCTCATTGACCTAAAGACCCATAACCCAAATCCCCTTGATCCTAAAACCTTAGGACCAATCAGAAAACCCCATTGAACCCTGGACATACCAAAATATATGCCTATAAATTTTCAACCCAAAACTTCTTTGTTTGCTCCTTCATCAAGCCAATATTCCATTTTAGACCCTTTTCGTTGACCCAAATTACCATGATCTTGACATATTTGAACCAACTAAACATTTCCATCAGACCCCAGACACTGAAAAATAGCCACTTGTGAATTTTTATCCAAGATACCATCGATTTCCCCTCAATCGCACCAAGATTCCGTTTCAAAACTCTATATTGATTGAATCACTACCCCTTTAAATCTACTAAATCCAAGCCTATTTGGGCCAATCTGACTCCTCCAATCAATCCAGAATGTTTAAAAAGCCCGCCCTACCAAATTTTATCCAAAAATACTTTTGTTTGCCTACTTATATAACCGATCAATCTCATCAACCCGCACACAAAATTTATCTCCTGCTTTCATCAACTTCTTGGATACAACTCCCAATCACCACTGTTTTTTGAGAAGATGATTTGAAACGAAGAGACCCCCTGTTGCATCATGCAAATCCAGGTCAATACCTAGTCTAGGTACAACCTACTCTCACTTTATATTTCTTGTTTTTTTTTTCATTTCTTGTGCTTTTTCTTCCCCATTTACCATGGAATAATAAGCATCTAGATGATCTCCGAAACCGGTGATGAAGTTACTTCTAAACCGGTTCTAAAAAGATTATGAAACCAACCCAGATCGGCTACATTTTCATACTATGATTGTCGTATGTATTCATTTCTCAAGGGAGGATGTTCCTAGCTATTCGGAGAGAGAACTAGCTTTCTCTTTATCTTTTTTTTTTCTCTCTTTTCTAGTTCTGTTTTTCTGTTTGAAGATTTCTCACCATGCCTTCAATTTCTTGATCAATGAAGGCCAGATTCTATTTGCATAAGGTAGTTAATAAACCATGAATCCTAATGCATCTTCACCCTCCGATTGGTTCACTATTGTGGATTGTTATGTCCGTTGTGTTCGGGATTGACTTAAAAATGAGATTTATAGTGTTTCAGTAGTTGATAATTAAAGTATATTGTTTTATAGGCTATTCAATCCAATAGAATGAATGTGCTTGAATCGCAAGGTTTACTTGACTTAGCCTTATAGTACTACAATGGTAGGTCTTCGGATTTATTCGTTGCTTTATCACCGAAGTTGGGGTAAACTATCACTACGATTTTCTCCGATTAATGAGAGCTCAACTCTTGTAGCTAAGAATATATAAAAAAATAAAATATAAAAAAGGAAAGAAGAAATTAAATGATAGGATGGGATATTGGAGCAGAGATTATCACTTTGTTTGCATATTTAAAGTGATAAGGTGGTTGGCTAAGGAAGACAAATTAACTCAATAAAAAATGTGTGAAAAAAAAAGAAAAATGAATGAAATAACAACAAATTGGGTCAAAGGAAAAGTGGAAAGGCTAGTATAAACTCAAACATATTTAGATAACAAGTAGGGGAATGAGCTATCAAAAAGGAGCAATAACAAAAAATATAATAAATAAAAATTAAAAATTAAAAAGATTAAGAAGAAGAAGAAGAAAGGAAAAAAAATAAAAAAAAAAGTGAAATAAAATCATTAAAAATAATAATAATTAAAAATATGATTAGGAAGGATTCTCTTTAATGTTTTCTTCTTGATTTTTTCTACTTTTATTGATTAATAATGTGCTCTTAGTCAATTAATTTATTGTTTTTTATGCTTGTATAGAACCCCATGTGGGCCCCATCTATTGGACCCTAGGAGAGGGGTGTCTAACCCCTTCCCTCTCCCATCTGAGTCTTACCTAGACTGGTGTAGCCGATGCCTTGAGTTTAGAGTCACTATGAAATCTAAAAATGCTTTGTGATATAAATCTTGGAGGTCTCATCACCTTCACTTTACTTAACTGATGGGTGGCGACTCCAAATCAGCCCAAGTAAGCTATTTTCTTATGCTCACAGGATGCTCTATAAGTATTTGGCTATAGAGGGTTCTCGGGCATCATAATCTCCATTAATTTAGCATACAATTAACTAACTAGAAGTTACTAAAGGCTTCTAGTTGGTCCATACTAATCTCCTTAACAAGCTCGATTTCGAAAATGAGGGCCTCATACTCCGCTTCATTGTTGGAGGTTTTGAATTTAAACTAGAAGGCATACTCTAGGGTGGTGTTGTTAGTGCCTAGTAAGATGAGCTTGACATAGCTCCTTTCTGGTTGGACAAACCATCAACATGTAATGCGTAGGCAGGTGAGACTACAATTTCTATGGTGGGGTCATCATGGTTAGAGAACATGCACCTTGCTACAAAGTCAACAAGGATTTAGGCCTTGATGGCAAGCTGGGGCTTGAATTGGATGTCAACTTCTCCAAGTTCTACAGTCCACTTGATTAACATATCAAATGCTTCCGATTTTTAGAGTATCTGCTAGAGAGGCTGGTTAGTTAACACTTGATTAACATATCGTGAGAAGCTTGGCTCGACTCGATTTAAATCGAGCTTCGAGCTGAGCTTGAGCATAGTGAAACTTGGCTCGTGAGGCTCATGAGCCTAATCGAGCCTAGTATAATAAATAAATATTTTTTAGTATATACATACATACATACATACATACATACATATACATATACATGCATATAAATGTATAAATATATAATAAATAATTTTCATAATTCTTATTTTTTGTATGTAAAATAAAAACATTTTTATATGTATATTTTTTATTTTTTATATGTATAATAATAAATAATTTTTATAATTCTTATTTTTTGTATGTAAAATAAAAAAAAATATTTTTATATGTATAATAATTTTTATTTTTTAGAAAAAAACTTGGCTTGCAGTTAAGCTCGAGCCGAGCTGAGCTTGAGCTTGAGTCTAATGTATTTTCAGCAAACTAAGCTCGAATAGCCAAGTATTCGGCTCAGCTTGACTCGAATCCACCCCTAATTAACACTGTGATGGCATGGTCTTAAAAGTATGGCCTCAACTTATCTCGATGAAGAGACTAAGGCAAGAGTGAGTTTCTCAATATTTAGTACCTCATCATGGCATCTTGGAGTACCTTTCCCATGTAATAGATTGACCTTTGGACTTTGGATTTTTCTTTGACGAGGACTGCACTTATGACTTTATCCTCCACTAAAAGGTAATAAAAGAGCACTTCACCAAGCTTGGTTTCGTAAGGAGTGGTGGTGAGCATAAATACTTCTTGGGTGGCTAGAAGGCCTATTTGCATTCTTTAGTCCAATAAAATCCTTTGCCCTTCTTTAGATATTTGAAAAAGGTAGGCACTTCTCTACTGAATTGGACATAAAGAGGCTAAGCGCAAGAATCCAACCTATTAGGCACTATACTTCTTGTTGCCCAATGGCCTAACCTGAGAGTGGGGTGAATTGGATTCCTTACTATTGAGGATGCAACAATGAATAAATGGATAAATGTTGTACAACTAGATGTTTATATAAAACATGCATGTATGCAAACAAAGATAACAACAAGGCACACCAGATTTATAGAGGTTCAACTATTCACAACCTACATCCTCTCCTCAGGGCCACCACCTTAGAGTTTTCAATCCTAACCAATTGGACTTCTAAACACTAACAAGACCTCTTACAACTTCCTAGATAGACTTACCAACATAATCCAAACTTACCAGAGTTTAATCCCTAAACACTCTACAACACCTAAGTAGAAACCCTCTACCTATTCAACCACAACAAAAAAAATACCAACAAAGAATACAAATAACAATAAATGCAATGCCTTTAAGCAAATTTGTCAAATACAATTGTATATAATAATTCTAGGGATCAAACTCACAAGAAAGTTACATTTCTCAGTGAGAAACCAACTACGGCTCGAACTTCTCTTTTCTTTTTCACATTACTATTCCACTCTTTTTTTGGCTTAAAAACGATTTTGGAACTCTTTTATTTTCTTTTTCACTTGTTCTCCTCTTCTCTTTTATGTTTCTCTATCTTACTAGGGGTTTTCGTTTGAAAACATAAAAGTTTTGAATTTGAATGTTTTTAATGCATTGGATATGATCAAAGTTCTATTAGAAAGATTCAAAAATGATTTCCAAGAGGTTTCAAAGCTTGTTTAACAAAGAAAGAGTTGTTGATCTTCAAAAGCTTGTTTCAAAGATTAGTAGTTGACTACTTAACTTGTTAGAGTAGAGGAACTTTGATAAGCTTGACTAGGAGTGAACTATTTAGCCTTGATAGCTGACTCTCAAGCCAAGAATGGCTTTTTGGACCCAAGTAGTCAACTAGTTACCATTAGTAGTTGACTACTTGGATCTCCCAAGTTGGTTGTCTTAGGTAGTTGATTACTTGACTATGTAGTCAACTATTTTGTGCCCTTTTTGAATATCCTATAGCAATTAATCGACAACTTGCCACAAACTTCCTTGGAAAGCTCAAGTAGTTGACTGTCAAGTCTAAGGAGTCGACTTCTTAGGCTCTAAAAGACGTAGAATCATTCCTTAATCAATCAAATTGATCCCTTGCATACCCTAGCTTAAACCATTGGTCTCTAGGGTACGAGTTGGACTATGATAAGTCTATAATGAGCCCTTGCATTGCGCAGGCGTGTTGATTACATCAATTTCCTATAAAAAAAACTCTTTAAGCTCTTGAACTTCATTTTCTTCTTCTTTCAATACAAGAGTTTTACATTTCTTACTCAATTTCTAATTCAAATTCAGGATAATCAAAGAATCATTTGCATACTTGGTGAGGTGTTGGTCAACATTGATGCTTTTCACCAACATATCATTTGTATATGCCAATTTGATCCTTGATGATCTTGTTGACAAGTTGTTGGTATGTGGCGTTTAGGGGTGCTCATTGTTTGGTTCAAACCGTAAAACCAAGTTGAACCAATTTGGTTTGGTCTACACATGAAAAATGGTTTGGTTTGGTTTCATATTTTGCTAAATTGTGGTTTGCATGTTTTGATTTGGTTTATAAACCAAACCATAAATTGTAAACCGAAATTATATATGTAAATGATGTATAAATATTATATATATATATATAATATAACATATCTAAACCAAATGTATAAAATTATAAATATATAATAAACTATTTTATTTTATAAAATAAAAGTTTTAAGTTTAAATTTTTAGGGAAGCTATTTGGGCTTTCTAATTGGGTTAATCCCAATAGAATAAAAAAATGGTCCAAAGTTCCCAAAATTATATTAGAAACTGCACCAAACTGTAAAAAAAAAAAAACACTTTGGTTTGGTTGGAGAATTTCTTAAATCATAATTTACTGATTTGGTCTAATTTCTTCTCTAAACCGCATCAAACCTGACTGTGAACACCCCTAGTGGCATTGACATTCCTTAGTCTAAAAAGCATGACTTGGTAACAATAGAGACTTCACATGGTGACAAATGAGGTATTCTCTTAATCGAGGGGATGCATCTTGATTGGATTATACCCTGAGAATAGAGTTGTAAATTGGTCTAACCGACACGACACGGGCTGGGTTTGACATGAACTAGTCATTGTAGCCTCAAATCGTGCTAAACTCGACCCATACCCTTGTGCCATGTCAGGCTTGGGTATTGAGGCTTGTAGATCAACATGATATAAAAAAGTAGGTCATGTTAGCACAACACAACTTGCCATGACATGGCACAAAACTAGAATACGACAGGCCATATTGGTCTGCCCGATCTATTATAGCCATTGAAGGTTTCTAATGTCTATTTTCACTTTTTTTTTTTTGAGGAGAGGGGTGATAGAAATACCCCTGACAACTATAAACAACTAGTTTTGGGGGTATTTGTCTATTTTGGCTCTGGGGAGCAAAAAATGACTGAAATGCTTCCCAACAACTATGTCATAGATAGTTTGGGCACATCTAAGTAAAGTGATAGTTAACTTTATGAAAAACCAAAAATACCCCTCTTAATATCTATAAAAGAAAAAGGTTTTAAGGTTATTTTGGCTAATTAAATTATTTTCAACTCCTATAAATACCCTTACCCTCCTTTATTTTCATCACCAATTCTCATATTCTCATATACTCACACACTCTCACATACTTTCTCATACACTCTCATGCTCTATCTTATAGTCTTTTAGCCCCTTGCTCTCTAGTCCCTAATTTTCAACTTTATTCAAGTTTTAACAAGAAGAAGGTTTGCTCAAGTGTATCAAGTTAGCAATTTGAGAGGCTTAGAAACTTCATATGTTGAAATCAAGTTGGGATACAGAGTAGCAGACTAGGTAAGTGACGATTCATATTCATTTTTTTAGGATTCTAATATTTTATTTTTAATGGTTAGTTCCTCTAAAAATCCCTTTCTCTATAATTTCCGTTTCAATGATGTCTAGTCACAATACGAAAGCACTGATATGGGTGTAGTGGTACTGTTGCTGATGAAGCCACCCTTGCTAGTGTCAATGCTAGGGGTGGCAAGAGAAAGACTAGCGAAGTAGGGAAATATAGGTATTTGCATAAAATGTAGGTAGGGGTGTTCATTCGGTCGGTTTGGTTTGGTTTGGTTTAGAAACAAAACCTAACTGGCATTTTGGTTAAGCCATTTTTATAAACCAAACCGAACCAAATTCAAATCGGTTCAGTTTGTTTTAAATCGGTTAATTTGGTTAGTTAAAATATAAATTTATTTTATATTTATATTAATAATAATTATTAAAATATATCAACATAAATACATTTTATATATATTATATATTATTATAAATAGTAATATTAATATATATATTAATGTTAATGTTAATATTAATATTAATATTTATAATTAAAATATAAATATATGTTATTTTTTTGGTTAATTCAGTTTCAATTTAATAACCGGATTTGAACACCCCTAAATGCAGGGGTGATTTTAGTTGTATGCAAGATGTATGAAATGAACACTTGGTATGAATTAGTCTATACCACACCTTTAATTAGAATACCCCTTTGGGTGCATACTATTCCGATCCACACATTTTATCCACGGTTCAAAATCGCTAGAGAGTAGAGACAATAATGTGATATAAATCAATCTATACCTATATATTAAAATGAAATGTTCCAAGGTGGAACTTTTCTTCTTTGTGGCTTATTCTCAAAGTCACTTATCTTTTTTCTAGTTTCTTCTCAAAGGCACCTATCTTTTTTTGTCATTTTTGAATTTTCTAATTTTAAAATTGAACAAAATAGTTCAAGTGACCAATCACTTTTTAAGACTTTTAACACTCCTCATTAATATATATACCATTAACTCTCTCTCTCTCTCTCTCATTAACTCTTTTAATAATCTCTCTTCATTAATTATGTTATTAACTCTCTCCTTCAATAACTCAAGCCATTAATTCTCTCTCATCAACATTACTCCATTAAATTGCATAAAATATATTAAAGTTATTTATATATATTCATTTCAATTTAATTATAATTTTTTATATATTAGATATATTTTCATTAAACTATAATTATTAGTAAAGATTAATTATATTGAAATTGAAATATTCAATGATATATTATTGCGCTAAATAATCTACTTCCATTCAAAATTATAATCCATTTATATTCCATTTAAAAATAATAAAAATTAATCAACCATAATAAAAATAATTTAGTAAGTTAAATAAAATAAAAATTGATGTAGCGCGATCCGGTCACTCCTAACTAGCACTCGCATGGCTCCTGAGAGGTACCTGAGACGAGAGGAAAGAGGAAGAACTCCCAAGGGGGTTTCCCGGCAGGAACGCTCCGATGCTTAAGTTAGTACTGTGTGCAAGAAGCAAAGGGTAAACGAAGGCTAAGAGTGCAGATTGCGCAGGTGATTCGAAGTACCTTGTTCCTTGAGAATAAGCCCCTTATAACTGAATTCCGTTGCTTCAGGTCCCATAACCTCTAACAGGGCAGGTATAACCGCCACTGTCAGTCTGCCACAACTCTTACAGGCAAGGCTGAGGTGGCACGCGCGGGCCGTCACTGCAGGGTACGTGTTTGTCAGGTGTGGGACACCTTTCTAAAGGTGTCCATCGGGAGGAGCTCGGGCCTTAAAAGAGGTCAGGGTGCCCCAAACTCGGGACCCCCCGAAGTGCCTTAACCTCGGGCAGGAGGTGCGGGTAAGGCGGCCTTCGGCGAGTAGTTTACCTGCCGAGTTGCCGAACTGAACTCGGTGGGACTTTCCCTCTGAGTTGTGCTCACGCTCATTACGCTGTCATGCTGAGTCACTGTTTGAGCAAGGTCACGCCCACGTGTACCCGTGCTGCAAGGTCGGGCCAAATCACCCTCCATCAATTGCCCCCCACTCCCTACGCTGGTGGCGGTGACCCAGTGCGGGGAGGTCGCGTCGGGTGGATTTGGCATCGGTATTCATGCCACTTTGTCACGCGCTCCGTCCTGCTGGACCGGTCTAGTGCCTGGTTTAACCAAAAAAGACTCGAGTCGCGTCTGGATTACACGCGGATCTCACGCAATTTGGACTTCGCTGACGTCAAAAACGCACTCAACCGTTTTTGCCTCAAGGAACCCGCAGCCTTCGCCACCAAGCTCTCCTCATTATCGTTTGAGCTCGCGTCGAAGGTCTCTTAGCTCGGGTCTTCCGGTTCGTCCTGTTCTCCCAGTCCGATCGCGTTTCCTTTGGTGAGTCTCCCCGAGCTTCCTTCCCCTTTTCAATTTGTTTCTTCCTTTTAGTTCGCTATGTCATCTAGTGTAGACAGTCTTATCGACAAGCTCGAGGTGCGTACCTCGGCTCGGGGTGTCTCCTCTGCTGCCCTGCCATCCGAAGTACGGGTGGCTTCGGGTTATCTGGCGTCCACCTCCCATCGAGGTCAGGAACCATATCAGTTTGGACCTTTCATAATGACTTCGGAGAGGCTTCAGGACCTCATACAGAGGTTCTGCCTCCCTAAGGAATACTCATATAGCCTTCCCACCGACAATTTCCCATGGGAGCACGGTCCCGACGAGATCGTGATCTTTAGGGAACAACTGATAGCTGAGTTCCGACTTCCACTTCACCCTCTGATCGTTAAGGTGTTGGTACACTTCAACATCACCATGGACCAACTCCACCCAAACTCCATACGGAATGTGGTGGGGTCCATCTCTTTTTGCTTTGATCGCTCCCTCTCTATAGATTTAGATGTTCCCAATGCAATTTTGGCTATAAAGAAGAGCACTTCAGGCGCTTTCCCCGGGCATAGGCAGTCCTACTACCTGTCCCCCCGCTCGGGTTTCAAACTCATGCACAAGCTCCCGAGCAAAGTCCCAGCTTGGAAGCGGGACTACTTCGTAGTCCGGAGCAGTAAGGGGTGGCCCTTCCCCATCGATTGGAGGATAGCCGTTCAAGACCCTGGTGTCATCCTAGACGGGAAGACCAAGAAGGTGCTCATGTTATTGGCTCAGCTCGGGTTGAATTATAAAGACTTCACTTCTGAGGAGAAGCTCGTCCAGGCGAGCTTGAGCCCGGGTAGGTTTTCCCCCCACTTCGGCTTTCTATTCATATGTTTGCTTCGGGTTGCTGATGTCGTGTTTCACTGCAGGTCCCATGGAGGAAGAGAGAATAGACAACCAGAAGCTCTTCCGCCAGATGAAGAGAAAGAAACGCGTAGCCAAGAAGGCGCGCGTTGAATCCCCGCAAGCTTTAGCCGAGCCCCAACCTCCGCAGACTTCTGCCTCGGGGCCCGAGGTGGTAGCCGCGCCCGTCGTCGACTTGGAAGAAGGGGCCGTGCCTAAGGGGCTTGAGGTGATGGTGGAACCTACCGTTAAGCCCACCGAGCCTGCTGCCAAGCCCACCAGGCCTGCTGGTGAAAGCGCTGCTGAGGCCAACACTGCTGCTGTCGGGGTTCATCCTGCCGAAGTTGCCGCTGAGGCCTCTGAGAGTTCCACTCCTGATGTGGAGATGACGGCTTCCAGCTCGGAGGGTCAGGGGAGACAAACTGTCATGAACCCCCAATGCAGCCTGAAGAAGAGCAAGCTGGCTGCATACTCGGGGGAGGTCAGTGATTGGGCTGAACTCACTCCTGGTCAGCTCGGCGCCCGAGCTGCCACTCATACTATGGTGGTGAGTCTTTCTTTTTCTTCTTCTTCTTCTTTTTTTTTTTGGATTTCCCACTTGACCGGTTTCCCTTTTGCAGGTGAACACCGCCATTCACGCCTTGACCCTTCAATTAGATCGGCACCTGAGGCGGGCTCTAGAGGCTGAGAAGTCGTCTCGCGCAGTCCATACTGAGTTGAGGGCAGCCCGTTGTCAGGTTCACCGCTTGGAGAGTGATGCCTCGGCTCAAAAGAGCTTCATCGAGGTGTTAATGGCAGAGAAGGGGGAGCTGGCCCGAGACAAAGACAAGTTGAGGGCCGAGGTGAACGGCCTCAAGGTCAGTCAGGAGCCCTTAGGGTTTGAGGTGAGCAGCCTCAAGGCTGAAAGGGATGCCTTGAAGCTCAAGGTGCAAGGCCTCAAGGAGGCAAAGGGGAAGCTGGAGCATGAAGTGAGGTACCTCCAGGTGGACATAAGAGAAAAGACTGCAATCTTCGAGGAGGCCAAGACTCAGGCCGTCATTGACTACGTCAACTCTTCAAGGTTCGACGACGTGATGACGGAGGCCTACCGTAAGGGCTTCAAGCTCAGTCGGTGGCTGATCAGGCACGTCTACCCTGACCTGGATACGAGCGCCATCACCACTTCACGGATCACTGACGACATCGTGTGTCAGTCAAGAGATGATCCAGATTCTAAAGACAAGGGTGCCGAAGATGAAGCAGAGGATGCAGGCCCAGTTACTGTCCCCGAGGAGGTCCTTAACAGAGGCAACGAGCTCCCGAAGTAGTTTGCTCACTGTATTCGTAAACTTAATCTCCCTTGTAATCAAGATGTTCTTAATGAAATTTGTGTACCAAACTTCCCGTAATGAAGAGGTTTTTTCTTTCTTTTTGCCAAAATTTTTGTGCATTCCATCTTGTTGAAGTGGCCATTCACCCCAAGCTGTTAATTTATCGAATTGAACTTCCGAGGTGGGAGTTCCTTAACGGCCATTGCGGCCCCGAAGTGTTTAGTAGGGGTAGCCTTGTGTATGCCCGGGTGAGGGGCATAGTAGGGCTCATGCCCAACCTGTCTGCACCCGAAGTAGTCTGCTGTCAGTTGTCCTTACGGGTTTAACTCTTCGCATGCCAGGGCAGGCTATTTGTCGTAAGGCTCGTGCCCGAACCGCCTGTACCTCAGGCGCTGCAGGTACTTAGTTTGTGCTAATGGGGCAACTTAGCTTTATATGCTTCCGAGGTTCCTTCATTAGCTCGACGTTTCAGCCCTTAGGCTGGAGGAGTGGCTCGTGGCCCGCTCTCGAAGTCTTTCCATGCGATAGAGGCGACTGGGTCCCGTTGTACCAAGGTCATATTAGCTCGGTATTCTGGCCCTTAGGCTTTGGGAGTGGCTCGTGGCTTACTCAATTCTTACAGATAGTATTGTCTTAGATTGACAATATTCCATGCACGAGGTACTTGTTTCCCTTCGAGGGTCTCGAGCTCGTAGGTTCCCTCCCCGAGCACTCGCTTCACTCGGTAGGGACCTTCCCAGTTGGACCCGAGCTTGCCAACGCTAGGCTCAAGTACCATAACTTTACGAAGGGCCAGGTCACCAATGCGGAGGTTCCGTCTCCTGACCCTGGCGTTATAGTACCGAGCTATTCTTTGTTGGTAGGCTGCGGTCCTGATGTACGCAAGGTCCCTTACTTCGTCGAGTAGATCGAGATTGGTGCGTAGCTCATCTTCGTTTGTCTAATCACTGTATGCTTCTAAYCGTAGCGTAGGTATTTCGATCTCTGCGGGGATCACCACTTCGGTGCCGTAGGTGAGATTGGAGGGTGTTTTTCCTGTGGCGGTCTTCTCCGTGGTCCGGTAGGTCAATAGAACATTGGGTAGTTCATCTGCCCATAATCCTTTAGCTCGGTCCAATCGTGCTTTTAGTCCACGGAGGATGGCTCTGTTCGTGACTTATGCATGGCCATTTGCTTGAGGGTGTGCGCCTGAAGTAAAATTCTGTCGGATTCCCATGTCTTGGCACCATACTTGAAATTTGATATCCTCGAACTGCTTTCCGTTGTCAGAAATCAATACCCGAGGTAATCCAAAGTGGCACACAATGTTCTTCCAAAAGAAGTTTTGGACATTTTAGGTTGTGATCGTTACAAGGGGTTCGGCCTCTACCCACTTGGTAAAGTAGTCCACTACCACTACTAAGAACTTCCTTCCACCCGTTGCTGGCGGGAATGGTCCGAGTAGATCAATGCCCCATTGTGCAAAGGGCCACGGGTTGGTGAGATACTTGAGGTCGGCAGCGGGTTGGTGGTGAATATTGACATGTCTCTGGCATTTGTCACATTTTCTAACGAGTTCAATGGTATCTGCCATCATTGTTGGCCAATAATATCCTTGTCGAAGTGTTTTCTGGGCAAGGGCCCTGCCCCCCAAGTGTCCGCCACACAACCCCTCATGAGTGTCGCGGAGTATGAGTTCGGTTTCGGTAGGCCGCAAGTAACGTAGATAGGGGAGTGTGTAGGATCTCCTGTACTGCTGTTCGTCTATCATGACGTATTTGGCTGCATGGCGCTGCACCCTTCTGGCCGCATTGCGATCTGCATGGAGGGTTCCGTGTAGCAGAAAGTTCGCGACTGGGTCAATCCAGCTCGGCTCTGCTTGAACGACGGGAGCGACCTCCTCTACCCTCCCGAGAATGCTAGGTCGGGGCTAGTCCTCTATGTACACGGTTCTCATGGTGATGTCACTAGTGCTGGCTAGTTTGGATAGGGCATCGGCCTCAACGTTCTCTGACCTTGGGATTTGCCTGATGAAGTGTGACTAGAAGTTGAGCAGGGCCTCTCTGACTTGGCTCAAGTAGGCAATCATGGTTGGCTCGCAAGCTTCATACTCGCCAATGACTTGGTTGACCACGAGCTGGGAGTCGCTATAGATAATGATGTGTTTGGCTTTTATTTCTCTAGCTAGGGCTAGCCTAGCTATCAACGCCGTGTAGGACTATTCCAACCCCGCTGCCATGTTGGTTCGAGGAGCCATCTACATGAAGGATCCAGGTTGACATTAAATTTGATTTCTAGGTTGACACTAAATTTTATATTACATTTCCATCATTGACAATGAATGTATATTATTAGAGATGTATCCAATATTTAATATTATGAATATATAACATTAGATATGTGCCCAAATTTTTTTCTATTTTTATTTTTGTTATTATTTA
Source organism: Nelumbo nucifera (assembly GCF_000365185.1). The sequence goes on from NW_010729126.1 coordinate 3,306,184, forward strand.
TATTTCTATTTTTTTTAGTTTTATTATTTGACTAAGACATCATTTCATTTATATGTTGATTTTAACTTTGGCATTCCATTTTCATCATTAATAAAATTACTTTTTGCATTTCATACACATTTTTGTTTAGTGTAATGAATATGCAATATTAGATATATGTCCCCTCCTTTTTATTTTTTGTATTATATAATGTATATATTTTATTTCTTGTTATTTAATTATGACATTATTTATTAACACATTTGACCCAAATGGTTAAATTGCTTACCCACCATTGGGAGGGAAGAAAATAGTTATTTTTTAAATATTTATTTTTATAATGTTAAAATTAATTTTACGGATTTAATAAGAGAATATACCTTAATATGAGATTTAATGAGAGAGAATAGAAAAATAGTTTTATTTCTAATTGGTTTTAAATTTTACATTCCATTTCCATCATTAATAAAAACATTCTTATTTATCATACTTATTATTGTTTAATATGTCGAATATATAATGTTAATTGTTGAGGGCGGATTTGGCCCTCCAATGACATTGTGACACCTGGCACCTCGTGAAAACTAGGTGCAGCCTCGTGACAACCAGGCATCTCGCCACAAGCAGCTCGCCACTTACAGGCAGCTAGGCACCCGGTTAGCCCGATACCTCACAGGCAGCTCGCCACCATGAAGCACTTACAGACATCTCGCCACTAGGCAGCTCACCATCATGTAGCCTGGAAACTTAGACAACTCGCCACCCAAACAACTCAGCACTTATAGGCAGCTCGCCACCATGCAACACTTACAGACGGCTCGCCACAGGCAGCTCGCCACCATGCAGCACTTACAGACAGCTCGCCACTAGGCAGCTCACCATCATGCAGCCTGGCACCTTACAGGCAGCTCGCCACTAGGCAACTCGCCACCCAAACAGCTTGACACTTCACAGGCGGCTCGGCCTCCGCATGATAATTCCCAGGAGCTCACCACCGTACCCCGCATTTTACAGGATTATGACTTGTAACGGCTATATTAGCTCACCCACTCCCCGATTCAGGCGGGAATGGGCAACCTCACCAGTTGGTGGCTTTAGCCCCACCTAACACGAAAGCAAGTCACATCACAGCAGGAATCCAAGAACTGCTCCACCAAACCCACGAGGACTCCAGTATATAAAGACCTCACCCCCAGGGGCGAAGGTAGGCAAAAAAAGAGGGAAATGAGGTGTGATCTCTACTCTCTAGCTCTCTCATTCTCTAATATCATTTTCAGCTCACTATTAAGTGCTGACAAAGCCATCGGAGTGTCCCCGCCGGGTAAGCCACCCTGGGTTCTTTGATTCAGTTCTTGCAGGCAACTAGTTCTCGCCGTCCACAAAGATGAGCATATCATCTCCTGCAGGGAGCAGCCGGGTTGCACTACACTAGGGAGCTCCACTTCAGCCTCTGAGTCATCGGCCACCTGGGAGCAGACGGGATGACAATGTACTTAGCAAAAAAATAAAATGATACGTGACTGGAAACGGTTACATCAATTGGCACCGTCTATGGGAACATGCTACCAAAAGCTAAGTTCTCATCCTACAAAAAGCTAAGTCCTTTTCTCCCATAAAGCTAAATCCTCACTTTTTAGAAACTGAAGCTCTCGCATTACGAGGCGGATGCAGCGCAATGATAGCTCTAAGACACCCACCGCGCAGCCTGGCGCGACCTAGCGGTCTGGTGCAGCCTGCGCGCGGCTTGGCGGCCTGGAAGACTTCCTCATCGCTTAAGACCTAGTCGCCTCTTCGGCATGGGCAAAATCAAGGAGTGGACTACGAGTCGCTCCCATAGCCTAAGGGTTAAAGTACCGAACTGGCAGAGACCTCGGCACCTGGTCAGCCCGGCACCTCATAGGCAGCTCGACACCTCACAGGCAACTCGGCACCTGGTCAGCCCGACACCTCATAGGCAGCTCGACACCTAGTCAGCCCGACACCTCAAAGGCAGCTCGACACCTCACAGGCATCTCGGCACCTGGTTAGCTCGTTACCTCACAGGCAACTCGGCACCTAGTAAGCTCGACACCTCACAAGCAGCTCAACACCTGGTCAGCCCGGCACCTCACAAGCAGCTCGACACCTCACAGGCAGCTCGACACTTCACAAGTCCCAGTCGCCTCTTTAGCATGGGCGAGCTAAGACCCAGTCGCCTCTTCGGCCTGGGCAAAGTCTAGGAGTTGACTACGAGTCGCTCCCAAAGCCTAAGGACTACAATACTGCACAAGACCCAGCCACCTCGTCGGCATGGGCAAAGTCAAGGAGAGTGGACTACAAGTCGCTCCCAAGCCTAAGGACTAAAATACCGAACTAGCAGAGACCTCGGCACCACTTAAGACACAATCGCATCTTCGACATGGGGAAAATCCAGGAATGGATTGCGAGTCGCTCCCAGAGCCTAAGAAACTAAATCAGTGCTTACGAGCTCGTCGGATTACGGGCCAAAAGGAGAAATCTACTCCCTTCGCCGAGTTATCTTTAGCTCGGGAGTGGGGGGCAAATGATGAGGGCGGATTTGGCCCTCCAGTGACATTGTGACACCTGTCACCTCGTGACAATTAGGTGCAGCCTCGTGAAACCGGGCAGCTCGGCACCCGGTCAGCCCAGCTCGCCACTAGGCAGCTCGCCACCATGCATCACTTATAGACAGCTCGCTACTAGGCAGCTCACCATCATGTAGCCTGGAAACTTAGACAACTCGCCACCCAAACAACTCAACACTTACAAGCAGCTCGCCACTAGGCAGCTCGCCACCATGCAGCACTTATAGACGGCTTGCCACTAGGCAGCTCACCATCATGCACCCTGGCACCTTACAGACAGCTCGCTTCCTAGTCAGACTGACCACCACATGAGAACCCCGAGGAGCTCACCACCGTACCTCGCGTTTTACGGGATTGTGACTTGTAACGACTGTATTAGCTCACCCACTCCCTGATTTAGGCGGAAATGGGCAACCATACCAGTTGGTGGCTTTATGCCCACTTAACACGAAAGCAGGTTCCATCACAACGGGAATCCAGGAACTGCTCCACCAAACGCACGGGGACTCCAGTATATAAAGACCTCACCCCCCAAGGGCGATAGGAGGATGCGAGAAAAATGGATGGTAACCCCGACTCTCTAGCTCTCTCACTCTCTAATATCATTCTCAGCTCGCTACTAAGTGTTGACTTAGCCATCAGAGTGACCTCGCCGGGTAAACACTCCCGGGTTCTCTGATTCAGTTCATGCAGGTCTCTCAGTTCCCGTCGTCTATAAAGATGAGCAGATCCTTTTCAACTCGGGAGCAGCCAGGTTGCGCTACGCTAGGGAGCTCCACTTCAGCCTCCGAGTCATCGGCCACTTGGGAGTAGACGAGGTACTTAGCCAAAAAATGATACGTGACCAGAAAACGTTACATCATTAATAATGCTCCCATTTTTTTAATTTCTATATTTTTTTGCATCTCATCTATTTTTCAATTTTATTATTTAATTGTGACAACATGGATTGACCCATTTCTCCCGAAATGGTTTAATTTCTTACCACTGCCTAGATGAAAACACTACTTTTTTTTTTCAGGTAGATTTTAAAAGTATGTTTTTTTGTTATTGGAATTATTGATTTATTATGTATGGATTTAATTAATAGAATTTAATGATGAGGTATGGAGGGTAAATTTTGTCCTCAAAAAATTCCAAAAATATTATTGAGGCTATTCATGCTTTTTAAAGTAGTATATTTTGTCCAAGAAGAGTAAGGAGCTAGAATTACTTTTTAAAAAATAAATTAGTGAAGGGTAAGGTTGAAATTTTAAACTATGTATGGTAATACATTAACAATGATAGACCTTCACTGTCGAGTTCAAATCAGCCCCCCACAACGTCCCACAGCACATCCCCGTCGTGTATTGAGAACATCTTCCGATGATAATATCAGAAATGATAATGCCATCATCGAGAGATATTCTCAATACACGGTGGGGATGTGCTGTGGGATGTTGTGGGGGGATGATTTGGTCTCTTCAATGTCTTTGTTATTGAAAAGCCATGGGAAATGAAGTATCTACACTTTTTTTTTCAAAGCAATAAGAAAGGTCTTTGTTAGGGTCAAAGCACAAAGGTGGTTTATTTATAGAATTGTTTTAAGAGGATGCTTCTTTATAATTTTACCTAGAAATAATACAATAATAATAATCTAATAAAAGTTAATACAAATTCTTTTTCAAAAAAAAAAAACATTAAGATACAAAAAAATACAAATTTATCTAAAGAATAGGAAATTGACCACTCTCACTAAAACACAACTTAGATTTTAATTGGATAAAGTAGACAAAACCCCAAAAAATAATACTCGAATTGAAATTAGATGAACACCACTTAATTGAAAATGCTCCATCTTCAATTTTGCTTATAATAAACACCGATCCTAACTAGTTTATACCAATGTTTTAAAAAATGACTTGAAATCAGAACCGTTTTAGCCACCGGTTTTTGGGTCAACAATTTGACCATCCAATCCAAATGAATGGCATGTTTTGATAAAATAAATTAAAAATTTTAAAAATAGCAAAAAGCTATTAAACATGTTGATGGTTTGATCACCCAAATCAACTAATCATTGACCAATTCAATTATTTTTAGTCAGGAATCAGATTTGGGATAAAACAAAACTGATTGCCCAAACGATTTCTAGGCCGAACAGTCCAACCGTCCATATCAACGGCGGTTCGAAAAACATGATTATTAAATGACTAATGACACCTATGATCATGCATTTAGAATTTTGCCGAAGTAGATCTTTATCTCCCTGGTCCCAGCAGATGTGAACTTCTCTGCATTGAAAATTTGAGGTTTACAGTACTTCATGCTTAATAGCTCATTAAAGATAAATAGCCACGTGGCATGCAAATTCCAATTCCAAAGCTGGATTTGACCTCGTACCTACAACAGATGCCTATCCACGGCCATACCGTTAATCGACATGCATTTGGATTTTCAATTTTGGCCTAACATAGTCATAGGGCCCACACGTCTCTTTTAGCAACCGTGGGCAAACTGGCAATCAACTCTTGTTGCGCCCATCGACAATAGGAACGCAAGCAGGAATAGCACAGTCATAGGGCCTAACATAGTCATGGTTGGGCACTGGCAATAGTTTTTGACTTTACTCGCAGTGACACGAGAGTCAACAGATCTGCATCGAGTCTGCGTATGCATTGTCATACCTAGTGGGCCCCTTTTAATATAACTAGCCACGTGGCATGTGAGTGTACCTAACTTTCAAAAGCTGAGTTCTCTTGAACGTATTAATATTGGGAATAAATGAATAATCCTTTCCGGAGGAGAGATGGAACGCACTAATTGAGGTGGTGGGCTCCCTCCCTACGAAGTAATAAAAGAGCCGATTGGCCACGGCCAACAAACCCAAGTTTGGTATCACGAAGAGTCACAGATTCCGTACATCAATACATACATTCGGCGCTTCTCTCTCTATTTCTCCCCCCCCCCTCCCTCTCTGTGCACACCACGCGCTATACGCGGTTTTGTGGACGAGCAGTCTACCTCGCCCGGATCTCCGTACATCGGGACGGGAAACGAGAGACGCAGAGAGGAAGAAGAGGAGAGAGAACGAGAGACGCAGGAAAAAAACGAACAAATTCAGTAACGTTAAGTAGTCTCTCATTCTTTCTTCTATTGTGATCGGGGCGACGACCTGTTTACTCACCTCCATCTTCTCCTATTCTTCCTCTGTAAGTTCGCGTTCTTCCCTGATATCTAGGGTTTTCCCTTTTTTTTTCCTTTTTTTGGGGGTTTATTTGGAGTTTTATAGTAGATCTGAGCTGTAAAGTCTACCTTATTTCTGTTCCCTTTGTTCTGATTTTTGTTTTGATCTAATTGTGTTAGCTTATTAACTGCTGATTGGTTTGGTGAAGTTTGATGCTTGGAATCTTGAATTTCTTCTGTGGATGGACAGTGGATTTTTTTTTGGATGGTTGTGTGGGAAATATTCGTTTGTTTCTATGATAGCTGTGGGAGATCCATTAATCTTGTTTGAGGCGCAAAGTATTTTCCTTTTTCTTTAATTCTTTTACTCATGAAAAAATGAGTTATTTCATTATAATTTGATTTTAATGTTTTCAACTGCAGTCCCTAATTGATCTTCTAAATTTTGCACTTAGGTGGACATGAAGCTCGTTTTTGTTTTTTTTTTTTTTCTTTTCTTTATTCGGCGGGGAGCAAGTGGACTGTTGACTTGAACCTCGCAGATGATAGTTTTTGGTTATACTAATCAAGAAAAAAGTTGACTTTTGGGTTTTTATAATGGTCTGGATGAAATTGGAACCCTAGCGTTTCGATCTTGGAAGAAGCTATGCTGTATCACTAATCATTAAATTCGTAATAGAAATAAGGGAATTGGGTTGTTGAAACATCGCTACATGAGTAAGTTTCATCCCCAGAAGATATCGTGAACAGAAAAAAGCATAAAGATGTTTTTTGTTTTGCTGTGTTTCTTTAGTATTATAATTGAATTCTTACAAGAAACAAAATGTTAAGAGTTTGTTAGCCTAAAGTGAAATTACTGGCCAAAGAACTGCAGAATATGGATGTTAAGAGAATGACAACCCCTTTTTCTAACGATGAAGTGGCGATGTTGCTATCATATTCTTGATCAACTAAATTTACACATTTATGTGCTAGAAGTTGTTAATTTTACACAGATATTGTGAAAGAAGATGCTCTAAATCCGGATTAGTGCATCAAGAGCTCGTCTTATCTGAATTTATGCTCATTTAGTGATATTATAACATCACACTAAATGACTCTCAGTGCTAAATTATAATTTTTTTTTCTAAGGGTTCTATCCCTGATCCTTTACATTCATTTTTTTTGGGAGACTCCATGTATAATTTTGACAATTGAGTGAATCAAGAGTCTTTATACTATGCATTGGAGAGATCTTTCTATAGTCATTAGCAGTGTTATCTTTGAAATTTGAAAGTACTATTGTGTATGAACGTACAGCTTTGTATATGTCACTCTTTAGATAACCCAAATCCACCTCTTTTCCTTGCAAAACAATTTACTTGCTATTTTTGCTTTGAGGTAGAGTGGTTAAAAAGATACGATAATGGAGTTCATGAGGGAAACGAAGTTTTATATTATTTTGTCTTATCTTGGATGAAGTTGTTTGCAGTCATGAGACATTGGAAATTAACTTATAGACTAATTCAAATTGTTAAAGACATGTAAAGCTTCGACATGGTTGTGAACAAGGTTCAAAGTATCAATACGTATTGGCCCGTGTCGGCTGATACGTATCGTGCCGGTGGCTTCCCGATACGCCCCTACAGGGGGTGTATTGGGGTTCTGACTGGTTCAGGGGGTGGAGGAGCCTTAAACCGCCTCCCCCCTGAATCAGTTTTGAAAAAAAATTCCTACAAAACACTATCGGTATCGCCCAATACGCCCCATCGATATTTTGAACCTTGGTTGTGAAAAGGAGTCTATGATCTCTATCCTTGTATTTCTTAAATGTGGTATTCAAACTCATTTTATTCATACCTGATGTCTAGGGGTTTGGTAAGGTGATACAATGGGAGAATTGTGTGATGGTTGTGGAGACCATTTCATTATCAGTTGTGGACTAGCTTGTTATCTTTATGTTTATGAACCCTTAACTAATTGAAAATCTTTACAAAACTCTAAGATAATATTAATTGTTGGCTGTATTCGCCCATTGTATTACATAGAGAAATAAAACTACCTTCAGGGGATATGTTAGACAAAATACTAGTTTTCCTTGTAATAGGGGGGCTATGTCAGCTCTAAGTTTCTAGGCTTTACTTTTCCCGTGTTTTTCTAATTCAATGCTGCTTTTGCCTCTGAAACCCATTAATATTAAGGTTTTACATTTCTTTCTTTATGACTGAATTGGTGCAGGACTCCAGGTATTGCCTAGACAGGAGGTCGAGATAAACCATGGTTCTTGACAGCTTATCTTCTCCACACAGGAGGTCCCAAAACCCATTTTCCTCATCATCATTGAGAAAGCAGATCCAGGCCCGTGAAGAGTTGGGTAACTGTTCAACTCTTCTCCAGCGGCACCGCTTTCTGCTCACGATGCTTGTGCTCCTTGCGTTCCTCTGCACAGTGTATCTCTACTTTGCTGTCACCCTAGGCACCCCGGAAACATGTTCAGGCTTGTCTGGAACAAAGAAGGCTCTGTGCAAGTTGGAGGAGGCAAAAGCTTCTGTAGCCAAAGGAAAATTAAAATTCTTCTAACAGAGCGTCTTCCAGTCCAGCTCAAAATAATATTTTGTTTGTTATGTGATTATTTTGGGTTGTTCACAAGCTCTGGATGCCCCTTGGTCTTTACTTACACATCAATTATACCATGAATTTTTCTATTCTCGCTTTTCCCTGTTTTCAGTGGATGATGGGCTGGAACATTGTTTTCTCAATGGTTGTTTATTATGAAATTGTAGTAAATCTCTGGCATCGGTGAAACATTTCTGTTTTTCTTCCAAATATGATGCTAATTCCTCAAGCTAAATGAGCAATCTGTTGTGGGTTTATTCCACCATATCCAACAATGAATCGATCTTCAATCCTCATGTCTACTTGCCAATACAATTTTCATTGTGGGGTTGGTAAAACCATGTATGCAGTTACAAAAGGCAACTCGTTTACTCGCTTCGCTTGGGATTTCTCCTTTCCAAGGTATAGAACCAGAGGAAATGCAACAGATAAAAAATTTTGAAACTTAAACTTTGTAAGGTGCTGTGGTGTAGTCGGTTATCACGTCAGTCTTACACACTGAAGGTCCCCAGTTCGAACCTGGGCAGCACCACTTTTTAATGGAAATCTGTTTCTAATGTCTAAATTACCTTGTTCAACAATTATATTATTACTACAAGAAATGCTAAGACTTAACAAATGGGCTACAAAATTATAAGGTCTAAATATAATTAATTAATGGGAAAATGACTCTGAGCCCCCCTTGAAGAAAAGAAAACCCCTTCACACCTGTATCAAGAAAATACAGCCATGGAAGCCCAATGGAAAAATCAAAATACCACCGCAACCCCTTCAATTTGGCAGACGTGATATACGTCAGCCATCTCCCAATTTATTTACGAAAATACCCATACCGCTAACTCTCAAGTTAGCGTTCATTAAATGTTATGACAAAAGTGCCCTATTAATAGTCGGTGTTTTTCAACGCCACTTACATCTCAACATCAGTCCTGGAGGCCGCCGTCCGAGGGCGAGAACTAGAGCGGTATTTTGAACAAAACCTTTGAGAGGAGAGCTTCCAAATACTTCAAATTCGAGCCCCGAGAGATGGACGCAAGCATGATGAACGCCCTTTGCCACGTCATGCTTGCAGAGATCTCGACCATTGCATTTGTTCTCAATGATGAATTCACCACTCACCAGTCACCACCTTGGCCTCATCCTCGACGGCCAGTGTGAGTATTGCTCTATCAATTTCTACCTCAAAGTCCACTACCACTCCGGCCATACCCTTGACGTTATCAGCTACGACCTCAAAATCTCCAACCCTTCCGTCATCCTTACCAATGTCGCCCAATATGTAGAGTCTGGTGGTTACAACGCTTTTGAGCAGAGGGGTATACTTACGGTGAAATTGCGTCGTGGACAAGAGTTAAGAATGAGGTGAGAGCGATAGTTGGGAAGGGGATAGGAAAAGACCATGCAAAGTGGTCGCCTGCACCCAATGTGACTTTTCATGTATGAACCAAATATTCATATTAGTGAAGATTTGATGGGATCACTAACACTTTAACAGAAAAGAGATTGGATTGAGAGTACCCCAGCAAGGCTTTTGACATTGATCCCAATACTCATAAGGTTATAAAGGTTGATCTTGAGGCATACACTTACGATGATGAGGGGATAACGAAAGTAAAGCACAATGGGGAAGCCAGGACTTGTTGAGGTATATGCTAAAGAAGATAGTTTCATTTTCACTGTTGAATCTATTGGCGCCATTAAAGCTTTATAGATGGTGGTCAATGCAATAGAAGTGCTTATACAAAGGAGTTTCTTCAGCAAACTCTCCCTAAAAAATCGAAATTTCAATTGGAGACGTACAGAAATCAAAACCCATGCCAGCCCCAGCCATCCAGCCAACAAATTCGAAATTTGTTATGGCTCCTCCCCTCCCCCCACATCAGCATAAGTTTAAGTATTATACCCGTTATACCCCTCTATGAAACGTTAATCGTCTTCCCCATTTCGAATTTACAACGCCTTCCTCATTTTGAAACTTTTAAGAGTCATTTAATCACTTGAGTTTTTCATCTCTCATCACCGGAGCTTCCTCATTTCGAAATTTCAAAGAGCTGTTTCATCACCAAAGCTTCCCAATTTTGAAAATTTTCAGAGTCATTTCATTGCCGGAGCTTTATCTCTCTTCATCTCTACCTGTGTTCCCCATTTCAAAATTTCTCAGAGCCATTTCTCTATCAGTTTGCCGTTTCATCACCGGAGCTTCATCTCTCATCATTGGAGCTTCATCTCTTACTCATCACTAGAGCTTCATCTTGTCGTTTCATCACCGGAGCTTCATCTCTACTTGTGTTCGCCATTTCATTACCGGGGCTTCATCTCTACTTGTGTTCCTTGTTTTATCATCGGTCTTGCTTATTTAAGACGTTGAAACATTCTCAGATCCCCCTGTGTTCACCGGTCACCGACCATGGACGACACTCAACGTTCACCATTCAGAGGAAGCTGGAGCATCAATTTACTGTTCACCATCCGTCGGAGGCACCTTTTGTTAACCATTGACAGGATGCTCAAAGCTGGTTTTAGCGGTCATTGGAGGGTTTCTCAAGCCCTTGCATTCAACCACTGTGGAGGTGGTTCCTTCGTGTTTTCAGCACGATCCCTGTGTTTTTGGTTCATTTCGGTTTGGCCACTCATGCATTTGTTGACATAGCTCGACTACAGACAATTTACTTTGTTACATTTTTTCCTTTATTGATTGCCGTAAGGACCTTTGTAAATGAATATTTGAATGTTGCTTAGTTTAGTGCTAATGAAAATGAAGTGTTTAATGTTGATTAAGATATGGATGTCGTTATTGTGGGTTATTGAACATTTGTAGGTATGAATAGCCAACGGAGTGTCGGGAATCAATCTCCGAGTAGTTTGCAATATGATACTAAGCATTTGCTATTGCAAACGAAAATGCATCGTTCGAATTTCAACAACTTGGAATAGCCCACAAAATTTGTTTTATATTTGTCGATTAAAATCCGAGGTAATATTTTTAGTGGGATGATATTATTTATTAGCATTGATATAAGGTATGTATATTGCTAATGACATGTGTTGCACTTGTAGGAGCATGTGCTGAATAGCCCAACGACTGAAAGCAATTCTATTGGCGGTTGCAAATTTTTTGAGTGGGCGATTCCTCAAGGTTGGTCGGATGAGGTTACATCGGGAAATAGTCATGGTGATGTTTTGGAACGCCTTGAAAATGTGGAGAGAGCATTCGATGTTTGCATAAGGCAGATTGAGTCTATGAAATCAGTCAATGAGTTAGCTACTGAAGGGATGGTTACAGTTAGACAACTTATTTTTCTTCTTTTTGTTATTATTCTCCTTACATTGGTCTTTTGGAAATAGTTTATCATTATTGATGAATAGGGTTGGGCTGGGAAAAATTGTGATTTTGCACTTTTGACCATTAAAGACTGTTATGAGGGTTTCAACAATTAGATGGGAACCTTCTTCTTTGAATGAATGTGTTTAATGGATAGCGATGTTTGTTTGGGCACCTAAAACCTATAGACAAGGTTAGGCTAGTAAAAAATGTAATTTCATAGTTTTGACTATTAATGACTATTGTGGGGGTTCTATTGGTTGAATGGGCACCATCTTTTACGTGTAGATGTGAAAATCCGTATAAAGCGGAGTATGTATTAGCACCTGATCATGCCAAATAGGCTCGAGGTGGCCAAACCTATGATTTTAAAGTTTCAACTGTTAAGGACTCTTATGGGTGTTATGGTTTCAAATAGACATTGTCTTTTACCTATAAGTGAAACAAATCACTTGTGAATTAGGGCCCACTTGTGAAATGCTTCGGTGCCAATCATCACCAAAGACATCAACATTTCTTCTATATCTAATGTTGCCTTAAGTGATCAAACCAATCATCCTCCATGCATGTGTGCACCCGGACTGATCATTAGCGTCTTCAGTTTCCTCAGACAAACTGACTACACTCAATTTCCGTTTAATCACTTCGATTGCATTGATTACCATTTATAAAGCTTTAATGGCACCAATAGATTTAACCAATGTTTTCAACCCGTAGTTGACCTGGACAATCGAATCGTTACCCGACCAAGATTCTGGGTCTAGTTCAGTCAGGACCCGTCAAATGGTCAAAAACCATTGACTTGGCCAAGAATTGTTTAACCCGATCGGTTTGCTCGTTGACCCGTTCGACCTAGTCATCGGGTTGCACACTCAATGTATGCAAACTTTCAAAGGCCATAACTTTGCACTTCGATATTCGATTGGGGTGACTTTTTTTTATTTTGGGTAAGTGCTGGTATTTCCATAAAAAAAACCTTTTTTAGCCTCAAATTGTAATTTTTAATATTTTTATAAAAAATAATTAAAAACATAAATTAAATATAAAAATATATATAACATATCTAAAATATATTTGCGCATTATTTGTTAATAAAATATATATTTATACACACACACACGCACACACACACACACATATATTTATATATTTATATATATATATATGATGACGTGGCACGATCTGAACCGTTAGAACCGGTGACCCACTTTGAAAACATAAGATTTAACAGTGAAAATGAAACTATTTTCTTTACCATATATCTGAAAAGTCCTTGCTTCCCCCATTGCATCTGCTTTCATTATCACCTCATCATGGTCAGTGTATACTTCTGTAGGGTCAACTAGTACAACCTGATAAGTATTGGGATCAATGTGAAAAACACTTGTTGGGCTGCTCTCGATCCAATCTCTTTTCCTATCCCCTTTCCAGCTACCACTCCCACCTCAGCTCTTGCCCACGACGCAATTTCACGATTAGTATACCCCTCTGCTCAGAAGCGTTGTAACCACTGGTCTCTACATACTAACTGGGCGACATCGACTGGGTTGACGAAAGGGTCAGAGTGACAATGGACTTTGTGGTGGAACTTGACGGAGCAATACCCACACTGTCCGTCGGGGATGAGGCCAAGGTGGTGAACGATGAACTCATCGTTGAAAACAAAGGAGTTGACCTCGATTTTGATGAGGTCAATTGCAATGGCCAGTACCTCTACAAGCATGACGTGGCCAAGGGTGTTTGCCATGCTTGTGTCTGTTTCTTGGAGCTCGAATTCAAGGTAAGATACTCCCACCACTCTCATTTGCAAGCTCTTTCTCTAGAAGGTTCTGTCCAAAATTTTTCTCTGAGCCTCTGACTCTCCTGAGTTGAACCGCTAAAGAGATATAGGTGGCATTCAAAAACACTAACTATTAATGGGGTTAGTTCTGTCATCAAAACATTCAATGGATGGATGTGGATTATGTCTTGAGAACAGTGAGGATTTAGCCATGGTTTCGTTATTTAGTTTTACATAGCCCATATTCATATCACCTATCTTTGGGTATTTTCGTCAAAGAATTGTGAGATGGCTAACGTATATCACGTCTGTTGAATGGACGGGGCTTGTGGTGGTATTTTGATTTTTTCATTGGGCTTCAATGGCTGGGTTTTCTTGATACAATTGTTACGGGGTTTTCTTTTCTTGAGGGGGGAGACCAAGGTCATTTTCCCTTAATTAATATTGTTTTGATAGATTCTATTTATTTATGTTGTTACCACTTGCCAAATGTGTCATTTCAATATTCAAAAGTTTGAAACTAGGCATCGATGAGAGAGAGATAGAGAGAAAGAATGATGAAGTTACCGACTAATCAAGCAAAAGAGTTCGTGATGGTAATGCCAACAACTGAAAATAGCTCAGTTGTAAAGCCTACAAGCACTCAAATCGTAAAAGGTAAATTAAAGATTAAAGTTGTAAGAAACTGACAATTAACTAAGTCGGGGCATGAGAAAACACCCGTTGAAGTAATAAAGAACATTTTTTATGAGGTCCATTCATGCGATTCAATCATGAGCTGCCAAATGTTTTTGAAACAAAATACTCAAGAAATTCACCAATGCTTAGCCAACCAACCTGACCAACTAGTTCGTTTGGACATCTTCAGTGCCCTTAGATCCAGATAAAAACAATCACCAAAAGGTTTAGGTCAGGCTTTGGAGTTATTTATCTAGGTAAATGCATTTACCCATGTTCTTTTATTTTCTAGATAAATAATATAATGACCGTTTTAGTCATAAAAATCCATTATTAAAAGGGGCATTTTTATTCTATTCAAGTGTTGGCAACTTCCCCCTACATGGGAAAGTTATTTACTCACTTGGGAGATGGTCGGGCAAGTGATACTCAGGAAAATAAACTTCCCTAGTCCCCACACAATTCTGAAAAAAGAACACGGGCTTCTTGGTTCACAATCCCATTGATCAATTTTTCCCCACTCAAAATCCAAAAAATGAACGCCCCTAGTAGAATTAAGATTGCTCAATAAGCATGACATCGCTATAAATAGGTAAAGCATCCATAAAAAATATACATATGTTATACATCTCTTCTTGTTGTCATCTCATCATTTGCTTTTTTCATCAATCAACTTCCTCAGCTTGGTCCAATGATCCCTTGTTCATTGGAAAGTTCTTCCTCTAAGATACACCTTGAGGCTATTCTCCCCCTCTTGTAGGTGCTTTATTAGGTCAGTTAAACCAACTTCCTTGGCTCATTGGTTCTCTAGTTAACCTTATCACAAAGAGCCTACAATTATACAAGTTTGATGTCATGCCTCTATATTTAGAGGGATGTTAGGTGACCATCTCAACTATTAGGTTGTCGTTTGGTATCATTGCCATTTCTACAAGTAATATTTAGGGTGGGTCAATACAAATTTGTGAGATGATACTGTTTTACCATAATTTTTTTGAATTGTAATACAAATTGCCATTTTTATTTGCAATGCCAAATTTGATCTCTGGTCACAAATTGCCATTGATTAATACCATATTTATATTTTATTAGTTGAAGTGATTATCTTATGCGATATGACATTTTCACCCACTCTATTACAAATAGAAGTAGTAATAATACCAATGAATTTTGTTCCCAATGTGTAGCTATAGTGTGCCAGTAAATCACTATTAGATTTTTGCATATCCTAAAGCCAATGAATTTTGTTCCTAACATTTGGTATATGTGCAAAAAGAGTGACTTCCTTGTATCCCATTTCGATGAAATTCATTGGCCACAAATTGTTAGGCCCCAAAAACACAATCTTATTGCTTGTAGTTAACTACTTCACATATAAATTTGTTAGTAGTCGACTACCACCTCAATAGAACACAGAATATCAACAACAATAAGCTAAAAGTAATAGGGAAACATCTAAACAACAAAAGATCAACACAACACCAATTTTAATGGGAAAAACCTCTCTGATGTGAAGAGGAAAAACTTAGGGCACTAATTTAAAAATCTCCACTATGACAACAATAATGAGATTACAATGTATTCCTTTCTAGCAACAACAAGAGGATGATATTATCAAGAGAAACTCTCTTGGTTCAACTCAAATCCTCACAGAAAAAGGTGGTTTACAATAGTAAAACAAGAATAATCTTCTCACGTATAGGAGAGAACAAACACTCTTGAGAAACCTTTTTGGAGATGAATGATAACAAAATCATTGCTGTGGAAATTGTATTTACAACAACTTTTTCTTGCTTGAACCCTTTCAAGAAAAACCCTAGCCTCAAGAGCCCAAAATTCACCCAACAAATGAACATGAACATGTTGGATGATAGAATGAGGGTATTTACTTAACCCATTTTTTCCTTGTCTTTTCTTAAAGTGAGTGGATTCCACCTTATAAAGAGGGAGCCCAACAATTAATCTTCCCCTCTTGACTTAAATGCTTCTACAATATTCAAACTCCTTTTTCAATAGGGCTTTGGTCATCATGTCCGACTCATTATTGTCGATGTGAGTTTTCTCAAGTTGCACTTCATTTTCTTCAAGAATATTCTGAATCTAGTGATGCCTCACATTAATGTCTTTAGATTTGGAATGAAAGCTTAGATTTCACACAGGTGAATGACACTCTGACTATCACAATAAAGTTTAACCCTTTCTTGTTTCATACCAAGTTCATTAAAAAACCTCTTCGTCCACTATATATCCTTAGAAGACTCTGTGACAACTATATATTCATTTTCTGTAGTTGAAAAACCTACACTTTTGCAACTTTAACATTGCTCCCCCAACAAAAGTGAACAAAAAAGTCATGATGTAGACTTTCTGAATTTAATGTGACCTGCTATACCAACATCTATAAACCTTTCAAGCATAGGTTTACCACCACTAAAACACAAACATACCTTAGAGGTGCCTTTCAGATACTTGAGATCCACTTCATTGCTAGCCAATGCTCTTTTCCTAGATTGGCAATAAATTTACTAACCACACCAATTGCATGTGCTATGTCTAGTCTAGTACAAACCATTGCATACATAAGACTTCCTATACAATTGGATTAACAATAAATCTCCTATTTCTTTTTTCATTCTTTGGGCTTTGATTACTATATAACTTGAAATGACTTGCCAATGGAGTACTAACTAGTTTTGCCTTGTCAATACAAAATATCTCAAGCACATTTTCTACGTAACTTTCTTGTGACAACCATAATTTCTTGGATTTCTTATCATGTGAGATTTTATACTCAAGATTTGTTGAGCTAGACCTAAGTCCTTCATGGAGAAAGAATTGCTTAACTTCTTTAACATATCAATTTTTGTACTATCTTGCCCAACAAGCAACATGTCATCAACATAAATCAGAAGAATGATAAACTCATCACTAGAAAAATACTAAGTGAACATACAATGATGTGAATCTATTTTACCATACCCATGTTCCATTATAAATTATTCAAATTTCTGTTCTTCCTTAGTTTGCAAACCATGTGTCTTTTCCTTTGACTACAAATCCTTCCAATTGTTTCATATAGATGTTTTCTCTAAATCACCATAGAGAAAAGTTGTCTTGACATCTAATTGTTCAACCTCCAAATCCATGTTTGTAGGCAAACCCAATGCCATACGTATTGATGACATTTTTAGCACTAGAGAGAAATTTTCATCAAAATCAACACCATCTTTCTATTCAAATCCATTCACAATCAATCTTGCCTTATACCTTGATTATGAGCTCTTATCTTCATGCTTCAACCTATACACCCACTTGTTCTTGAGTACATTTTTACCTTTACCAATCATAGGTATTGATTCTTATGTAATGAATCAATTTCCTCTTGCATAGCCACGAACCATTCTTTCTTGTGCTCACTTTCTTGAGCTTCATAATAGCTCTTGGGTTCACTTGCATCTGAAAGCATTATATGCTCATTTGATGGGTATCTTCTCAATGGTTGGCATTCCCTAGTTGATCTTCTTAGTTCGACTAGTGGCTCTTGAAGGGGCTGCTCCCCATGTTTATCATCACTGCTGGCATCTTCATTAGGAGCATTATCATCATTTTTCGAGTTCACATCTTATTGTTGCGCATCTCCCCCATTATTTCTATGCACCAAGGGAGGAGAAATTGGATCCAAGTTCATAAGTTCACCATCATTTGCTTGAGGCATTTCAATTTTCTCAAAGTTTTCAATTGTTTGGTATTTAGGAAAGACCACATCTATACTTTTGATTATCTTCTTTCCAATTGGATCTCATAACTTGTAACCAAACTTTTCATCTGCATAACCTAAGAAAATACATTGCTCGGTTTTGTCATTAAGCTTGGAATGCTCATCCTTGGGTATATGTACAAAAGCCTTACAACCAAATAACCAAAATGATGAGCATTCCAAGGGAACTACATGAGACAAATTAATCAAGTACACAATTGTATGCATAGTTTATTCCCAATAGCATCTTGACAACTTTGCTTGTGACAGTATGCATCTAATTCTCTCTAAAATGGTGTAGTTCTTTTCTCAGTTACACCATTTTGTTGTGGGGTCTTAGGGATTAACTGTTCATGCTGAATTCTACGGTTTTCACAATAATTTTGAAATGGACTTTCATACTCACCACCATTGTTAGTACGAATACACTTAAGAGGTTTACCTGTTTTTCTTTCAACTATAGTATTTAAAACTTTAAAGACATCAAGCGCTTGATCTTTAGATTTCAAAGCATAAGCCCATGCTTTTCTACTAATATTGTCTATAAAAGTAACAAGGTAAGATGCACCACTAAGAGATTTAACTTTCATAAGCCTATAAACATCAGAATGAATTAATTTTTATAATAAATTTTCTTTTATGAGGAGAACTTTGAAATGAGACTCTATTTTGTTTACCAACTAAGCTATGAATGCATGTAATAAAATGCATACCTTTTTATTCTGTTTAACAATTTTTTTCTTAGCAAGAATTTGCATTCATTTTTCGCTCATATGGCCCAATTGTCTTTGCCATAATTCTGTGAAAACTTCCTTCTCTATAGTGTTTACATCACCTTTGCACGCGCGTCCCTGTGTACGATAAAGAGTGCAATACCTCTTGCCTTTTTCTACCACTAAAGACCCCTTGGATAGTCTCCATTTTTTATTGCCAAATTGGTTATTAAAACTTTCTTCATATAACTTTCTAGCTAAAATCAAATTTAGGTAGAGGTCTAAAACATGTCTGACATCCTTGAGAACTAATTTGCAATCTACATCAGTCTCAAGATAAATATCACCCATCTCTATAATTCTGGAAGTTCCACTATTTCCCATTCTCACAATATCAAAATCACTTGTACTACAAGAGATAAAATATTCCTTGTGAGGGGTATCATGATAGAAAGCACCTGCATTAATAATCCAATCTGTGTCATGATATGATAAATTAATGCAAGACTCTTTACAACCTGTGAGAACAATGATATCTCCAATTTTAACTGTAGTGGTGTATTTTTCTTCATTCTTTTCATTTTTTTTCCTTTCTTATTGTCTCTCTTGAGTTTCCGACACTCACTCCTGTAATGACCTTGTTTCTTGCAATGAAAGCATGTAATATTTTTCCTTGTTTTGGATTTGCCTCTAGACAAGTGTTGTCAACGGTCCATGTCTAGTTCGGAACAGGGTAGAATTGTTCTAAATCGATTGTTAAAACCAATAGTACCATAACTGAACCAAACCTGGTCGGTTCTCTTATTTCAAAACTGGTACCGAACCATTTAGTAATCGGGACAATCGGATCTAACCCGATTGGACCCGATTAAACAAAAAAAAACTAGTAATACTTCAAAGACCTATATTTTTTTATAAGAAAAAATATTTTATTCAATAACCTATTATTAGAAAACTTGATAAATAAGAAAATGAAAAGGGTTTTATGTTCTAAACCTGCCTAAAATTACAATGTTAAATATGTAAAATACTTATATTACATGTAAATAACAAAATATATAAAATATAATAGGTATATATAATCGGTTTGGGGCAGCCAAAATCGGTCCCAAACTGATAATAATTGGGACAGAAAAATTAAAATTAGAATCGATCCATCGGAATGGTTCATAGGACCAAAAACCATTATAAACTGTTTGGGTCTGTTGGGTAGACCTGACCCATTGATAGACCTACTCTAAACTTGTCACGACTATGTAAACCTTTGATTTGGCTTCTACCTCAGCTTTGTATAAGAAGAGCATATGGCTTTGGGTCCAATGATTTTCTTCTAATTTCCTCATTGAGAAAATATCTTCTTATCATAATTGTTGTTATTACTCTATCAGGTATAAAGTTACTGAGAGATACTACAAGTGTCTCTCAACTTTTCGGTAATGAGCTAAGTAATAATAGAGCTTGAAGCTCATCATCCAACACCAACTTCATTGAAGCTAATTGGTTTACAATGCCTTGTATTTGATTCAAGTGCTTGGTAATGGTGGTGCCTTCCTTGTACTTCAAATTTACAAGCTTCCTAATTAAGAAAGCCTTATTGTCGAAGGTTTTCTTCTCATATAATTCTTCTAACTTGTTCCAAAGTGAAATAATTGAGGTTTCATTTGCTACAAGAAGATAAACATTGCCATACAACCATTGTCTAATAAAAGCAACTACTTTTAAGTTAAGGAGTTTCCTGTTCTCGTTGGACATATCTTATGGCTTGCCATTATCACCTCTCATAGGTGCATACAAGTATTTAGACAGCAATAAATCATTCATTTTTGGTTTCTAGAGAAACAAATTCCTTTCACTTAAAATTTTTTTTCTAACCGAACTCCTTTCATGATTTACATAAGAACCAAGAGCTTTGATAGTAGTTTGTTAGGTCCTGAAAACACAATCCTATTGCTTGTAGTTGATTATTTCACGTAGAGATTTCTTAATAGTTGACTACTATTAGTATAATGTTCCTAGTGGTTGACTACTTGACAAAAAGATTTATTAGTAGTCAACTACCGCTTCAATCGAACACAAAATAACAACAACAATAAGTTAAAAAATAATAGAAAAACATCAAAGCAACAACAGATCAACACACAACACCAATTTTTAATGTGTAAAACCTCTCCGATGTGAAGAGGAAAATCCACGGGGCACTAACCTAGAAAAATTTTCCACTATAATAACAATAATGAGATTACAATGTATTCCTCTCTAGCAATAACTAGAGGATGATATCATAAACAGAAACCCTCCTAGCTCAGCTCAAATCCTCACTAAAAATGGTGGTTTACAACAGTAAAACAAGAATAATCTTTTCACCTAATAAATGAGAGAATAAATACTCTTAAAAAACCTTCTTGGAGATGAATGATAGCACAAACCTTGTTGTGGATATGGCCTTCACAATAGCTTCTTTTTGCTAGAACCCTTCTAAAAAATGCCTTAGCCTCAAGAGCCCAAAAGTCACCATACGAATGAGTGTGTTGGATGATAGAATGGGAGTATTTCCTTATCCCCTTCTTTCCTTGTCTTTTCTTAAGGTGAGTGGGCCCTGACTCATAAGGAGGGAACCCAACACATACGACCATCCAATGCTCGGCTTATGTTGATGTATTGACACTACTTGCCTTTCTCATTTAAAATAAGAAAGGATTTATCTCGTAAAAGCATAAAAAAATGAATTGCAGCATTTGGGAATTTTTCTTTTCCCATGATCCATTAACAAATATTTTAATATATGACTGGTCAATCCATTTTGTATGGTATGAATTGCTATTCACTATTATCTTAGGGGGTGTGTTACAATATGAATGTTTTTTTTTCACTTGTTTTTGGAATCACCACATAAAAGGAAAAAAACAAATTGGTTTTGTTTCAAAAAATAGTACATACTTTTGGAACCAACAAAATATTGGTTTTTAAAATAAAGACAATTTTTAGTATAGAAATTATATGATTTATGGAACATGAAGTTGAATAAACAGATGAAAACATGTTTTTGAAAGAAAATTCAAGAACATGTTCTTAGTTTCAGTTATAAAAACAGGAAACAAACATACAACCAAGAACATGTTTTTTGTGTTTTCATTTTGAGAGAATTTGTTTTCAAACCAGATGTTTTGATTTGTTTTTGGAACCAAGAATAAGAAAAACAATTTATGTTGTAGAACGCCTCCTTAGCATATCCGTTTGTACTGGTTGGAGTGGTTGGGAGAAATGAGTATTCTCTCCTGATTATCTATACTTAGTTTGGACTTTGCCTTATAGTATTACACACACAATATAGAGGAGTGAGGTGGGGCTAGAGAAGGGTGCACATAAGACCCCTTGATCATGGAGCAGTCTAGATCTCTTACCCACAACAACCCTATCTATAGGACACCATGGCCATACATCAGGAACATCTCTCCTTGAATGACAACATAGAAACCAACTGAGCGGTTCAAAGCTCGCAAGTCCGAACTCGACTACAAGCTAAGTTTTGATTCAGTACATTTTGAGCAAATGGCTGCACATTTTGGAGGGATATCTCATTTTTTCTTGTTACGTACTCCATCTTGCATAGCATGGATTTTCCTGTGTGAACAATAATTATGTAGTATGTAGATGCTTCTAAGAAATGCTAAGTGGATATCAATGCCAAAAGTATTTTATTTCCAATTCTACAGAAACGCTAATGTAGCAATTTTTTTGGTAAGAAAAAGGAGAAAGAGAGAAACAAACAAAAGAGAAATAAACAAAAGGAAATCACCTTTAGCAGCAATAGCATGAGAAGCCAACGGTGATGTAGCAAATTGGTGGATTCAAATATCTTCTGGTCTTTCTTTCACTGGTTAAACAGTCTGAATTTTGATTAAGAACAGTTTGAGGCCTGTTTATATCATCCTGCTGAGTGGTGTTGATAGTCATGAATCACGAAGTGATGTAAATGATGATATATACTAGCAATTGGACATGGATTCTACCAAAGCCAAATCTAATTCATCATGCCTATGGCTTTTGTTGGATTTGTCCGACTGTTAGTGAATAGTGATGATCTACCTTTTCTTTTACCTGTGAAACTACAGATTTTAGGAGTGGGATACAAGTAGCAACTTGAGTGTAAGATTGAAGAAAAGAAAGAAAAGAAGATATCAGATTAGGATGTAGCAATTGACTGTTAGTGAATCACCTTGTTTGGAGTATTTTGTCAACCTTCAAAAAACATACAACAGGAACATCTCTTACAAGAATTGTAACAAAATATCTTTGCAATACAATAAAATCAAACTGTGCCTCCATCATCAAAATTTATTTCCAAATTCTGTGTTATCTCTCTCAGTTCATCTAATTCCTTCTGAATATTATTTATTCTATTGTGAATATATGATGAGAAGTTGTTTCTTGCCAGGTCCCCAGGATAAGTCTTCATCAAAGATTTCACTCCTCTCTGTTTTGGCACCACTTTTACCTTGGGACACTCTTTAACAGTCAATGATTCAAGCGAAGTAGGCAATGCCTCCCTTGGAAGGGATTCAAGATCTGAACAATGTTCAATCCTCAAGTTTTGCAAGCACATAAGATACTTGAGGTCTGGAAGATGCCTAAGTTTGGGACAAGAAATCACATCAAGTTCACGTAGGATAGGGAATTCACCCTGCTCAAAATCATCCCATTTCTCCAACTTACTCATGCCTTCAAACTCTAGTTTCTCCAGTGACAAAAATCCCTTTACAGAATCCCCTCGGTAGAACTCATAGCCCACATGTTTCACTTCTTCTAAACTACTTATCTTGAGAAACCTGAGGTGAGGTAACTGGCCTAGTGGTGGGAGGAATTGACACTTTCTACAGCATTTCAAGGAAATAGATATAAGATTCGAGTATAATGGATTGCCCAACCAAGAAGGGAACAACAAACCATCATATGATACTATTTCTAATTCCTTGAGGTTCTCGTGTGGTCGAAGGCCTTCCAAGACATCCTCAAGTCCATATTGTTTTGATTCCCCATTCCATTGCAGTATCAATTTGTTCAGATGTTGCTTGTTCTGTAGCATGGCCTCTTCAGCCTCTTCAAGCGAATGCACATTCTCGAGCTGAAAAATACCAAGTTCTCCCCGAAGCTCAGTCAGTTTCTTTAGCTCTCCAACACGATATCCCGTCTCCCTACTAGCAAAGAAAAATGGTAACGTTTGAAGGCAAGTTAGTTCCCCAATTTTTTCTGGCATCTTAGTCAACTTATGAGAATAAGATGTATCTATTTGTAAATGTCGTAAGTTAACTGGACTGTTTACATGAATTGAAAACTTGCACAGGCTATAGCAACGAAGGAGTCTCAGTGTTTGGAGCTCATGAAAATCTCCATCCAGCCATCCAATGCTACTCTCAGAAAGGTCAAGATAACATAAAAACCTCAATCCTCCAGTTGCAAATGTAAATTTTCTATCCAACTTGGTGTGACTCAGGTCCAACACACGCAAGTATAGATAATTTGGGGACAGCTTGTCTGGGAAGTAAGCACCCTGATTGCCTCTCAGAAATAGCAAACTACGTAAGCCACTACACGATAAACCTAAGGCATCAAAAGTACTATCAGAAAAATGGTCACAAAGCAAAGACAAGTGCCTTGTGTTTTCAGACAAACTACTAAAGTCTTCCTTCAACATAATGCGGTCATTCTCCCAAAGGGACAGAACCAGGTCATGGATACGGGCATTCATTTTGTACCTTGTATCACTACAGGGAATTTCTTCGAATAACTGAAAGCCATCAGTTTGAGCTTCACATTCATCTTTAACTTTTACTTTCAGGAAGGACCTTGAAAGTAGGTAATCAAAGTAGCTAGAACCTATGTCTTCCATCCTTCTCCCCCTTTCAGGCAAAACATAACCCTGTGCCATCCATTGCTGGACCAATTTATCCTTCTCAAAAGGGTAATCCTTGGGAAATACAGAGCAATAAGCAATACATTGCTGAAGATGCAAGGGAAGATGGTGGTAAGTCTCATTCCATGAATCCTCCCGTTTGCCATCCAATAATCTATACAACCTCCCATAATCAGTCTTCAAAGTTTGCACATTCCAACTGTTTGAAACAACCTCAAAGCGCTCATTAGTAGTTAAGAGAACCTTGCTTCCTGGAGCTCCAACAATTAAAACAGACTGTAAAGCTTCCCATACAGAGTAATTATCTTCACATATATTGGCTAGCACAAGAAAATATTTCTTGCTATGTAGAAGGTCCTGGATATTCATTTGAGACTGACGAGCAGACTGCAAAATACACCTTGTAACGTTTGTGAGGTCACAAATCTGATGCATGAAAACCCAAGCACTAAGATCAAAATGTGCCTTCACCCTTTCATGGTTGTAGGCCAACCAGGCAAGGTAAGTGTTCTCACTGCCAAGTATTCTGATTATACCCAAATTCCCTTTGTTGGCACTGGATTTGGGGTTTTCATTCGGCAATAACCATTCTGCAATTATACCCAAATTCCCTTTGTTAGCACTGGACTCGGAGTTCTCATTTGACAATAACCATTCCACAATCTTATCCCTCTCATGCATCAACTTGAAAGTATGGCATCCATCAAAACGGCATCTCTCCAATATCTCTCTCAATTCACCTAATGCTTCAGTAATCTTATCCATTAGGTAGTAATAGGATGATAAGAACTTGTCTATTAAAAGGTCCATAGGATCAATTTTCTGAAAGTGTTTCTCGCATGCGATTAGTGTGTTGAGTAAGTCATCTACACTGTACATAAGGCTCCTAAAATGGTTCCCAAGCAAAAGACAAACGGTGAAATTCTCTCTGAGCTCCTCTCTGGTCTCATCAACAAATTCCTGGACTTCCAAGAACTTCTTTTGCAGATCTTTAAGTTGCAGCAGGTTAACACCTGGCAATGATCCTTGCTCTTTCATTCCTATAGCAGAGGCAAGCTTAGACCCTACTACTTGCATAATGGCTTCAATGGTCTCCATCCCTTTCCCACTTTCTAAACAATTGAAATTATCCAACAACTGAAGATTGGGAAGATTTGAGAATCTTTTGAGCAAAAGATCTAATGCCTTGAATCTTGGGAATATTAATCTGCAAATTACACACCAAAAAGAAAAAGAACTAAGCAATATATCAAGCAGGTAATTTTAAGCGCAAAAAAGTATAAACCCTGATAAGAGATTAATGTGGGTCCAATATGCAATCTCTTGGGCATTTAAGAAAAATCCATACAGAAAAGAGAAATACATGTGGCTTAAAGAAAACTGGAAATTAAAATAATAAGTTTTTCAGCTTACGCATTAAGATGGTCAAAACAAAAGAGAAGGAAATAGCTCAATGAAAAGTAGAAAAAAAAAAAGAAAATATTCCAGCGTACACTAATGAATGATCAACAACTAAAGCTGGATTTGAGAGTCTTTTGAACGGAGGATCCAACCCCTGAATCTTTGGTATATTTGAGAAGGCAAAACCTAGCAGCCTGCAGTTTACACCCGAAAAATAGCATAAATTAAGCAATATATTATAACCTCTAACAGAAAACACTCAATCAGACATAAAGCAATGTATTATAAGTTCCAAATGAAAAGAAAAATCAAAAGATTTGAGAGAGGCTTATGATTGATTGCTTTGAAATGGTAAAACCTAACAACCTTCAAATTCACAACCCAAAAAGGGGAGAAAACCCTTTTCTGCAATGACAATGTATATGTAATCAAGACACTTCATCTTGAGAAGACCGGTGATGGTTGCAGAGAGAGGGGGGGGGGGGTCTGCAACACTCATACATTACGCAAGGGTAATTGCAAGAGCACTGTTTCAATTAAGAATCGACTGGTAAAAGAGTGCATAGTCTTTCTCTCAGCATCTATTGCAAGGATTGAACATACAGACAATAATGGAAACCATGAAAAAGAAGAGAAAGAAACAAATATGAAACCCTGAAATGAAAGCAAAATATAAACAAATACGGGTGTAATTGAAGAAATCTTACCAGGGGATGAGTTTGGCGCCTGAAGATAAGGCTAATAAAGGAGAAGAAATTTCCTTTGGTTCTCAATAAGATTTTCTTGTTGAAATTTATACTCATCACGCAGCCTGATACGTTCAGTTGGGATCAAATTTCTCTGCCCATTCGATACTCCTTGGTGTTACCGTGTCAGAATACAGAATAATAAACTTTTGATTCTGGAAACAAGAACAAAAATAACAACTCAAGGAACAGTCTAACAGACTCCTGCTTACTACACTAGTCCACTTGATAACATGATTCCAATTAATAACAGACATGACGCGAGCAGAATAACTACCCGCGGACCTCTCATGCTTTACAGTTTACATTTACGGCTGTCAATGGGTCTGACCCTATGGAACCGGACCGATTATTATATGTCAGAACCGGGTCCACCTTGTCCCAAACCAATTTGGACCCAACCTGACCCCTATATATGACGGGATCTGCTCCTCACAAATGGGCGCCTCACAGCCACATCCACCATGCATTGGAAACATCTCCCATGAATAATAACCAATAGGTACGGAAGATGTTCCCAATACATGATAGGATGTGCGTGTGAGGCGCCAGGTGTGAGTAACATATCCGATCTCCCTATATATATACATCAATACAGTTATTATTGTTTTTTATCAGTTTCTTTTTTAGCAGGGTTTTCGTTACATTTTAGGTTTTTATTACATTTTTTAGCAAGGGTATTATTAGCATATATATCAAAATCGGGTCCATCGGGTTGAACCTGACTATCCCAAGAATTGATCGGTTCGATTCTGAGTCCAAAATTACAAACCTTATAGGGTCTAGGTCGGTTTCAGATCCACAAGTTCTCATATCGGTTCTGGGACTGGTTCTACCTGGTTCCGACCCAGAACCGACCCATTGATAGCCCTATTTACACTAGATCAACACATGAATAGGACCCAGACCCATGCTAGGATCCTGATTTCTGGTACGAAAGTGTCATGCTTCGGGTCCAGAAGAATAGATTAATAGGGCTGTCAATGAGTCGGGTCTATTAGATAGAACCAAACCGATTATGTCGGTTTTGGTTTATGTGATTTTGTCCGGATTAATGATTGGATGGATTTTGTGAACTGCGCTCCTTACACCAACCTCACGACGACATCCTACTGTTTATTGGAAATATCTCTGGTGAAAAATAACAAACAACCTGTTGTGCAGCTATCCTGTTGTGTATTGGGAATATCTCCCATGAAAAATACCAAACAAGAATGGGAGATGTTCCTGTTGTGTGGTTGGAATATGTTGTGAGGGTGGCGTGAAGAGCGCTCCGTGAGGAGCAGATTCGGACTCTGATTATGTCAGTTTTGGTTGTGATTTTTTTTTCGATTAATAATTAGGTCAGAACCAATTTTTACGTATTTTTAACCAATTCAGACCCAAATTAGTTTAGTTAGTTAATAATATATAAAGGTTTCTTGATTTTCTTGTTATTTTGTCAGATTTTATGTTAAAAGGGTAAATTTCATAGATATGTTCTAAGACCATTTTGGTTAAAATAATTTATTATTTTAATGTAACTTTTATTAAGGTTACATTATCAAAAACTAATGTTTAAAGAATAGGTAATTATCCATATAAAGTATAATGAGGTCAGACTTGATTGTCACGATTTTAGTAATCAATTTGGGATTGGTACACGATACACCATACCCAATCCATTAACAACTCTAAGATCAAGTTGGAAGTAGGGATCACAATTTTCCTCGTAAAACCCGGGGCCCTACCTAGAATGAGTAGGTTTTCCTTAATCATAAATGGGGATGGGAAAAATATTTTTGCCTCAAACTGGGGACGGGGCGGGGACGAGGCTTGTATATAATTCTCAGAACCCAAATGACATACTAATAAAATATTCCTAGGTTTAGTATTAATTTCTAAAATACCTCTAAGTTATCCCAAATTTTTAAAACCTTAGGATCTCATAATTTCATTTTTTTTATAATACTCCCAAATTGCCATAATCCAATTTCTAAGGCTCCGTTTGGTTTGTGGGAAGATTTGGATGGATGGGATGGATTGGGATGAGAAAGTGTGAAATTTTTAGAACCCAATGACATACTAGTAAAATATTCCTAGGTTTAGTATTAATTTCTAAAATACCTCTAAGTTGTCCCAAATTTTTAAAACCTTAGGATCTCATAATTTCATTTTTTTATAATACTCCCAAATTGCCATAATCCAATTCCTAAGGCTCCGTTTGGTTTGTTGGAAGATTTGGATGGGTTGGGATGGGCTGTGATGAAGGAAGATAACTTGAGCTTCGGAGCACTCTCATCGGGTTCCTCCTCGGAGACTACTCGCTTTCTTCCCCATTTCAGGCACCTTTTGCTCTAGTCAGAGGCAAGAACGTTGACAGCTAGGATTGACCGGATTGCGCTCCATCAGGTTGGGATGAGAAAGTGTGAAATTTTCACTTTCCATTAATTGTGCAAGGGAAAATGGTGGGAAAATTACTTTTCCCATGTTTGTTTTGTGGGAAAATCATCAGAGTTGAACTAATTATTTTGCAACCTTCTATGTTTTTTTCTCTTAATTTGTAAAAATATCAATTTGTTGGAACGGTGAGAAACTTGGGTTGGATAAATTTTAACACAACCTGACATGACCTTGTTAAGATTTTTCGTAGGTTGGATCTAGCATGTTGGGCTTCAAGCAAGGTAAAAGATTGAGCCAAGCTCTAGTTGGGCTTCAAGCATGTTGGGGTGAAAGCTCATCTGAGCTCTGGTTGGGATTCAAGCAAGGTGAAGTTTCAGTTGAACTTTGGTTTGGGGTTAAGGTTTCAGTTAGCCTGAGCCACTTGTTATATGCACCCATCCAACTTAATTTATATGTAATTAACAAATCAGGAAAAGTGGGAAGCCTCTTAATTAGGAGTTTTATTAAACAATCCTATGAAAATCGAATTCCAAATTCAAAGCTCTCTAAGTAATAAGAATTTGATGGACAATAGATATTTTTATATGCATTAACCATGCACAACATAGAACAAGATTGGCTATGGTTACAATCAACTTAGAAGTTTGAGGCTCAATTGCTTCAAAAATACATCCCGAAACCTACTAAGAAGAGTACATCATCTTTCTTATTACTTAGAGTTTGTTGAATTCAAGAAATCAACATATAGTCCATGAGTTTGTTGCAAGTTTGTCATAGATTTCTACTACATTTGCAGCCTCCATTGATCTCTAGTGTCAAGTCTTCCTGTAACATAAGAAACATAGCAAACATATAAAGAGGTGATTATATTGCCATTAATTATCAAAATATCAAGAGATAGTTATGCTTGAATTCAGTAGGGGTGGCAACGAGCCGAGTTTTTCA